>CM068963.1:105632683-105637683 GCA_035128595.1 Eptatretus atami
TTCTTCCTTATGACAAACTCCACCATGTGGTGAAGTTTTGTGAAGATCGGTTTAAAATTGTGACCTGTGGGCGACAAACAGACAGACAGACAAACAGACAAGCCGGTAGGCGACATGGGTGGTCGCTATATAATTGCATACTAGTCATACAGTTTTTGACGGATCGGGCTAAAAATTTTTGACAAAGAGTTGATTATAGTGCGCATAAAAGCGCAGAAGCCGATTTTTGATTTTCGAAAAAATATATATAAAATATTTTTCGGATTTTTTCAAAAAATTTCAAAGTCCCGTTGCTCGGCAACGGTGGCGTCCATAGCAACGGTGCTCAAAAGCATACAACTAGATCCTGGTATGAACCTACCAGTCAAGTTTTCATCAAAATCGTTGACTCCTCTGCCTCCAGAGCTGTCATTACATACATACAGACAGACGGAAACCTAGAAAACGGTAGTCTAGCGACCACCCAACAGACATACAGACAGACGGAAAACCTGAGACTCAGGGTAGTCTAGCGACCACCCAACAGAATAACAAAATCGACTAACCAGAAAACTTGAAAAATCTTCGATTTTGCAAGTAACAAATCGACAGACAGATAAACAGGGTTGAATACAAATAAACTCAGATATAAAGAGAGATAAACATCAAACCGAAGGTGGAGAGAGGTAACAATAGGAACCCAACTAACCTGACAGAAATTTGGAATGTACGACAGGATAATGGGCACCGTATTCCTGTGAGACTGCTTCAGTTGTATATACAGGCAGCATGGTGAAAAGAGTGACAGCACTCATTAAGACAAAGGGCGGACACACCGAGTATTGACTGACACTATAAAATGACACTGTTCTTGTTATTGACGTAAGCAGTTTGTTTTCACGCACATTTATAAAGGCTGTTAATTTACAATAATAAACACATAGGACAGCTCAGGTGTCCTAAAAACCTGTTCTGCTGCTCTTGCACATCCTCTTTCCACTCTTTTCATCCCATCATTTGCCCAAGGTCATCATCCATCTGCTTGGAAATTAGTCAACATCACCTCATTACATGAAAAGGTGCAAAAACTGATCCTCTTAACTACAGACCTATCGGCTTACTTCCAAACATGAGCAAGTCATGGAATCCATCATGCCAGTTGTTATGAAATCCTTTTCTCCAACAGCCTCACTTCAGATCACCAATTTGGTTTCAGACCAGGTAACTCCATGTTGGACATGCTGCTTCTACTCACCCAATAATAGATAAAGACCCTCAGTGTCAGACATGAGTTCAGAGCTTTCTCTCTGGACATATCATGCTTTTGATACAGTCTGACATCCTGCCTCACTCTCCAAACTGTCTGCCTATGCCATCCAAGGCCAACTCCACACATGGCTTACTGACGTCCTCTACTCTCATAGGCAATGTGTGGCACTCAACGGAGTCCTTTCAACTCCTCTCCCTGTTGAGGCTGGAGTGTCCCAAGGCAGTGTTCTGGGCCCAGTCCTATTCTTCATCTTCATCAATGATCTGTCTGACTCTGGGAAATCCTCTTTATCTCTTTGCTGATAACTCCACCCTCTGCTGTGACATTCCTCATCCTTCAGTTAGGTGGTCTGCAGCCTCTTCCCTCTCTTCAGACCTTGACAAAAAAAAATCACAAGCTTGTCAAACACTTGGAATACATCTTTCAATCCTGACAAATCTCACTTTCACTGTCTCCCTCCAAAAGGACGGTCTGGCAATCCCTCCTATCCACTTTCTTAACAATCCTCTTGAGGAGGTTCAGTCTTTTAAACTCCTGGGTCTCACCATCACCCATGATCTTTCTTGGGCAAAATCACATTTCAAAGTTTGCTTCCAAAGCCAGTTGCAGATTGGGCATCGTCTGTCATACAAAGTCCTTGTACCTCTGACATGACCTGGGTACCCCCAGCACAGATTTCAAAATTTGGTGGAGATTGGCCCAGGGGTTCATTTTCGATGATTTGCAAATGTACACACATACATAAAACAACAACACACATACACGGCATAGAAGGGACAATGGATGGTGCAAAGTACAGGACAATCCTTGATGAAAACCTGCTCGAGTCAGCAATGAATCTGAACATGGGTAGGAGATTCACATTTTAGCAGGACATTGATCCGAAGCACAAAGCTAAAGCCACACTGGAGTGCCTGAATAAGAAGAAAATAAATGTTCTTGAGTGGCCCAGTCAAGTCCTCACTTGAACCCAATTGAACATTTATGGCGAGACTTGAAGATTACAGTCCATCGACGATCCCCATCAAACTTGTAGTCCTGCAGCGTAGTCTGATATTTCAGATCAATTGTTCAAATTTGCATAAAAGCACCAAAATTGGTACACATGTAGAATAATAGTATTCCGAACAATTCTAGATATGGAGCAACCTGAGATTGTGCCTTGGTCAGCTTCGGCGACCATTTTCCAAAATGGCCGCCATTCTACTTTAGCGAAATTGGCTATATGCTCTTATTTTCTTATTGTATTGGTGGTAGACATAAGGAAAGTGTAAAATTCAGTAAATTGACCATGAAAAGGCATATCCAAATATTATGAGCCAGTATTTTCGGTAAAAAAGCCATTATTTGATTTGTAAATTGCTGCTCTCCTGAAACTTTTCGCTGAAAAGTACCCATTATTGCCTGGAGAACAAGAGTCAAATGATATCATTCACATTCAATGGGTTTGGAATCAACAAAAATTGCATTATAGATTACATACTTTACTCTATTTTGAAAAGGGAACTGATAATCGTGATAATGACAAACTCAGAAAATGTAGTCAAATTATTGCACACTTCACTTTGAAGCGGCTACGGTTTACTGTCTACTACCATTCTACCAGGACACATGGTACACGCATACATCAGTCTAGTACAATATGAGTTTCTGAGCTCAAGTGTACTGGCTCTGGATCAAGAAGTCAACACTTTTACAAGCAATGCGACTTTGCAATTGCACATTCTAAGCTAGGCCGATATCTCAGTCTGTGTCTACTGTGTCTGTCTACTGGCATTCTCCTTCACAAGCACACAGTCGAGTGCATTGCAGATTAGCCTTCTTGCATTGCAGCGGTTTCTACAGCCTTTTTTGCAGCCGCACGACACCAGCCTGAAGCAGCTTTTTGAAGCCTCAGGGAGTGTGGTCCAGAGCGGTTCGAGGACCCATCCTCTGTTTGCCGCCAGCCCCAGCTTGTTGGTGATGGAAGCACGGGTTGAGGGACCAAGACCTGCCCCAGAAATAGCCACCCTGGAAGACTGATCTCTTCACATGCTGTTCCAAAGCACCGTAGGTAGGTGGGATGCGCTGGACAGAGTTCCTCTTGGCGAAGAGTTTCTTTCTGGCCTCGTTGACGTCCGTATATGGACTGGTGCGGTCATAGAGGAGCACCACAAACCTTTCAATGCAGTGCATTGTGTCATCCTGGATGTTGACTGGCATGGTGGTCAGGGTCACAAGAGAATCTGTCAGTTCTGGAAACGAGTTCCATGTCAGACTGAGCTTCAGCAACGCCTTCAAGGCACACCAGCAAGTCGCTTTTGCTACCAGTGTAGCTTACCTGCATCAGATAACGCGGGAGGGCATGCTTGATTTTCATGACGGAAGAACTCGTCCAGGTTCCCATCGCGGTTCTGGCAGCCGATGTAGAGCCTTGCAAATAAGGCAATATCATTCTTCACAGATGCTTCTTTCCTTTGGGTGCTTTTGGTCTTCTGTCTGTTCCGAAGAGGGGGGAGTTTGTTCCTCTTTATAGGTTCGTCAATAGTCTTGGTTCTGTCGATGAGGCAATCCTTTGAGTATGCCTGAAACTGTTCTTGTCCAATCTGCTTGGCAGTGCGAACTGTTTCAATCACTGCAGGATCGGCAATCTCCTTGGTGTCTAGGACCAGCAAATCTGGACTATCCTCCTCAAAGGGATTCCCAGCTCTTCAATGACAGCCACAAGTGATTGTACATCTTTGGCAAATGCTTCCTGTGCACGCGGTGTTTCTTCATGGTGACGTGTCCCTCATTGGCATTTGGATGCATGTTCGCCTCCTCAAACTCCATGATCACTCTGGCCACCTCGGTCCGGTGACCATCCAGCGCCTCAGAGCACTGGGATTGTCCGTCAGGCCAATGGCACCTCCGTCACCCTTGACACGGGCATTGTTTTGTTCATGCGCTTGGTCAAGAGGAATTGCTGAGATGCCTCTTGGTCTTTTGCACTGTGAAGTGGCCTGCCTTGAACTCATTGTAGATCATTGTAAACCTACAAAGAGAATAACAATGACAGATATCCCATGTTGTTAAAGTAGAATGGTGGCCATTTTCCAAAATGGCCGCCAAAGCTGACCAAGGAAAATCTCGAGTGGCTCCATATCCAGAATTGTTCAGAATACATTAGTCACATATGTACCAATTTTGGTGCTTTTATGAAAAGTCGAACAATTGGTTTGCTATGCTGCAGTACTATTGGCAGAACTAGAGCAATTTTCATGTGAAGAATGGGCAAACATTTCACCATCTCACTGTGCAAAGCTTGTAGAGATCTACACAGAAAGACTCATAGCAGTCATTGCTGCAAAAGGTTCTTCCACCAAGTACTGACCTAAGGGGATGAACACTTTTACAACCAGTAAATTTTGATTTGTACATGTTATTTACAGGTATTCCTGACACGTAACCTCCTTTAACTATAACAGTGTTTAGTTTGATCTCATCAGCTATGAATAAAAATGTTCATTTGGAAAAAAAAATTCTACATAATTTGTTATTCCTCTAAATGTGCCATGATTGGAAGGGGGGTGTTGGGGGAATTGTACATGCAGGTAATTGGCATGTGGGGGAAGTGGGAGGGGGGGTGCCCAAATTATTTCCAGGTCGCCTATACATTCTCATTGACGAATGTCGCAAACATGACGTCAGTGAAATTCAAAAAAACTCGTTTGACATCCATTTCTCCGACTGTTGGCCACAATGCACCGTCTGAGTCGATCCTCTCGGAGAG
>CM068963.1:105645765-105662265 GCA_035128595.1 Eptatretus atami
GGAGGGGGAGGGGGAGAGAGAGAGAGAAGAGAGAGGAAGCGAGAGAAGAGAGAGAGAGAGAGAGGAGAGATGAGAGAGAAGAGAAGAGAGAGAGAGGCAGAGAGAGAAGAGAGAAGAGACAGGAGAGAGGAGACAGAGACGAGACAGAGACAGAGACAGAGACAGGAGACAGAGACAGAAGAGAGGAGGAAAGACAGACAGACAGAGAGAGAAGGGAGAGAGTGAGGGGGAGAGGGGGAGGGAGGGGAGAGAGAGGTGGAGAGGGAGGGGAGAGAGGGAGAGAGACAGGGAGGAGGGGAGAGAGAGAGGGGAGAGGGAGAGAGGAGAGAGGAGAGAGAGGAGAGAGGGAGAGAGGGAGAGAGGGGAGAGAGGGAGAGAGGGAGAGAGGAGAGAGAGAGAGAGGAGAGAGAGAGAGAGAGAGAGAGAGAGAGAGAGACAGACAGACAGAGAAGAAGACAGAGAGAAAGACAGAGAGACATGAGGTCACGACAAGCACACACACACACACACACACACACACACACACACACACACACACAAAAAAGCGGCACAGAAAACAGACAGCTACAAATCAACCATTATTCATATAACGTCAAATATTGTACCGTTTATAGCTTCTTCGGTCTGAACCAACGGTATTATTGTGTGACTCGACATGAGTCAAATGTTTTTTTGAAGTTGTCGATACAGGTGATGTGCGGAATTGGAAAGCAAGAGGCATGATTGCACTATATCCCTTTCCACTATTAACCCTTACTCAATCGAGTAATGCATCAATACCAACTCCATGATTCCTCGACAGGATAATCAAGTCTCCTTAAGACGTTTTTCGATCACAATGACTCAATATTATATATATATATATTATATATATATATATATTTATATATATATATATAATATATATATATATAATGTGGAAATTCTTAAATATCCGAGATATCAAAGTTCATATCTAACTCTTTGTTCAATGTGAATTTGAGTACGGGGATTTGGGGGGCACAACCTTTTCATAGCATTTTGGAGCTCATGCTAAACTGCCCTGATTGGATTAAGGGTCAAAGACTACAATGTGTAGACTTGTGACTTGTCATCACATTATTTATGACCAGTCCAGGTTGGGAATGCACATCATCCTTCCCTGAAGTACATTAATGAGCCAGCTGGGTTTGTTTGTTTTTTAAAGCAAATAATCCAAGAGCAACATGGTAATTCTCCTGAGACTATCTCAGTTTGAGAAGCATAATAATTCAAATAACTAGAACTGCTGCCCTCAGCTGGGATTGAACCCACAACCTCAGCAATGCCAGTCCAGTGTCCGAATCAGTAGGTTATATTATTACCATACTCCTGCCATCATTTAACAAAATCCTTTTTTCACTTTTCCCAACAAGGTCATACTTATTTCAACTGGAAGGGCACTCGGTGGAGTGCATACCTCCACCATGCAATGACTGATCCACGAGAACATCTCGGGCCCAATACGTTTTTGAAATATAATGCTAGACAGGACTATATCGTTTTTGGCCCCATCTATCAATGGTGAAGAATCACTTTTAGAATTAAACTAGATGGCCCGTGAACCCGTTGGGTTCCCGTTGTGACAGCGGTTGATAAACCAGAGAGTTGGTGTCAAAGCCACCCAATGATCGCCTGTTTATACATTTATCGTTTTTAAGACTCGTCTAATAATTAATATTTTTTATAAAGCATTGCAGTCTCGTATTTTTCTGTAACCTCTTTTCGCTTCTCCTCGTCTCTCCTCCTGTCCTCCCCTGTCCCTACGCTGTTGTCCGTGCTCTGACCACCCCGTTAATTGGTCTGACGGTAATATTACCTCATTTCTTCAGCCACATGAATCCTGTTCTAGCGTCTCTCTCCCTGTTCCCTGAACTGTTGTTTTTTTCTTTGTAATTTGTTTGTTGTGGACGGTAATGCTGAGGTAATGTTTTTTTTTTTTTAGATATCCTTGTTCTAGGCGGTTAGTTGTTGTTTGAAGGTAATCGGTAATGACCCGGTAATAGTGCAGTAGTAGCTTATCACGTTAGAAGAAATGCAAAATAATTAATTTGATCTATAGTATACCCAATCACACCTTTATGACTAAAACTTAACAACAAAACTAGAGGAATAAATACCTCTACAGTTTTTAAAGTCTACCTAAATTTTATAATAAAAGATTATCCTTCCCGGCATCATTGAAAAAATAATTTTTAATCGTTGATTTACATTCTTTGCATCGCTGATTCCCGAATCCAGGCCGAAGTAACCGGAAATTGCACATCGAACGTAGAAAGAATTCACATTCGCTTCTAGCTTTGCCTATTCCATATTAGATTATTATTAATTTCTGAAAAAAATGAGACTAATAAATACATGTTGATGTGATATTTGAATTTAATTGGCATTCCAGATAGAAAGGACATCAATGTGGGAAGTTTGTGGAATTAATATCGAATTAGTTTGAACGAGAATTGTAATGCTGATCTCTGTAGGGTTGTGTTGGTCTGCTTTTGCAGACAATTCGAACACTTGGAATTTATCGAACAAGAAGGCACGTGGGGGTTTAACTGCCATGGGAGTGCGAGGGTGCAGCTGGCAAGTTGGAGGCTAGTCCTTCTTTCGGAGGCAAAACCTCTTTTCATCCGCACATCTCTTTCCACGGTGGTTAACCATACTCTTAAGCACTTCTCGGTCGATCAATCCACAAGTGATATTATAACCGCTTGATTAATGTGTGACGCAACATTAGCCAAGATTATTTACCACTGTGCATGCACTTGTTGTAAAGACAGACTAATTACTGAGTTAACAAGCAAGAAGGCGCACAGCACCTGATTTTGAAAAGAAACACACACACACACACAACCACACCAACCACACGTTTGCACGCACACATGGAACATGTGTCATTCAAGCATTTGTGAAGGAAGAAAAAGAAAATAACAAATCGACCATCGTCCTGCTCAGGTATCTCGAGCTTAGCGAATTACATATGTCATGGGGATTTCGATGTGAATTCGGTCCGCGGTCACATCTTCGAGGCATGGCTTGCCGATCCCTGTGACTAGAAGAAGAGCATCATTTCGGAAATTTGTGCAGTGTTCCTGAATCCAATCAATCCATCTCTTACATCGCACTGAAAAGCACCTTGGCAAAAAAAGGAAGAGGTATTGAAAAGAAGAGAGCAAAAAAAAGTAAAAAGGTTGGAATTTTAATTGAAGATTCACAACTCATTAATGAAGAGGCTTTGCGAGTTTTAAAAGCACCGGAATTCCACATTGAGGAGCAGTCTATGAGGCACCGATGAGCAGATCTCCACAATGAGAACACATATCCACAATCGCAGGAACAAGATCTCCACAATCGAGGAAACAGATCTCCCCAATTGAGGAGGAGATCTGTTAGGCACCGAGGAGTAGATCTCCACATTGAGGAGCAGAATATGTTGATGCACCGAGGGCAGCAGATATCCACAATTGAGAAGCACCATCTGCCCAAATTGAGGAGGGCAGATATGTTGCAGCACCAATACATCAGATCCCCACAATTGAGGGAATAGATCATGCTGAGCACCAAGGAGCAGATCTCCACAAACTTGAAGGCACATCTTCACAATTCAGTAGCAATTCCATATTGAGCGAAAGATCTGTTGAGGCACTGATGAAGCTGAATCTCCACAATTAAAAAAGCACACTCCACAATTGAGCAGCTGATCTCCACCAATTGAGGAGTATATCTGTTGAAGGCACCAGGAGCATATCTTCACCATTGAGGAGCAGATTCTGAAGGAATGCTCGAGTACCAAAAAGGTTCATGTCTCGTGCGATGAAATACTAGAAGATTCACCCGATTTTCAATCGTCCATTCTTGCCAGGTTGCAAGGTGTGTTTTGGTCAGAAAGATGTTAACAGAACAAGTAATGGGCCCTACCTTTTACTCAGATGCACCATGATCATATTTTTAAGTCTACAAGTAATAAAAACAATTTTTAACTAGAAAGGGCACTTTCAACATGCACGACATCACCAGATATGCCTCCACTCACATTACTACATCCTTATAAATACTTGTACAAAGTTTGAATTTAAATCCCTGAAAACTCAGATTCAAAACATGAAATAATTCTGGCTGCCAAAACCATACGTCTGATCAGGGTTGAAATCGCCAGAGGAGCAGAGTATTTGATTGACATTCGTAGTCCCGCCCACCCCTCTCATCCCTTCCTATTCCTTACAAAGAATACAGTTTTGTCTACTTTTCGTGGAATCCATTTCAAGCTTTTGTCAGGAGCTGGCGGTCAAGAGGTTAATCCCCATGAACCCAATTTGTGGTGACGCGGCGTTCAACCCCTAGCCGCGGATGGTCGAGCAGTTTTTCCTTATTAGGAGGCGAACACGTTGATCCTCGGAGATTGTTACGCACCGCGGGAGGGGCAGGATGCAATGGCAGATCGAGGGAGGCACATGTAAGCACACCACAGGTGGTTTATAACTCAAACCCCACGACCCCATTACACGGACACAGCAACTTAAAATAACCGGATCTTAATGTTTGAAATAGACAAATAATACAAAAGAAACAATAATCAGAACTATAATAATACGTGAGGTAAAAAATCTAAAGCCTAAATTGAGGCATCTCTACACACCAAACTAAATACAACAAGGGGAAACAAAATAAAAGGCAAATCCTTCCTTTATTATGGCACTTAGCTTGGTCCAGAGATGGTTCTTTATAGAACGGGGAATTATGCGCTTCTATTTTGCACACGTAGACGCGTGGAAAAATGGCGCCAAGCCGCTCTCTCACAGCGCCGGGAACGTGTCGTCAGGCAGTTCGTGGCGATATTCAACACCAAGGACTCAGATGACCCCATGCACTGCTTTGTGCATTGATCTCCTCAACCAACCGCTGTTTGACATACCGAGCTCCGGGGTATGTCTCTGCATGACCCAACCAAGAGTCTGAGCAGGACTTTTATGTTTCTTCTCCACAAATCCACTTGTCGGATTGAGATGAAAAGTTTCGCCACAGATAAAATGGTCCACAGAAAAAAAAATTGATGACGTCAGTCATGTGATTCGTCAAAAACCGATGATTCATCACGTCAGTCAAAAAAATGGACGTATTCGACAGCCATATTGTTAAAAAAAAAAAACCTTCAAAAAAATCTTCTCTGAAGTGGGCAGAACAGATTGAGGCATAACTTTACATGTGATGACCACCTATCATGAGGAAACTGTAGAAGGGGCACTCGGTAGCTAGCGCAAAACCTCCGCCACGTAATGCCTGATCCACAGAGAACATATAGGCCCAATAAATAATATAATATCATGCTATATATCGTTTTTGGCGCTATCTCTCAATGGTGAAAAATCACTTTAAAAATTAAATAACTTTTCCTATCCAGATCCGGATTTGCATCTTGTCAAATTGAAGCAATTTCTACGTGGGTCACACACCAACCCGTCCACCAATTTATCCGAATCTATCTGCAACTTTTTGAGATATCGATGCTATATATTTAGTTTAACCCTGTCTCTCAATGCGTGAAAGATCGCTGGAAAAAAATGTGGTCGGATCGGACCAAGCATTCGGTCTTCACCAAAATAGCAATCAATTCTTCCTTCACACAACCTAGCGTATACTGCACCAAGTTCCTCTGAATCCGTCCACAACTTTGAGATATCGTGGCTTATATATGCTTCGGGCCCCGATCTCTCAAAGGGAAGGAATCACTTTTAAACTCTAGAGTCGGGATCCTGATCCGAATCTTTCATCAAATCTAATCAGTTCAATCCTTGTCACACACTCAACTGTCCACCAAATTTCCATCTGGATCCTCCACAACTTTTTGAGATCCTGCAGAACATGCGGTGGGACGACAGACAGACAGACCAGGAACAGGAGAGGTGAAAACATAACTCCATCTTGATGGTGGAGGTATAATAGTTCAACATATGACATCAATAAAGGTTTTGGCAGCCATATTGGATTTACCCTGAAATCTAAAAATCTTCTTCTCTAGAAGGCGGACAAATTGAGGGGAAACTTCACGCAAATGTTCTCCCAAGCCAGGGTGTACAAAGTTGGTTAGGAATTATTGTTAGCTCACATGGTTTGGCAGCATATTGGATTGAGAAAAATATTAAATTCATGTTTTCTCTGGAATCTGACTTAATCAATTCAATGTAAATGTTTTATTATGATCTAGTAATATGCTGGAATATAGGTATATATATATATAATATATATATAATAATATATATATATATACTATATAGATATACTTTTTAAAATTTTATTTCAACTTTTGATTGGACGCAGGTCTGCAGCCGGAATATTTATTTTTGATATGGGCTCTTTTTGGTTGTTTGATTCCCCCCCACCCCTTTCTTTTTATGAAGAAGGCTCCATCTTGGCTGTGCCTGGTGGGATTGAGCGGTAGAGGAGTAGCAGTTGAAATCTGGTATATACTATCCAAGTTCCTCCTGATGACTCCATCTTGTTGCTTTTTGCTTGTTTGGGTTCCTTCTGATTACTCCAATGCAGGGAACTGACACATTTGGTCTTCATTTGATTGAATTGGAATTTTTTTTTTAATGTTGAAGCCTCCAGTACAGACTAAATTTGTACTCATCGAGGGCCAGGCCCTTAATAAAGATAAATTTAAAGAGAGAATGTAAAGTGAGGAGTGGAAAAATGAGGTGAGAAAGAAAAGTGGTGTGATGTTTGTTGCAGAAAGAGAGATGAAAGCTAGCCTGGGTAGCTTTAAGTTTGAGTGAGGGACAGAAAGTAAGGACCGGCAATCTGATACAGAGAGTGTAGATGGTTCCAGGGCACCGACTTTAACGCTCCTATGTCAGAACCGGTATAGTACCACCCTGCAGCGCGTTTCTGTCCCAACCTAAACTAAAAAAACCGGTTTAACCGGATGGCGTGTTTTTTGGAACACCATCTCCTTTACTGGATGTCCTTGGCTCGCCTAAAGGAGCTCATCCGCCCCGTTTAGGAGGTTTGATTGTTTTAGTCCTGCAGAGCCCAGCGGCACCCTCCCACTGGCGAAAAATACCAGTGAGGGTAGTCGTTTAGTCGACGACTGCCCGACCGATGCAGCAGGTAGCACTGGTTACATTGTTAGCGGAGGTGCGCGGTCAAGAAACTGACTGACCTGACCTGAAGTTCGCATTCTAAATTCATTGATAAGTGAAAATCAGTGGGTCGGTCAGGTGTCGATCAGGGGGGATGCATCAAAGCAGGACGTCTTAGTACCCGGGTCATCACTACTGCCATGCAGTTATAAAGTCGGCGTTCTAGGTTATTTCTTTTAATTTCATAACACACAGGTGCACAAACCACCACAGCAAAATACACTAACGAAAACCACCAGCAAGAAAAAACAAGTGCTGGTAGGTCTGCAGTCTCTGGAGTGCTCTTTTCTTGTTGATTATTGTTAATGAGATGCCTGGTGTTGGCTAATGGTTAGGTAGTGGGCTTGCGATCTGGGTCCGGAGTTGCAAATCGCCACGTTGGGCTGTTGAATTTAATAACAGTGGTTGACTCTGCGCTGCATCCTTCTGAGGTTGGCAGAATGAGTGCCAGCTTCCAGGTATCCGTGTTCCGGGAGTCGACCTGTCCAGATTTGTTCTATAGCAAGGAGACTGCTTAGGCAGCTCCAATGCTCTGCACAGAGTATGTCCCAATGGATGGGTGACTCTTGTTCTTCATCCTTCTGAGGTCCAGCCAAATTGAGTGCCAGCTTGCTGGATTTCCTGTGTCTGGGAGGAGTGGCGAGCCTGTCCAGGATTGTGTTCAGTTGCCAAGGAGAAGGCTTAGGGCAGCTCCAATGCTCGCACAGAAGTATGTCCAATGGATGTGGTTGACTCTGCCGTCTCCTTCTGAGGTCAGCGATGAGTGCCAGTTTGCTGGTATCCTGTGTCGGAGTGGCGATCGTCCAGGATTGTGCCGAATAGCCAAGGAGATGGCTGGCAGGCAGCCAACACTCTGCAACAGAGAGGTATTTCGGTCCCAATGGTGGATGGATTGTTATATTATGATAATTGAGAACGATTTGCCAGTTTTGACTGATCTTGGGGGGTTTTTTTTTGGGCGGGGGGGTTGCCCATTGGCCTGGAGAACTGAAAAGTATCCCTGCCTAGGACAATCAGCTGAACAGACCGGTAGGCTTTTATAATGTTAGCCTGAGCGACTTTTTTTGGAAAAGATACTCTAACTTTATTTTGTATATTAGTGGATGTGACTGACATTTTTCTGCACCATCCCTACATCGAGAGTTGCTGGCCACCCTCTCTGACAGTGCAGACAACCTGCTTCATGTCTCCTTGGATGTGAGGGTTTCCTGCTGTAATGCAACGAACAACTTCCCTGCCCAAATATTCGGATTTAAGTTTGCGACGCCAAAAAGGTTGTTTCAGCAAATTTTGTATCAGGTATCGTGTTAAAGCTAAAACAAAAATCCACCAACTTTTAAACTGACATTCAACTCTGGAGAATCTTGCCACCACAGAAGCGTAGATCTTATATTCTCGGGGGCGGGAAGGGATTATGAAATGCGATTGGTGGGGAGGTGATTAATGAACAAACATTGACAAAACATTCACATTTTTCGATCAGACCCTCTCAACAGACTTAACTCGGGAAGTTCATAAGAACACATTACCCCACAAGTCTTGAGAAACAAGAACGGATGGGTGGGTCTGGCGAGCGGCAAATTTGATTTGGTCGTGATGAATGTAAAATGCCGTAATATTTTGGCCTAGTACTGCTTAAAGGAAGTTTTTGAAAAGTGTTAGAAGGCGATTTGTTTATATAGGTTCAAGTTTGTAATTCATTTGAATTAAAATTAAGATTTTAAGGTGTGTAGAAAAACAAGCTTCGAACGACTAAGATCCTCGTCCTCTTAAGATGACGTGCATAAAAAACGAATATGACGTCAATTGTGATGTATCAGGGTTTGCGATAAATTAATCTGTGCTAATTGCCCCGGCTGATTCCGCAAACAAAATTCAAACAAGCTTGCCTAGTTTCGGAGATAATGGTATAGGCGATTTCCCAATTAGCGGCGTATTATATGAACGTCAACTTTTTTTCTAGGAAGAATTTCCAATCGGAGATGGTTACGCTTGCGTGTGGGTTCTTTCTGCATATACATGTGCAAGTTTCACGAAGATCCGATAAAAACTCTGGCGTGTGAAATTGATGCATATGTGCAGCAATTCATCTCTGCTAATGCCCTGTTCAATTTCCGCAAACCAGATTCAAACAAACTTGCTAGTTTCGGAAGATAATTTTTTGCGATTTTCCAGTTAGCGGGATATTTGACGTCAATCACTTTTTTTTCTAGGAGGAATTTTCAAAATCGGAGATGGTTACTGATCTGCGCAGGGTATTTTTACAATATATAACGCCAAGTTTCAGGAAAGTTTCGATGTGAAAACTGTAGGCGTGAACAAAAAAGCCACAAGAACAACAACGTGAGTCAGACTTAGAGATCCTCACACGAGAGCTAAAAATTCAAGAAGTTACCAGCCGTTGATGCAGCATCTTCTACACCACCATATTTACATGTTATGGTTATTTTTCGTTCCCTGTTGCTTGTGTTGCTGTTATGACATCCTTAAAAACAGTAATTTCCTGTTTGGAATAATTTTCAATTTGTTTAACTGCCAGACAGGCAACAGAGTAAAATTTTTTTTTATCTCACTCCTCTCTGCGTATGTGCAGTCGGGCTAAGATCAGAGCCAAAGTTCTGTTGAACTCCAGGTTGTCTTTTCTGATTATGTTCAGATTCATGCTCCATAAATATAATTTTCAATTTAAAATAAGTTTGCTCCTCGATCATAAACTGAATTTTTGTAGCGATGGCCAAAATGATATCCAATTGCTAACCCAGCTTTTCGCTTCACATGCACCGGGTAACAATCACACCGCATTGATATACAATAACCCATCCATACCTTTGCTACTGACAAATCCTGCAATATCATTACCATCTATCACCACTTCTTCTAAGGTACGGATATCAATTCAACTTAAACTTATCTACTGTTTCCTGTGATTGCTTAATTTCCAAAGAGACTATTCCATGCATTTATGACTGAGTGAAGCCCCCTCATATTACTCCGTCCTAACTCTCCTCTTCTTTACTCGAAGGTGGTGGCCTCTGTTCCTGTCACTGTCCATTTTGCTTAGAAAAGCCCTCTGCATTAATTTTTTTCATTTCGTCTGAGGGCGTTCAATTACTTGGAACAGTAGTCTATCAGATCCCTTACAAATCAACTCCTTTAATGAAAAAAGTGCTGTCCTAATTTTCATTCCAATTCCCCATAGCTTCATCTCGCTCGGCCTGGAATCGATGTATGGTAGTCATTCCTTGTGCTGCACCCTGCTTATGGCACTCTATTGTCCCTTCCTTCAGGATGTGGTGACCAAAAACTGTTCAGCAATCTTCAACGTGAGGAATCATGAAATTCATATATTTGTTGTTCGAATACTATCTTTTGATGTAATAACTTATCCTTCTGTGAATATAACCAAAACCTTATTTTGCTTTAAAAAATGACAGAAATAAATTGGCAATCCGAAAAGGGAAATAGGAAGACACCAGTAAAAGTAGTAGTTAAGGGAGATGGGAACCAAATAAGAGGTCAAGATCACAAGCAGTTAAAAGCTGTATATTATCAATAGCGGAATATAGCCGTCAGATCGATGGTGATGGTTTGGAAACCATCTGATAGGACAGGAAGTGGCCATAAGAAAAACAACAACAGCAACTCTCTTGAAAGTCCGAGATTGAAGCACTGCCCCAGGAATATTATGACGTCAGATCAGCTTTTGCGCTTTGCAAAAGTCTTACTTCTGATTGGGTCGAACGGATAAATGGAAGATTGGGAAGTAAATTAGATGCTGGGAACAAGAATTGTAAGCCACTGTAATTATGCCTACAAAATTTTGGGGAGACACGCAAGCCATGAAAGAGTTGATAGAAACTGTCAGACACTTGCAAGCACTTTATTATGTTAAATAAATGAGTACAGCGGTGTTCCAAAAATACCTGGACAAGTTTGGTTGTTAATATATTTAGTACCACAAATGATACAACAATTACCTTTGGGTTTTTATAGATACAGAAACTCGTAAAGTTTTCTTTATTTCATGTCTGGTGGTTTAATGCTAAACAACAAAATGGGCAGTCGCACACGAGAATGCCGTGAGGTCTAAATGTTCATCGCAGACGGATCCGACACGCGAGTTCAGTGAATTTCCGTACAAGGTAAGGAAGGAATTCTGCCATCGTGGACTAGTATCAGAAGTGGGACAAAGGGGTTTAAGTAGGGCTCAGAAACAGAAAAAGTACCGGTCGACCAAGGCACCAAGATTCAGCAGATGTTGAACGAGTGCGTTGAATCATTCAACAAAGTCCAGGCAAGATCAATTTGATGCGCATCCAGAGAAATGGGGAATACCAAACACCATTGTACACAGGATTTTCCATAAAAGATGAAGTTTTAATGCCGTAAGGTGCAGATTCTGCTGGAACTCAAACCAAATACGGACGATAAACGCAGGTTTTGCCTGGAATGTTCAGTCACATAGAGGACAATGAGATTATCTTTGAAAAAAGGTCTGTTCACAGACAAAGCTTACTTTCATGTATTCGGGGAATGTCACACTGGCACAATGTGAGGATCTGCGGCCTGAAACCCCCAATGTGGTCATTTGAACATCATACGGCCAGTCAAAAGTCAATGTGTGGTGTGGCTTACCATGACCGCTTGGTGGGTCCGTTTTTCTTGCGGAGGATAAGTGACTCAACAATTTACAATGAACATGTTGGAAGGATTCGCGCCTTCCCACAGAATGAAGACCTGCAACCGATATCATTTTCAACAGGAATGGCACTCCCCCCCATTGAGCCTTAATCGTTCGAGTCGTCCTGAATGAAAATTTCCAAGTCGCTAGATTGGCTGAGATGGACCAAACACCTGCCCCCATGATCACCAGACATAACCCCCCTTGATTGTTTTTTCTGTGGGCGTTCGTTAAAGATGTCGACAACACTAAAAGTTGCACAACCTGCACGGATCTTCATTCTCGGATCACAGCTCGCAAGCGCACTGGTGGGAATGCCAAACATACTGGAGCCGAACATGGCAAGACTCGTGTACGCTTTGATGTCCTGGCACGCAACATATAGAGTCACATTGATGAGTATGATAGTGTAGCACAAAACTTTATGAGTTTCGTATCATATAAATTTGTGGTTTTGTGGTTTAAATATATTAACAAACCCAAAGTTTTCCGGGTCTTTGTGGAACACCCTGTCCAACAAGGTGTTTAGAGTTGTGAAAATAAAATACATTAACTTCTAAACAGCTTATCTGTTTTGCTCAGTGTTTAAAAAAACAAAACTGAATGTGTTTTAGTTTGTGCTCTTAAGAGTTTTGAGAACATCAGGAATGACAACGAAACAGCAACTCAGGTGGACGCATATTTTCCGCCAGGCTGCACAGTTTACGTTTTGTATTGCACTGATAGGCTGGATCTGGATTCGGGACCTGACCCAAAAATTCGAATCGGCTTGTTTTTGTCACCGACGCCAACTCACCCACCAATTTTGTCGTCATCCGTTCACAACTTTTGAAATTATCATGCTATATATCGTTTTTTAACCCTGGTGTTGGCTCAGTGGTGGGTGGCGGCTTGGGATCCAAGGGTCCTGAGTTCAAGCCTCGTTGCCCGCTGAATTACTTCACCAGGGGGTTGACTCAGCCTGCCATCCTTCCGAGGTCGGCAAAATGAGTACCGGCTTGCTGGGGATGAATCGAGTCATTCGAGTATCCTGCGTCGGAGTGAACACCGTCCAGGATTGTGCCCAATAGGCCAAGGAAACTGCTTCGGCAGCACCGACGCTCTGTACAGAGTATGGTTCCAATGGATGGTGGGTATCGTTTTTGGCCTAACTCTCAATGTTCAAGAATCACTTTAAAAACGCCAGTATCCATATCCGGATTTGGATCTTCACCAAAATATAATCAGTTCGTGCTTGTCACCACTCAACCTCTCCACCAAATTTCGGCTGATTCCATCCATAGCGTTTTGAGATATTCTATGCTCACAGACAAACATAGGGGTGAAAACATAACCTCTGCCCACCATGGGTGGTGGAGCTAAGGAGAATTCCAGGTAGATGTGTGCGTGAATTGACAAATAGACACAGAGCTAGAGAACAAAGACTTGAAGGAGAATTTAAAAGGTGTGTTAGCATTATTACTTGTGCAGCTCGTGCCAATCCTCCCTCTCCGGCCTCCAGGAGTCCCCTTCGACCCCCTAAGAGCCCCCACTTCGGCTCTCTAAGAGTTCTCCTTCGGCTCTCTGCGGCCCACAATCATACCACACACCCCTTACAGGTGTTCTTCTGAGTTCTCTTTGTTTTTATAAATTTTCGAATTGGGCGGCTTTAACCAGCACTGTGGACCGAAGTAACGGACCGAATTGTAATTGCAGTCAAAAGAACAACACAGACAGACAGACACCAAATTGCGTATTTTAGTATGATTGCACTTATGAGTCCAACGCTGTGTTATTTCATTATTTTCAATTGTGGAGTTGGTGTCTCAGTGGAACTCAGCACAGATGCTGATTCTTTTGTAAATTATTTCCAGCCAGGGTCACATTTTCTCCAGAATGGTTGATTAGCTACTATACCATTGAAATAAGAGTATGTTTTTGCACCTGAAAGCCATGCTTGGGAGAAAAAGAAAAAAAACTATTTGACCGCCCCTTAAGTTGTTGATGCATATGCCACGCTTGTACCCTTCATTTCATAACAAATCTTACTTTCAAACTTTTTTTTCCCTCTCTTTTTTTGGCATGCTGACTTTTTCTGCAAAAAGGCACTTTCCAAACCAATATTAATTCGATTAATTTGTTATTAGAAATTTATTTGATCGTACTGGTGCATGAATGAGCTCAGCATACCTGAATACGGAGGAGACTTCCAAAGGAAAGAAAACGTGGAAAAGGTTACAAACCAACCGTAATTTCCATAAGCTCTTAACAAAGAACCTGCAGTCATATTATTACCTCCGCCACGAAGATGAAGGAGGTTATGTTTTTCACCCCTTTCTGTCTGTTTGTTTGTTTGTCCATTTGTTTGTGTGCAGGATATCTCAAAAAGTTGTTGCACGGATTCAGATGAAATTTGTGAACAGGTTCGGTGTGTGACAAGGTCGAACTGATGAGTTTGGTGAAGATCAGGATCTGCGTTCTGACTACTAGAATTGTTTAAATATTCTTCACCATTGAGAGATAGGGCACAAAATTATATCCATCCATCCATCATTGGGACCATACTCTGTGCAGAGCGTTGGTGCTGCCTAAAGTGGTCTCTTGGTTATTGAGCACAATCTTGGACGAGTCACGCACTCCAACACAGAAAAATGATATATAGCACGATATCTCAAAAGGTTGTGGAGGGATTCGGACTAAACTCAGTGGATATGGGTGTGTGACAAGGAAGAATTCATTCAATATTGGTGAAGATTCGAATAACAAGGAAGAATGTAGATCAGATAATTTTTTTAAGTGATTCTTCACATTGAGAGCTAGTGCAAAACGATATGTAGCACAATATCTAAAAGTTGTGTACGGATTCGGATGAAACTTGGTGGTCAGGTGGGTGTGTCACAAGTAGAATGGATTCGATTTTGGTGAAGATCCAAATCCGGATTGGATACGACAATTTATCTATATATTACTAAAACTCTCATCTTGTATATGTATGTATGTATGTATGTATGTAGGTTCCCGAAATACAGCTAAAATGTTACACGATAGTGGAAAAATTTAAGTGCCTCCTTACTCACCATTCTCATGCGGTGTGCAGTTTCAAGTTTCGTTCAATTTGGGCAACCAAAAAATTATTAAAAAATCAATTCCGATTCAGTCAAGTACTCCTTCGAGAGAATTTTGATCAATTCAAAACAACCTCAGAGGTATAGTTCGCTGGAGCTATCTTTTTTTTTCTTGAAATGATTTATTTTAAAATCTCAAACATTTAGTACAGACAAAGAACGATTTATTTTTAAGGTATAAAATAACATCGCCATTTTTAGCTCGCCTGTTCGAAGAACAGAGAGCTATAGCGATACCCCCGGCATGAGCGTTCAGTGTTGAGCGTCAGCGTGAGCGTGAATGTTAAGTTTTTGGTGCAAGTTATTTCCTTCTAGTGTTTTAGCTACCACACTATTTTTTACTGATTACAATATACAAATACATATATTGCTTTAAAATGATTTGGATCAGACTTCACTGCAATGCTTTATAAAAAATATTATTAGACTAGTCTTTTTAAAAACGATAAAATGTACAAACAGGCGAGCATTGGTGCTTTGACACCAACTTGCTTCTGGTGATCTAATACTTCCGTGTCATTAATAAATAAAATTGTGTGTTGCGAAGATTACGTACAATAATTTCTTCGACTTTCTTTTCTCCGTTTTGTTTTTTCACATTGACGCGCAATATCAAGTTTCGTTTCAAATCGGGCAACGAAACAAATTATTTAAAATCAATTTCCCGATTCAGTCAAGTACTCTTTCGGGATTATTTGATCAATGCAAACAACCTCAGCAGCTATAGTTCGCTGGAACTATCTTTTTTCTCGTTTTTTTTTTTTTAAATGACTTTTTAGCTTCCCTGTTCGAAGAACAGAAGAGCTATAGCGATACCCCTGGCATGAGCATCAGCGTCAGCGTGAAATGTTAAAGTTTTTGGTGCAAGTTTTTTTTCCTTTCTAATGTTTTATCTACCACACTATTTTTTATACGCCCGATATATATATACGGGGCATATTATGTGATACCGGTCGTCGGTCGTCCGTCGTCCGTCCGTCCGTCTGTCTGTCTGTCCTTCCATTCCTGTCCGAACTCTCACTCCCAAAGTTTTCAACTTTCACGTTTCATATTTGGTACATAGGTACAGACTGTGGAGACGGTGTGTCGCAACATACGTTTGTCATCTAAAGTGGTGCCATGGCAACCAGGATGCTGTTTTCCATCCGTTCCTGTCCGCACTCTAACTCCCAAAGTTTTCAACTTTCATGTTTCATATTTGGTACATAGGTACAAGACTGTGGAGATGGTGTGTTGTGACATGCGGTCGTCATCTAAATTGGTTGCCATGGCAACCAGGATTCTGTTTTTCCATCTGTCCTGTCAACACTCTAACTCCCAAAGTTTTAACTTTCACGTTTCATATTTGGTACATAGGTTACAGACTGTGGAGACGGTGTGTCGTAACATACGTTCGTCATCTAAAGAGGTTGCCATGGCAACCAGGATGCTGTTTTCCATGTAGTAGCACAATTCTGTATATACCTTCTTGTTCGGGGCGTATATTGTGCTCACTTGCGTCTTGTTACTGATTACAAAATACAAATACATATATTGCTTTAAAATTATTTGGATCAGACTC
>CM068963.1:105662290-105676803 GCA_035128595.1 Eptatretus atami
CGTCTCCACAGTCTGTACCTATGTACCAAATATGAAACGTGAAAGTTTAAAACTTTGGGAGTTAGAGTGTTGACAGGAACAGATGGAAAACAGAATCCTGGTTGCCATGGCAACCAATTTAGATGACGACCGCATGTCACAACACACCATCTCCACAGTCTGTACCTATGTACCAAATATGAAACATGAAAGTTGAAAACTTTGGGAGTTACTCGTATTTTTCTGTAACCTCTTTTCGCTTCTCCTCGTCTCTCCTCCTGTCCTCCCCTGTCCCTACGCTGTTGTCCGTGCTCTGACCACCCCGTTAATTGGTCTGACGGTAATATTACCTCATTTCTTCAGCCACATGAATCCTGTTCTAGCGTCTCTCTCCCTGTTCCCTGAACTGTTGTTTTTTTCTTTGTAATTTGTTTGTTGTGGACGGTAATGCTGAGGTAATGTTTTTTTTTTTTTAGATATCCTTGTTCTAGGCGGTTAGTTGTTGTTTGAAGGTAATCGGTAATGACCCGGTAATAGTGCAGTAGTAGCTTATCACGTTAGAAGAAATGCAAAATAATTAATTTGATCTATAGTATACCCAATCACACCTTTATGACTAAAACTTAACAACAAAACTAGAGGAATAAATACCTCTACAGTTTTTAAAGTCTACCTAAATTTTATAATAAAAGATTATCCTTCCCGGCATCATTGAAAAAATAATTTTTAATCGTTGATTTACATTCTTTGCATCGCTGATTCCCGAATCCAGGCCGAAGTAACCGGAAATTGCACATCGAACGTAGAAAGAATTCACATTCGCTTCTAGCTTTGCCTATTCCATATTAGATTATTATTAATTTCTGAAAAAAATGAGACTAATAAATACATGTTGATGTGATATTTGAATTTAATTGGCATTCCAGATAGAAAGGACATCAATGTGGGAAGTTTGTGGAATTAATATCGAATTAGTTTGAACGAGAATTGTAATGCTGATCTCTGTAGGGTTGTGTTGGTCTGCTTTTGCAGACAATTCGAACACTTGGAATTTATCGAACAAGAAGGCACGTGGGGGTTTAACTGCCATGGGAGTGCGAGGGTGCAGCTGGCAAGTTGGAGGCTAGTCCTTCTTTCGGAGGCAAAACCTCTTTTCATCCGCACATCTCTTTCCACGGTGGTTAACCATACTCTTAAGCACTTCTCGGTCGATCAATCCACAAGTGATATTATAACCGCTTGATTAATGTGTGACGCAACATTAGCCAAGATTATTTACCACTGTGCATGCACTTGTTGTAAAGACAGACTAATTACTGAGTTAACAAGCAAGAAGGCGCACAGCACCTGATTTTGAAAAGAAACACACACACACACACAACCACACCAACCACACGTTTGCACGCACACATGGAACATGTGTCATTCAAGCATTTGTGAAGGAAGAAAAAGAAAATAACAAATCGACCATCGTCCTGCTCAGGTATCTCGAGCTTAGCGAATTACATATGTCATGGGGATTTCGATGTGAATTCGGTCCGCGGTCACATCTTCGAGGCATGGCTTGCCGATCCCTGTGACTAGAAGAAGAGCATCATTTCGGAAATTTGTGCAGTGTTCCTGAATCCAATCAATCCATCTCTTACATCGCACTGAAAAGCACCTTGGCAAAAAAAGGAAGAGGTATTGAAAAGAAGAGAGCAAAAAAAAGTAAAAAGGTTGGAATTTTAATTGAAGATTCACAACTCATTAATGAAGAGGCTTTGCGAGTTTTAAAAGCACCGGAATTCCACATTGAGGAGCAGTCTATGAGGCACCGATGAGCAGATCTCCACAATGAGAACACATATCCACAATCGCAGGAACAAGATCTCCACAATCGAGGAAACAGATCTCCCCAATTGAGGAGGAGATCTGTTAGGCACCGAGGAGTAGATCTCCACATTGAGGAGCAGAATATGTTGATGCACCGAGGGCAGCAGATATCCACAATTGAGAAGCACCATCTGCCCAAATTGAGGAGGGCAGATATGTTGCAGCACCAATACATCAGATCCCCACAATTGAGGGAATAGATCATGCTGAGCACCAAGGAGCAGATCTCCACAAACTTGAAGGCACATCTTCACAATTCAGTAGCAATTCCATATTGAGCGAAAGATCTGTTGAGGCACTGATGAAGCTGAATCTCCACAATTAAAAAAGCACACTCCACAATTGAGCAGCTGATCTCCACCAATTGAGGAGTATATCTGTTGAAGGCACCAGGAGCATATCTTCACCATTGAGGAGCAGATTCTGAAGGAATGCTCGAGTACCAAAAAGGTTCATGTCTCGTGCGATGAAATACTAGAAGATTCACCCGATTTTCAATCGTCCATTCTTGCCAGGTTGCAAGGTGTGTTTTGGTCAGAAAGATGTTAACAGAACAAGTAATGGGCCCTACCTTTTACTCAGATGCACCATGATCATATTTTTAAGTCTACAAGTAATAAAAACAATTTTTAACTAGAAAGGGCACTTTCAACATGCACGACATCACCAGATATGCCTCCACTCACATTACTACATCCTTATAAATACTTGTACAAAGTTTGAATTTAAATCCCTGAAAACTCAGATTCAAAACATGAAATAATTCTGGCTGCCAAAACCATACGTCTGATCAGGGTTGAAATCGCCAGAGGAGCAGAGTATTTGATTGACATTCGTAGTCCCGCCCACCCCTCTCATCCCTTCCTATTCCTTACAAAGAATACAGTTTTGTCTACTTTTCGTGGAATCCATTTCAAGCTTTTGTCAGGAGCTGGCGGTCAAGAGGTTAATCCCCATGAACCCAATTTGTGGTGACGCGGCGTTCAACCCCTAGCCGCGGATGGTCGAGCAGTTTTTCCTTATTAGGAGGCGAACACGTTGATCCTCGGAGATTGTTACGCACCGCGGGAGGGGCAGGATGCAATGGCAGATCGAGGGAGGCACATGTAAGCACACCACAGGTGGTTTATAACTCAAACCCCACGACCCCATTACACGGACACAGCAACTTAAAATAACCGGATCTTAATGTTTGAAATAGACAAATAATACAAAAGAAACAATAATCAGAACTATAATAATACGTGAGGTAAAAAATCTAAAGCCTAAATTGAGGCATCTCTACACACCAAACTAAATACAACAAGGGGAAACAAAATAAAAGGCAAATCCTTCCTTTATTATGGCACTTAGCTTGGTCCAGAGATGGTTCTTTATAGAACGGGGAATTATGCGCTTCTATTTTGCACACGTAGACGCGTGGAAAAATGGCGCCAAGCCGCTCTCTCACAGCGCCGGGAACGTGTCGTCAGGCAGTTCGTGGCGATATTCAACACCAAGGACTCAGATGACCCCATGCACTGCTTTGTGCATTGATCTCCTCAACCAACCGCTGTTTGACATACCGAGCTCCGGGGTATGTCTCTGCATGACCCAACCAAGAGTCTGAGCAGGACTTTTATGTTTCTTCTCCACAAATCCACTTGTCGGATTGAGATGAAAAGTTTCGCCACAGATAAAATGGTCCACAGAAAAAAAAATTGATGACGTCAGTCATGTGATTCGTCAAAAACCGATGATTCATCACGTCAGTCAAAAAAATGGACGTATTCGACAGCCATATTGTTAAAAAAAAAAAACCTTCAAAAAAATCTTCTCTGAAGTGGGCAGAACAGATTGAGGCATAACTTTACATGTGATGACCACCTATCATGAGGAAACTGTAGAAGGGGCACTCGGTAGCTAGCGCAAAACCTCCGCCACGTAATGCCTGATCCACAGAGAACATATAGGCCCAATAAATAATATAATATCATGCTATATATCGTTTTTGGCGCTATCTCTCAATGGTGAAAAATCACTTTAAAAATTAAATAACTTTTCCTATCCAGATCCGGATTTGCATCTTGTCAAATTGAAGCAATTTCTACGTGGGTCACACACCAACCCGTCCACCAATTTATCCGAATCTATCTGCAACTTTTTGAGATATCGATGCTATATATTTAGTTTAACCCTGTCTCTCAATGCGTGAAAGATCGCTGGAAAAAAATGTGGTCGGATCGGACCAAGCATTCGGTCTTCACCAAAATAGCAATCAATTCTTCCTTCACACAACCTAGCGTATACTGCACCAAGTTCCTCTGAATCCGTCCACAACTTTGAGATATCGTGGCTTATATATGCTTCGGGCCCCGATCTCTCAAAGGGAAGGAATCACTTTTAAACTCTAGAGTCGGGATCCTGATCCGAATCTTTCATCAAATCTAATCAGTTCAATCCTTGTCACACACTCAACTGTCCACCAAATTTCCATCTGGATCCTCCACAACTTTTTGAGATCCTGCAGAACATGCGGTGGGACGACAGACAGACAGACCAGGAACAGGAGAGGTGAAAACATAACTCCATCTTGATGGTGGAGGTATAATAGTTCAACATATGACATCAATAAAGGTTTTGGCAGCCATATTGGATTTACCCTGAAATCTAAAAATCTTCTTCTCTAGAAGGCGGACAAATTGAGGGGAAACTTCACGCAAATGTTCTCCCAAGCCAGGGTGTACAAAGTTGGTTAGGAATTATTGTTAGCTCACATGGTTTGGCAGCATATTGGATTGAGAAAAATATTAAATTCATGTTTTCTCTGGAATCTGACTTAATCAATTCAATGTAAATGTTTTATTATGATCTAGTAATATGCTGGAATATAGGTATATATATATATAATATATATATAATAATATATATATATATACTATATAGATATACTTTTTAAAATTTTATTTCAACTTTTGATTGGACGCAGGTCTGCAGCCGGAATATTTATTTTTGATATGGGCTCTTTTTGGTTGTTTGATTCCCCCCCACCCCTTTCTTTTTATGAAGAAGGCTCCATCTTGGCTGTGCCTGGTGGGATTGAGCGGTAGAGGAGTAGCAGTTGAAATCTGGTATATACTATCCAAGTTCCTCCTGATGACTCCATCTTGTTGCTTTTTGCTTGTTTGGGTTCCTTCTGATTACTCCAATGCAGGGAACTGACACATTTGGTCTTCATTTGATTGAATTGGAATTTTTTTTTTAATGTTGAAGCCTCCAGTACAGACTAAATTTGTACTCATCGAGGGCCAGGCCCTTAATAAAGATAAATTTAAAGAGAGAATGTAAAGTGAGGAGTGGAAAAATGAGGTGAGAAAGAAAAGTGGTGTGATGTTTGTTGCAGAAAGAGAGATGAAAGCTAGCCTGGGTAGCTTTAAGTTTGAGTGAGGGACAGAAAGTAAGGACCGGCAATCTGATACAGAGAGTGTAGATGGTTCCAGGGCACCGACTTTAACGCTCCTATGTCAGAACCGGTATAGTACCACCCTGCAGCGCGTTTCTGTCCCAACCTAAACTAAAAAAACCGGTTTAACCGGATGGCGTGTTTTTTGGAACACCATCTCCTTTACTGGATGTCCTTGGCTCGCCTAAAGGAGCTCATCCGCCCCGTTTAGGAGGTTTGATTGTTTTAGTCCTGCAGAGCCCAGCGGCACCCTCCCACTGGCGAAAAATACCAGTGAGGGTAGTCGTTTAGTCGACGACTGCCCGACCGATGCAGCAGGTAGCACTGGTTACATTGTTAGCGGAGGTGCGCGGTCAAGAAACTGACTGACCTGACCTGAAGTTCGCATTCTAAATTCATTGATAAGTGAAAATCAGTGGGTCGGTCAGGTGTCGATCAGGGGGGATGCATCAAAGCAGGACGTCTTAGTACCCGGGTCATCACTACTGCCATGCAGTTATAAAGTCGGCGTTCTAGGTTATTTCTTTTAATTTCATAACACACAGGTGCACAAACCACCACAGCAAAATACACTAACGAAAACCACCAGCAAGAAAAAACAAGTGCTGGTAGGTCTGCAGTCTCTGGAGTGCTCTTTTCTTGTTGATTATTGTTAATGAGATGCCTGGTGTTGGCTAATGGTTAGGTAGTGGGCTTGCGATCTGGGTCCGGAGTTGCAAATCGCCACGTTGGGCTGTTGAATTTAATAACAGTGGTTGACTCTGCGCTGCATCCTTCTGAGGTTGGCAGAATGAGTGCCAGCTTCCAGGTATCCGTGTTCCGGGAGTCGACCTGTCCAGATTTGTTCTATAGCAAGGAGACTGCTTAGGCAGCTCCAATGCTCTGCACAGAGTATGTCCCAATGGATGGGTGACTCTTGTTCTTCATCCTTCTGAGGTCCAGCCAAATTGAGTGCCAGCTTGCTGGATTTCCTGTGTCTGGGAGGAGTGGCGAGCCTGTCCAGGATTGTGTTCAGTTGCCAAGGAGAAGGCTTAGGGCAGCTCCAATGCTCGCACAGAAGTATGTCCAATGGATGTGGTTGACTCTGCCGTCTCCTTCTGAGGTCAGCGATGAGTGCCAGTTTGCTGGTATCCTGTGTCGGAGTGGCGATCGTCCAGGATTGTGCCGAATAGCCAAGGAGATGGCTGGCAGGCAGCCAACACTCTGCAACAGAGAGGTATTTCGGTCCCAATGGTGGATGGATTGTTATATTATGATAATTGAGAACGATTTGCCAGTTTTGACTGATCTTGGGGGGTTTTTTTTTGGGCGGGGGGGTTGCCCATTGGCCTGGAGAACTGAAAAGTATCCCTGCCTAGGACAATCAGCTGAACAGACCGGTAGGCTTTTATAATGTTAGCCTGAGCGACTTTTTTTGGAAAAGATACTCTAACTTTATTTTGTATATTAGTGGATGTGACTGACATTTTTCTGCACCATCCCTACATCGAGAGTTGCTGGCCACCCTCTCTGACAGTGCAGACAACCTGCTTCATGTCTCCTTGGATGTGAGGGTTTCCTGCTGTAATGCAACGAACAACTTCCCTGCCCAAATATTCGGATTTAAGTTTGCGACGCCAAAAAGGTTGTTTCAGCAAATTTTGTATCAGGTATCGTGTTAAAGCTAAAACAAAAATCCACCAACTTTTAAACTGACATTCAACTCTGGAGAATCTTGCCACCACAGAAGCGTAGATCTTATATTCTCGGGGGCGGGAAGGGATTATGAAATGCGATTGGTGGGGAGGTGATTAATGAACAAACATTGACAAAACATTCACATTTTTCGATCAGACCCTCTCAACAGACTTAACTCGGGAAGTTCATAAGAACACATTACCCCACAGAGTCTTGAGAAACAAGTAACGATGGGTGGCGTCTGGCGAGCGGGCAAATTTGATTGGTCGTGAGATGTAAAATGCCGTAATATTTTGGCCTAGTACTGCTTAAAGGAAAGTTTTTGAAAAGTGTAGAAGGCGATTTGTGTTATATAGGTTCAAGTTTGGTAATTCATTTGAATTAAAATTAAGATTTTAAGGTTTAGAAAAACAAGCTTCGAACGACTAAGATCTGTCCTCTTAATGATGACGTCATTAAAAACGAATTATGACGTCAATTGTGATGTTCAGGGTTTGCATAAATTAATCTGTGCTATGCCCCGGCTTGATTCCCGCAAACAAAATTCAAACAGCTTTGCACTAGTTTCGGAGATAATTGGTATAGGCGATTTCCATTAGCGGCGAATTATATGAACGTCAAACTTTTTTTCTAGGAGAATTTCCAAATCGGAGACTGGTTAGCTGCTTGCGTGTGGGCTCTTTCTTGCATATCATGTGCAAGTTTCTACGAAGATCCGAATAAAAACTCTGGCGTGTGAAATTGATGCATATGTGCAGCAATTCATCTCTGCTAATGCCCTGTTTCAATTCCCGCAAACAGAATTCAACAAACTTTGCTAGTTTCGGAAGATAATTTTTTAGGCGATTTTCCAGTAGCGGAGATATTTGACGTCATCACTTTTTTTTCTAGGAGGAATTTTCAAAATCGGAGATGGTTACTGTTCTGCGCAGGGTATTTTTACAATATATACGCCGAGAGTTTCAGGAAAGTTTCGATTGAAAACTGTAGGCTGTGAACAAAAAAGCCACAAGAACAACAACGATGGAGTCAGACTTAGAGATCCTCCACGAGAGCTAAAATTCAAGAAGTTACCGCCGTTGATTGCAGCACTTCTACAACCACCATATTTACAATGTTATGGTTAATTTTTCGTTCCCTGTTGCTTGTGTTCTTTATGACATCCTTAAAAACAGTAATTTCCTGTTTGGAATAATTTTCAATTGTTTAACTGCCAGACAGGAAACAGAGTAAAATTTTTTTTTATCTCACTTCCTCTCTGCGTATGTGCAGTCGGGCTAAGATTCAGAGCCAAAGTTCTGTTGAACTCCAGGTTGTTTTTCTGATTCATGTTCAGATTCATGCTCCAAAATATAATTTTCAATTTAAAATAAGTTGCTCCTCGATCATAAACTGAAATTTGTAGACAGATGGCCAAAATGATATCCAATTGCTTAACCCAGCTTTTCGCTTCACATGCACCGGGTAACAATCACACCGCATTGTATACAATCACCCATCCATACCTTTGCTACTGACAAATCCTGCAATATCCATTACCCATCTATCACCACTTCTTCTAGTACGGATATCATTCCAACTTAAACTTATCTACTGTTTCTGTGATTGCTTCATTTCCAAAGAGACTATTCCATGCATTTATGACTGAGTGAAAGCCCCTCATATTACTACCGTCCTAACTCTCCTCTTCTTTACTCGAAGGTGGTGGCCTCTGTTCCTGTCACTGTCCATTTTGCTTAGAAAGCCCTCTGCATTAATTTTTTTCATTTCGTCTGAGGGGTTCATTATCTTGAACACGTTTATCAGATCCCTTCACAAATCAACTCCTTTAATGAAAAAAGTGCTGTCTATTTCATCCCATTCCCCATAGCTTCATCTCGCTCGGCCTGGAATCAATGTATGGTAGTCATCCTTGTGCTGCACCCTGTCTTATGGCAGCTCTATGTCCTTCCTCAGATGTGGTGACCAAAACATGTTCACAATCTTCAACGTGAGGAATCATGAAATTCATATATTTGTTGTTAATACTACCTCTTTTGATGTAATAACTTATCCTTCTGTGAATATAACCAAAACCTTATTTTGCTTTAAAAAATGACAGAAATAATTGGCATCCGAAAAGGGAAATAGAAGACACCAGTAAAAGTGAGTTAAGGGAAGGACCAAATAGAGGTCAAGATCACAAGCAGTTAAAAGCTGTATATTATCAATGAGCGGATATAGCCGTCAATGATGGTGATGGTTTGGAAAACCATCTGATAGGACAGGAAGGCCATAGAAAAACAACAACAGCAACAATCTCTTGAAAGTCCAATTGAAGCACTGCCCACAGGAATATTATGACGTCATCCAGCTTTTGCGCTTTGACAAAAGTCTACTTCTGATTGGGTCGAACGGAATAAATGGAAGATTGGGAAGTAAACTTAGATGCTGGGAACAGAATTGTAAGCCACTGTTAATTATGCCGTACAAAATTTGGGACGACACGCAAAGCCATGAAAGAGTTGATAGGAAACTGTCAGACACTTCAGCACTTTATATGTTAAATAAATAGTACAGGGTGTTCCAAAAATACCTGGACAAGTTTGGTTGTTAATATATTATGTACCACAAATGATACAACAATTACCCTTGGTTTTTATGATACAGAAACTCGTAAAGTTTTCTTTATTTCATGTCTGGTGTTTAATGTAAAACAAAAAATGGGCAGTCCACACGAGAATGCTCGTGAGTCTAATGGTTCATCGAGACGAGATCCGACACGCGAGTTCAGTGAAATTTCGTACAAGGTAAGGAAGGAATCTGCCATCGTGGACTAGTATCAGGAAGTGTGACAAGGGGTTAAAGTAGGCTCAGAAACAGAAAAGTACCGGTCGACCAAGCACAAGTTCAGCAGATGTTGAACGAGTGCGTGAATCATTCAACAAAGTCCAGGAAATCAATTTGATGCGCATCCAGAGAAATGGGAATACCAAACACCATTGTACACAGGATTTTCCATAAAAGACTGAAGTTTTATGCGATAAGGTGCAGATTCTGCTGGAACTCAAACCAAATGACGGACATAAACGCAGGGTTTTGCCTTGGAATGTTCAGTCACATAGAGGACAATGAGATTATCTTTGAAAAAAGGTCTGTTCACAGACAAAGCTTACTTTCATGTATTGGGGAATGTCAACTGGCACAATGTGAGGATCTGGGCTCTGAAACCCCCATGTGGTCATTTGAACACATACGCGCCAGTCAAAAGTCAATGTGTGGTGTGGCCTTCACCATGACCGCTTGTGGGTCCGTTTTTCTTTGCGGAGGATACAGTGACCTCAACAATTTACATGAACATGTTGAAGGATTCGCCTTCCCACAGATGAAGACCTGCAACCTGATATCATTTTTCAACAGGATGGCACTCCCCTCCATTGAGCCTTAATCGTTCGAGTCGTCCTGAATGAAAATTTCCAGGTCGCTAGATTGGCTGAGATGGACCAAACACCTGGCCCCCATGATCACCAGACATAACCCCCCTTGATTTTTTTCTGTGGGGTTCGTTAAAGATGTCGACAACACTAAAGTTGCAACACCTGCACGGATCTTCTTCTCGATCACAGCTGCAAGCGCACTGGTGGATGCAAACATACTGAGCCGAACATGGCAAGAACTCGTGTACCGCTTTGATGTCCTGCACGCAACATAAGAGTCACATTGATGAGTATGATAGTGTGCACAAAACTTTATGAGTTTCTGTATCATATAAATTTGTGTTTTGTGGTTTAAATATATTAACAACCAAAGTTTTCCGGGTCTTTGTGGAAACACCCTGTCCAACAAGGTGTTTAGAGTGTGAAAATAAGAATACATTAATTCTAAACAGCTTATCTGTTTTGCTCAGTGTTTAAAAAAACAAAAACTGAATGTGTTTTAGTTTGTGCTCTTAAGAGTTTGAGAACATCAGGAATGACAACGAACAGCACTCAGTGGAACGCATATTTCCGCCAGGCTGCACAGTTTACGTTTTGTATTGCACTGATAGGCTGGATCTGGATTCGGACCTGACCCAAAAATCGAATCGGCTTGTTGTTTGTCACCGACCCAACTCACCACCAATTTTGTCGTCATCCGTTCACAACTTTTGAAATTATCATGCTATATATCGTTTTTAACCCTGGTGTTGGCTCAGTGGTAGGGGGCGGCTTGGGATCCAAGGGTCCTGAGTTCAAGCCTCGTTGCCCGCTGAATTACTTCACCAGGGGGTTGACTCAAGCCTGCCATCCTTCCGAGGTCGGCAAATGAGTACCGGCTTGCTGGGGATGATCGAGTCATTCGAGTATCCTGCGTCGGAGTGGCAACCGTCCAGGATTGTGCCCAATAGGCCAAGGAAACTGCTTCGGCAGCACCGACGCTCTGTACAGAGTATGTTCCAATTGATGTGGGTATCGTTTTTGGCCTAACTCTCAATGTTCAAGAATCACTTTAAAAACGCCAGTATCCATATCCGGATTGGATCTTCACCAAATATAATCAGTTCGTGTTGTCACACTCAACCTCTCCCACCAAATTTCGGCTGATTCCATCCATAGCGTTTTGAGATATCTATGCTCACAGACCAACATAGGGGTGAAAACATAACCTCTGCCACCATTGGGTGGTGGAGCTAAGGAGAATTCCAGGTAGATGTGTGCGTGAATTGACAAATAGACACAGAGCTAGAGAACAAAGACTTGAAGGAGAATTTAAAAGGTGTTAGCATTATTACTTGTGCAGCTCGTGCCAATCCTCCCTCTCCGGCCTCCAAGGAGTCCCCTTCGACCCCCTAAGAGCCCCCACTCGCTCTCTAAGAGTTCTCCTTCGCTCTCTGCGGCCCACAATCATACCCACACACCCCTTACAGGTGTTCTTCTGAGTTCTCTTTGTTTTTATAAATTTTCGAATTGGGCGGCTTTAACCGAGCACGTGGACCGAAGTAACGGACCCGAATGTATTGCAGTCAAAAGACAACACAGACAGACAGACACCAAATTGCGATTTTAGTATGATTGCACTTATGAGTCCAACGCTGTGTTATTCATATTTTCAATTGTGGAGTTGGTGTCTCAGTGGAACTCAGCACAGATGCTGATTCTTTTGTAAATTATTTCCAGCCAGGGTCACATTTTCTCCAGGAATGGTTTGATAGCTACCATACCATTGAATAAGAGTCATGTTTTTGCACCTGAAAGCCATGCTTGGAGAAAAAGAAAAAAAACTATTTGACCGGCCCCTTAAGTGTGTTGATGCATATGCCACGCTTGTTTACCTTCATTTCATAACAAATCTTTACTTTCAAACTTTTTTTTCCCTCTCTTTTTTGGCATGCTGACTTTTTCTGCAAAAAAGGCACTTTCCAAACCAATATTAATCGATTAATTTGTTATTAGAAATTTATTGATCGTACTGGTGGCATGAATGAGCTCAGCAACCTGAATACGGAGGAGACTTCCAAAGGAAAGAAAACGTGGAAAAGGTTACAAACCAACCGTAATTTCCATAAGCTCTTAACAAAGAACCTGCAGTCATATTATTACCTCCGCCACGAAGATGAAGGAGGTTATGTTTTCACCCCTTTCTGTCTGTTTGTTTGTTTGTCCATTTGTTTGTGTGCAGGATATCTCAAAAAGTTGTGCACGGATTCAGATGAAATTTGTGAACAGGTTCGGTGTTGTGACAAGGTCGAACTGATGAGGTTTGGTGAAGATCAGGATCTCGTTCTGACTACTAGAATTGTTTAAATATTCTTCACCATTGAGAGATAGGGCACAAAATTATATCCATCCATCCATCCATTGGGACCATACTCTGTGCAGAGCGTTGGTGCTGCCTAAGTGGTCTCTTGGTTATTGAGCACAATCTTGGACGAGTCACCACTCCAACACAGAAAAATGATATTATAGCACGATATCTCAAAGGTTGTGGAGGGATTCGGACTAAACTCAGTGGATATGGGTGTGTGACAAGGAAGAATTATTCAATATTGGTGAAGATTCGAATAACAAGGAAGAATGTAGATCAGATAATTTTTTTAAGTGATTCTTCACCATTGAGAGCTAGTGCTAAACGATATTGTAGCACAATATCTAAAAGTTGTGTACGATTCGGATGAAACTTGGTGGTCAGGTGGGTGTGTCACAAGTAGAATGGATTCGATTTTGGTGAAGATCCAAATCCGGATCTGGATACGACAATTATGTCTATATATTACTAAAACTCTCATCTTGTATATGTATGTATGTATGTATGTATGTAGTTCCCGAAATACAGCTAAAATGTTACACGATAGTGGAAAAATTTAAGTGCCTCCTTACTCACCATTCTCATGCGGTGTGCAGTTTCAAGTTTCGTTCAATTGGGCAACCAAAAAATTATTAAAAAATCAATTCCCACCATTCAGTCAAGTACTACCCTTCGAAGAATTTGATCAATTCAAAACAACCTCAGAGGTATAGTTCGCTGGAGCTATCTTTTTTTTTTCTTGAAATGATTTATTTTAAAATCTCAACATTTAGTACAGACAAAGAACGATTTATTTTTAAGATAAAATAACATCGCCATTTTTAGCTCGCCTGTTCGAAGAACAGAGAGCTATAGCGATACCCCGGCATGAGCGTTCAGTGTGAGCGTCAGCCGTGAGCGTGGAATGTTAAAGTTTTTGGTTGCAAGTATTTCCTTCTAGTGTTTTAGCTACACCTATTTTTATCTGATTACAATTACAAATACATATATTGCTTTAAAATGATTTGGATCAGACTTCACTGCAATGCTTTATAAAAAATATTATTAGACTAGTCTTTTTAAAAACGATAAATGTACAAACAGGCGAGCATTGGTGCTTTGACACCAACTTCTTCTGGTGATCTAATACTTCCGTGTCATTAATAAATAAAATTGTGTTGCGAAGATTACGTACAATAATTTCTCGACTTCTTTTCTCGTTTTGTTTTTTTCACATTGACGCGCAATATCAAGTTTCGTTCAAATCGGGCAACGAAACAAATTATTTAAAAATCAATTCCCGATTCAGTCAAGTACTCTTCGGGGTTATTTGATCAATGCAAACAACCTCAGCAGTATAGTTCGCTGGAACTATCTTTTTTCTCTTTTTTTTTTTTTAAATGACTTTTTAGCTTGCCTGTTCGAAGAACAGAAGAGCTATACCGATACCCCTGGCATGAGCATCAGCGTCAGCGTGAAAATGTTAAAGTTTTTGGTGCAAGTTATTTTTTCCTTTCTAATGTTTTATCTACACACTATTTTTTATACGCCCGATATATATATCGGGGCATATTATGTGATACCGGTCGTCGTCGTCCGTCGTCCGTCCGTCCGTCTGGTCTGTCTGTCCTTCCATTCCTGTCCGAACTCTCACTCCCAAAGTTTTCAACTTTCACGTTTCATATTTGTACATAGGTACAGACTGTGGAGACGGTGTGTCGCAACATACGTTTGTCATCTAAAGTGAGTGCCATGGCAACCAGGATGCTGTTTTCCATCCGTTCCTGTCCGCACTTCC
>CM068963.1:105680066-105696418 GCA_035128595.1 Eptatretus atami
AATAAATCATTTCAAGAAAAAAAAAGATAGCTCCAGCGAACTATACCTCTGAGGTTGTTTGAATTGATCAAATTCTTCCGAAGGAGTACTTGACTGAATCGGGAATTGATTTTTTAATAATTTTTTGGTTGCCCAATTTGAACGAAACTTGAAACTGCACACCGCATGAGAATGGTGAGTAAGGAGGCACTTAAATTTTTCCACTATCGTGTAACATTTTAGCTGTATTTCGGGAACATACATACATACATACATACATACATATATACAAGATGAGAGTTTTAGTAATATATAGATAATTGTCTATCCAGATCCGGATTTGGATCTTCACCAAAATCGAATCCATTCTACTTGACACACCCAACCTGACCACCAAGTTTCATCCGAATCCGTACACAACTTTTTGAGATATTGTGCTACATATCGGTTTAGCACTAGCTCTCAATGGTGAAGAATCACTTAAAAAAATTATCTGATCTACATTCTTCCTTGTTATTCGAATCTTCACCAATATTGAATGAATTCTTCCTTGTCACACACCCATATCCACTGAGTTTAGTCCGAATCCCTCCACAACCTTTTGAGATATCGTGCTATATATCATTTTTCTGTGTTGGAGTGGTGACTCGTCCAAGATTGTGCTCAATAACCAAAGAGACCACTTAGGCAGCACCAACGCTCTGCACAGAGTATGGTCCCAATGGATGGATGGATGGATATAATTTTGTGCCCTATCTCTCAATGGTGAAGAATCATTTAAACAATTCTAGTAGTCAGAACCAGATCCTGATCTTCACCAAAATCTCATCAGTTCGACCTTGTCACACACCGAACCTGTTCACAAAATTTCATCTGAATCCGTGCACAACTTTTTGAGATATCCTGCACACAAACAAATGGACAAACAAACAAACAGACAGAAAGGGGTGAAAACATAACCTCCTTCATCTTCGGTGGCGGAGGTAATAATATGACTGCAGGTTCTTTGTTGAGAGCTTATGGAAATTACGGTTGGTTTGTAACCTTTCCACGTTTTCTTTCCTTTGGAAGTCTCCTCCGTATTCAGGTATGCTGAGCTCATTCATGCACCAGTACGATCAAATAAATTTCTAATAACAAATTAATCGATTAATATTGGTTTGGAAAGTGCCTTTTTGCAGAAAAAGTCAGCATGCCAAAAAAAGAGAGGGGAAAAAAAAGTTTGAAAGTAAAGATTTGTTATGAAATGAAGGTAAACAAGCGTGGCATATGCATCAACAACTTAAGGGGCGGTCAAATAGTTTTTTTTCTTTTTCTCCCAAGCATGGCTTTCAGGTGCAAAAACATGACTCTTATTCCAATGGTATCAGGTAGCTTAATCAACCATTCCTGGAGAAAATGTGACCCTGGCTGGAAATAATTTACAAAAGAATCAGCATCTGTGCTGAGTTCCACTGAGACACCAACTCCACAATTTGAAATAATGAAATAACACAGCGTTGGACTCATAAGTGCAATCATACTAAAATACGCAATTTGGTGTCTGTCTGTCTGTGTTGTCTTTTTGACTGCAATACATTCGGTCGTTACTTCGGTCCACAGTGCTGGTTAAAGCCGCCCAATTCGAAAATTTATAAAAACAAAGAGAACTCAGAAGAACACCTGTAAGGGGTGTGTGGGTATGATTGTGGGCCGCAGAGAGCCGAAGGAGAACTCTTAGAGAGCCGAGTGGGGGCTCTTAGGGGGTCGAAGGGGAGCTCCTTGGAGGCCGGAGAGGGAGGATTGGCACGAGCTGCACAAGTAATAAATGCTAACACCTTTTAAATTCTCCTTCAAGTCTTTGTTCTCTAGCTCTGTGTCTATTTGTCAATTCACGCACACATCTACCTGGAATTCTCCTTAGCTCCACCACCCATGGTGGGCAGAGGTTATGTTTTCACCCCTATGTTTGTCTGTGAGCATGATATCTCAAAACGCTATGGATGGAATCAGCCGAAATTTGGTGGAGAGGTTGAGTGTGACAAGCACGAACTGATTATATTTTGGTGAAGATCCAAATCCGGATATGGATACTGGCGTTTTTAAAGTGATTCTTGAACATTGAGAGTTAGGCCAAAAACGATACCCATCCATCCATTGGAACCATACTCTGTACAGAGCGTCGGTGCTGCCGAAGCAGTTTCCTTGGCTATTGGGCACAATCCTGGACGGTCGCCACTCCGACGCAGGATACTCGAATGACTCGATCATCCCAGCAAGCCGGTACTCATTTTGCCGACCTCGGAAGGATGGCAGGCTGAGTCAACCCCCTGGTGAAGTAATTCAGCGGGCAACGAGGCTTGAACTCAGGACCCTTGGATCCCAAGCCGCCACCCTAACCACTGAGCCAACACCAGGGTTAAAAACGATATATAGCATGATAATTCAAAAAGTTGTGCGGATGACGACAAAACTTGGTGGGTGAGTTGGGTCGGTGACAAAAACAAGCCGATTCGATTTTGGGTCAGGTCCGAATCCAGATCCAGCCTATCAGTGCAATACAAAACGTAAACTGTGCAGCCTGGCGGAAATATGCGTTCCACTGAGTGCTGTTCGTTGTCATTCCTGATGTTCTCAAACTCTTAAGAGCACAAACTAAAAACACATTCAGTTTTTGTTTTTTTAAACACTGAGCAAAAACAAGATAAGCTGTTTAGAAATTAATGTATTACTTATTTTCACACTCTAACACCTTGTTGGACAGGGTGTTCCACAAAGACCCGGAAAACTTTGGTTGTTAATATATTTATAACCACAAAACCACAAATTTATATGATACAGAAACTCATAAAGTTTTGTGCACACTATCAATACTCATCAATGTGAGCTCTATTTGTTGCGTGCAGGACATCAAAGCGGTACACGAGTTCTTGCCATGTTCGGCTCAGTATGTTTGCATCCACCAGTGCGCTTGCAGCTGTGATCCGAGAACGAAGATCGTGCAGGTTTGCAACTTTAGTGTTGTCGACATCTTTAACGAACCCCCACAGAAAAAAAATCAAGGGGGGTTATGTCTGGTGATCATGGGGGCCAGGTGTTTGGTCCATCTCAGCCAATCTAGCGACCTGGAAAATTTTCATTCAGGACGACTCGAACGATTAAGGCTCAATGAGGGGGAGTGCCATCCTGTTGAAAAATGATATCAGGTTGCAGGTCTTCAATCTGTGGGAAGGCGAATCCTTCCAACATGTTCATGTAAATTGTTGAGGTCACTGTATCCTCCGCAAAGAAAAACGGACCCACCAAGCGGTCATGGTGAAGGCCACACCACACATTGACCTTTTGACTGGCGCGTATGTGTTCAATGACCACATGGGGGTTTTCAGAGCCCCAGATCCTCACATTGTGCCAGTTGACATTCCCCAATACATGAAAGTAAGCTTTGTCTGTGAACATGACCTTTTTTCAGATAATCTTCATTGTCCTCTATGTGACTGAACATTTCCAAGGCAAACACCTTGCGTTTATGTCCGTCATTTGGTTTGAGTTCCAGCAGAATCTGCACCTTATCGGCATAAAACTTCAGTCTTTTATGGAAAATCCTGTGTACAATGGTGTTTGGTATTCCCATTTCTCTGGATGCGCATCAAATTGATTTTCTGGGACTTTGTTGAAATGATTCACGCACTCGTTCAACATCTGCTGAACTTGTGCTTGGTCGACCGGTACTTTTCTGTTTCTGAGCCTACTTAAACCCCTTGTACCACTTTCTGATACTAGTCCACGATGGCAGATTCCTTCCTTACCTTGTACGGAAATTACACTGAACTCGCGTGTCGGATCTCGTCTCGATGAACCATTAGACTCACTGAGCATTCTCGTGTGGACTCGCCATTTTGTTTTACATTAAACCACCAGACATGAAAATAAAGAAAACTTTATGAGTTTCTGTATCATAAAAACCAAAGGGTATTGTTGTATCATTTGTGGTACTAAATATATTAACAACCAAACTTGTCCAGGTATTTTTGGAACACCCTGTACTATCTTATTTAACATAAATAAAGTGCTGCAAGTGTCTGACAGTTTCCTATCAACTCTTTCATGGCTTTGCGTGTCGTCCCCAAATTTTGTCAGCATAATTAACAGTGGCTTACAATTCTGTTCCCAGCATCTAAGTTTACTTCCCAATCTTCCATTTATTCCGTTCGACCCAATCAGAAGTAGACTTTTGTCAAAGCGCAAAGCTGGATGACATCATAATATTCCTGTGGGCAGTGCTTCAATTCGGACTTTCAAGAGATTGTTGCTGTTGTTGTTTTTCTATGGCCTTCCTGTCCTATCAGATGGTTTTCCAAACCATCACCCATCATTGACGGCTATATCCGCTCATTGATAATAATACAGCTTTTAACTGCTTGTGATCTTGACCTCTATTTGGTTCCCTCTCCCTTAACTCACTTTTTACTGGTGTCTTCCTATTTCCCTTTTCGGATGCCAATTATTTCTGTCATTTTTTAAAGCAAAATAAGGTTTTGGGTTATATTCACAGAAGGATAAGTTATACATCAAAAGAGGTAGTATTAACAACAAATATATGAATTTCATGATTCCTCACGTTGAAGATTGTGAACAGTTTTGGTCACCACATCTGAGGAAGGACATAGAGCTGCCATAGACAGGGTGCAGCACAAGGATGACTACCATACATTGATTCCAGGCCGAGCGAGATGAAGCTATGGGGAATGGGATGAAATAGACAGCACTTTTTTCATTAAAAGGAGTTGATTGTGAAGGGATCTGATAGACGTGTTCAAGATAATGAACCCCTCAGACGAAATGAAAAAAATTAATGCAGAGGGCTTTCTAAGCAAAATGGACAGTGACAGGAACAGAGGCCACCACCTTCGAGTAAAGAAGAGGAGAGTTAGGACGGTAGTAATATGAGGGGGCTTTCACTCAGTCATAAATGCATGGAATAGTCTCTTTGGAAATGAAGCAATCACAGAAACAGTAGATAAGTTTAAGTTGGAATGATATCCGTACCTAGAAGAAGTGGTGATAGATGGGTAATGGATATTGGCAGGATTTGTCAGTAGCAAAGGTATGGATGGGTGATTGTATACATGCGGTGTGATTGTTACCCGGTGCATGTGAAGCGAAAAGCTGGGTTAAGCAATTGGATATCATTTTGGCCATCTGTCTACAAATTTCAGTTTATGATCGAGGAGCAACTTATTTTAAATTGAAAATTATATTTTGAGCATGAATCTGAACATGAATCAGAAAACGAACCTGGAGTTCAACAGAACTTTGGCTCTGAATCTTAGCCCGACTGCACATACGCAGAGAGGAGTGAGATAAAAAAAAAATTTTACTCTGTTTGCCTGTCTGGCAGTTAAACAAAATTGAAAATTATTCCAAACAGGAAACTTACTGTTTTTAAGGATGTCATAAAGAACACAAGCAACAGGAACGAAAAATTAACATAACATTGTAAATATGGTGGTGTAGAAGATGCTGCATCAACGGCGGTAAACTTCTGAATTTTTACATCCTCGTGGAGGATCTCTAAGTCTGACTCACGTTGTTGTTCTTGTGGACTTTTTTTTCACGGCTCCAGTTTTCATCGAAACTTCCTGAAACTTGGCATATACATGTAAAAAGACCCTGCGCAGACAGTAACCATCTCCGATTTTGAAATTCCTCCTAGAAAAAAAAGTGATGACGTCAAAATATCTCCGCTAATGGAAATCGCCTAAAAAATTATCTCCGAAACTAGGCAAGCTTTTTGAATTCTGTTTGCGGGAATTGAACAGGGCATTAGCAGAGATGAATTGCTGCACATATGATAATCACTATGACGTCATATCAATTTTATGACGTCATTCCTATTTTTGACATTTTTTTTCACAACCCAGAGTTTTTATCGGATCTTCGTGAAACTTGCCATGTATATGCAGAAAGCCCACACGCAGGCAGTAACCATCTCCGATTTTGAAATTCTTCCTAGAAAAAAAGTTGACGTCATAATATCGCCGCTAATGGAAATCGCCTATACCATTATCTCCGAAACTAGGCAAGCTGTTTGAATTTTGTTTGCGGGAATCAAGCCGGCATTAGCACAGATAATTTATCGCAAACCTGATACATCACAATGACGTCATATTCGTTTTTATGACGTCATCATTAAGAGGACGAGGATCTTAGCTCATTCGAGCTTGTTTTCTACAACCTGTAAAATCTTAATTTTAATTAAAATGAATTACAAACTTGAACACTATATAACACAAATCGCCTTCTTAACACTTTCAAAAACTTTCCTTTAAGCAGTACTAGGCCAAAATATTACGGCATTTTACATCATCACGACCAATCAAATTTGCCGCTCGCAGACCGCACCCATGTTCTTGTTTCTCAAGACTGTGTGGGGTAATGTGTTCTATGAACTCCCGAGTTAAGTCTGTGAGAGGGTCTGATCAAAATGTGAATGTTTTGTCAATGTTTGTTCATTAATCACCCCACAATCGTATTCATAATCCCTTCCCTCCCCCAAAATATAGATCACCTTCTGTGGTGCAGATTCTCCAGAGTGAATGTCAGTTTAAGTGGTGGATTTTTGATTTAGCTTTAACACGATACCTGATACAAAATTTGCTGAAACAACCTTTTGGCAGTCGCAACATTAAATCCGAATATTATTGGCAGGGAAGTTGTTGTTGCATTACAGCAGGAAACCTCACATCCAAGGAGACATGAAGCAGGTTGTCTGCACTTGTCAGAGAGGGTGTGCCAGCACTCTCGATGTAGGGATGGTGCAGAAAAAAATGTCAGTCACATCCACTATATACAAAACTAAAGTTAGAGTATCTTTTCCAAAAAAAAGTCGCTCAGGCTACATATAAAAGCCTACCTGGTCTGTTCAGCTGATTGTCTAGGCAGGGATCACTTTTCAGTTCTCCAGGCCATGGCAACCCCCCCCCCCAAAAAAAAACCCCCCAAGATCAGTCAAAACTGGCAAATCTTCTCAATTATCATAATAACAATCCATCCACCCATTGGGACCATACTCTGTGCAGAGTGTTGGTGCTGCCTAAGCAATCTCCTTGGCTATTGGGCACAATCCTGGACGGATCGCCACTCCGACACAGGATACCAGCAAACTGGCACTCATTTTGCTGACCTCAGAAGGATGACGGGCAGAGTCAACCCCATCCATTGGGACCATACTCTGTGCAGAGCATTGGAGCTGCCTAAGCATTCTCCTTGGCAACTGAACACAATCCTGGACAGGTCGCCACTCCGACACAGGATACCAGCAAGCTGGCACTCATTTTGCTGACCTCAGAAGGATGACAGACAGAGTCAACCCCATCCATTGGGACCATACTCTGTGCAGAGCATTGGAGCTGCCTAAGCAGTCTCCTTGGCTATTGAACACAATCCTGGACAGGTCGCCACTCCGACACAGGATACCTGTAAGCTGGCACTCATTCTGCCAACCTCAGAAGGATGACAGGCAGAGTCAACCCCATCTGTTATTAATTCAACAGCCAAGTGGGATTTGAACTCCGGATCCTCAGATCCCAAGCCCACTACCCTAACCATTAAGCCAACACCAGGCATATCATAACAATAATAACAAGAAAAAGAGCACTCAGAGATTGCAGACCTTTACCAGCACTTGTTTTTTTGTGGTGTTTGTGTAGTGTATTTTGTGTGGTGTTTGTGCACTGGTGTGTTATGAAATTAATAAGAGAAATAACTAGAACTGCCACTTTATAACTGATGGCAGTAGTGATGACCGGGTACTAAGACGTCCTGCTTTGATGCATCCCCTCTCTGATCGGACACCTGACCCTGACCCATGACATTTATTATTATTCAAATGAATTTAGAATGGGATCTCAGGTCAGGTCAGTCAGGTTTCTTGACGGCCACTCGTAACATGTAACCCAGTGCTACCTGCTGCATGGTCGGGCAGTCGTCGACTAAACTGACTACCCTCACTGGATCGCCAGTGGGGAGGGTGGCTGTGGCTCTGCAGGACTAAAAACAATACCTGCTAAAGGGCGGATGAGCTCCTTTAGGGAGCCAATGACCATCCAGTAAGGAGATGGTGTCTCCAAAAAACACCCATCCGGTTAGACCGGTTTTTTAGGTTGTAGGTTGGCGACAGAAACCGCTCAGGGTGGTACTACCGTTCTGACATAGGAGCGTTAAAGTGGTGCCTGGAACCATCTTACACTCTCTGTATCAGGATTGCCGGTCTTACTTTCTGTCTCACTCAAACTAAAGCTACCCAGGCTAGCTTTCATCTCTCTTTCTTGCAAACAAACATCACACACTTTTCTTTCTCACTCATTTTCACTCCTCACTTTACATTCTCTCTTTAATTTATCTTTATTTAAGGCCTGGCCTCGATGAGTACAATTTAGTCTGTAACTGGAGGCTTCAACATTAAAAAAAAAAATTCATTGCCAAATCAAATGAAACCAAATGTGTACAGTCCTGCATTGGAGTAATCAGAAGGAACCCAACAAGCAAAAAGCAAAGATGGAGTCATCAGGAGGAACTTGGATAGTATTCAGATTTCAACTGCTACTCCTCTACCCTCAATCCCATCCAGGCACAGCCAAGTGAGCCTTCTTCATAAAAAAAGAAAGGGGTGGGGGAATCAAACAACCAAAAAGAGCCCATATCAAAAAATAAATAATTCCGGCTGCCAGACCATGCGTCCAATCAAGTTGAAATAAAAATTTAAAAAAAGTATATATATATTATATATATTATATATATATATATTATATATATATATATATATATATATATATATATATATTTACGCACAATCATTAACTAGATCATAAATATAAACATTTACATTGATTGATTAAGCAGTTCCAGAGAAAACATAATTTAATATTTTTCTTCAATCCAATATGGCTGCCAAACCATGTGACCTAACAATTATTCCTCAACAAACTTGTACACCCGTGGCTTGGGGAACATTTGCGTGAAGTTTCCCCTCAATTTGTCCAGCCCTTCTAGAGAAGAAGATTTTTAGGATTTCAGGGTAAATCCAATATGGCTGCCAAACCTTTTATTGATGTCATATGTGTGAACCTATTATTACCTCCACCATCAAAGATGGAGGTTATGTTTTCACCTCTCTCTGTCTGTCTGTCTGTCTGTCTGTCCGCATGTCTGCAGGATATCTCAAAAAGTTGTGGACGGATCCAGATGAAATTTGGTGGACAGGTTGAGTGTGTGACAAGGATGAACTGATTAGATTTTGATGAAGATTCGGATCCGGATCCGACTCCTAGAGTTTTAAAAGTGATTCTTCACCTTTGAGAGATCGGGCCGAAAATGATATTAAGCACGATATCTCAAAAAGTTGTGGACGGATTCAGAGGAAACTTGGTGCATACGTTAGGTGTGTGACAAGGAAGAATTGATTCTATTTTGGTGAAGATCCGAATCTGGATCCGGATCCGATCAATTTTTAAGCGATTCTTCACCATTGAGAGACAGGGTTAAACTAATATATAGCACGATATCTCAAAAAGTTGCAGATAGATTCGGATGAAACTTGGTGGACAGGTTGGGTGTGTGACCACGAGAAATTGCTTCAATTTTGATCAAGATGCAAATCCGGATCTGGATAGGATAGTTATTTAATTTTTAAAGTGATTTTTCACCATTGAGAGATAGCGCCAAAAACGATATATAGCATGATATTTATATTATTTATTGGGCCTGATATGTTCTCGTGGATCAGGCATTACGTGGCGGAGGTTTGCGCTCTACCGAGTGCCCTTCTAGTTCCTCATGGATAGGTGGTCATACATGTAAAGTTATGCCTCAATCTGTTCTGCCACTTCAGAGAAGATTTTTGAAGGTTTTTTTTTTTAAACAATATGGCTGTCGAATCACGTGACCAATTTTTTTTGACTGACGTGACTGAATCATGGTTTTTTGACCGAATCACATGACTGACGTCATCAATTTTTTTTTCTGTGGACCATTTTATCTGTGGGAAATTTCATCTCAATCCGACAAGTGATTGTGGAGAGAAACATAAAAGTCCTGCTCAGACTCTTGGTTGGGTCATGAGAGACATACCCCGGAGCCTCGGGTATGTCAAACAGCGGGTTGGTGAGGACGATCAATGCACAAAGCAGCTGCATGGGGTCTCTGAGCCTTGGTGTTGAATATCGCTCACGAACTGCCTGACGAACGTTCCCCGCTGTGAGAGAGCGGCTTGGCGCCATTTTTCCACGCGTCTACGTGTGCAAATAGAAGCGCCATAATTCCCCGTTCTATAAAGACCATCTCTGGACCAAGCTAAGTGCCATAATAAAGGAAGGATTTGCTTTTATTTTGTTTCCCCTTGTTTGTATTTAAGTTTGTGTGTAGAGATGCCTCAATTTAGGCTTTAGGATTTGTTTACCTCACGTATTATTATATTCTGATTATTGTTCTTTGTATATATTTGTCTATTTTCATTAAATCCGGTTATTTTAAGTTGCTGTGTCCGTGTATGTGTCGTGGGGTTTGAGTATAAACCACCTGTGGTGTGCTTACATGTGCCTCCCTCGATCTGCCATTGCATCCTGCCCCTCCCGCGTGCGTAACAATCTCCGAGGATCAACGTGTTCGCCTCCTAATAAGGAAACTGCTCGACCATCCGGGCTAGCGGTGTTAACTGCCCGTCACCACAAATTGGGTTCAGGGGATTAACCTTGACCGCCAGCTCCGTGACAAAAGCTTGAAATGATTCCACGAAAAGTAGACAAAACTGTATTTCTTTGTAAAGGAATAGGAAGGGATGAGAGGGGTGGGCGGGACTACGAATGTCAATACAATACTCTCTCCTCTGGCGATTTCAACCTGATCAGACGTATGGTTTGGCAGCCAGAATTATTTCATGTTTTGAATCTGAGTTCAGGGATTTAAATCAAACTTTGTACAAGTATTTATAAGGATGTAGTAATGTGAGTGGAGGCATATCTGGTGATGTCGTGATGTTGAAAAGTGCCCTTCTAGTTAAAAATGTTTTTATTACTTGTAGACATTAAATATATCATGGTGCATTGAGTAAAGGTAGGCCATTACTTGTTCCTGTTAACACATTTCTGACCAAATCACACCTTGCACTCTGGCAAGAATGTGACGATTGAAAATGGGTGAATCTTCTAGTATTTCATCGCACGAGAATGAACACTTTTGGTACTCGAGCATTCTTCAGATCTGCTCCTCAATGGTGAAGATATGCTCCTTGGTGCTTCAACAGATCTACTCCTCAATTGTGGAGATCAGCTGCTCAATTGTGGAGATGTGCTTTTTAATTGTGGAGATCAGCTCATCAGTGCCTCAACAGATCTGTTCCTCAAATATGGAGATCTGCTACTGAATTGTGAAGATGTGCCCTTCAATTGTGGAGATCTGCTCCTTGGTGCCTCAACAGATCTATTCCTCAATTGTGGGGATCTGATTATTGGTGCATCAACATATCTGCTCCTCAATTGTGCAGATGTGCTCTTCAATTGTGGATATCTGCTCCTCGGTGCATCAACATATCTGCTCCTCAATTGTGGAGATCTACTCCTCGGTGCCTCAACAGATCTGCTCCTCAATTGGGGAGATCTGTTCCTCGATTGTGGAGATCTGTTCCTCGATTGTGGATATGTGTTCCTCAATTGTGGAGATCTGCTCATCGGTGCCTCAATAGATCTGCTCCTCAATTGTGGAATTCGGTGCCTTTTAAAACTCGCAAAGCCTCTTCATTAATGAGTTGTGAATCTCAATTAAAATTCCACCTTTTTACTTTTTTGCTTCTTCTTTTCATACCTCTTCCTTCTTTGCCAAGTGCTTTCAGTGCGATGTAAGAGATGGATTGATTGGATTCAGGAACACTGCACAAATTCCGAAATGATTGCTCTTATTCTACACGGGATCGGCAAAGCCATGCCTCGGTAATGATGTGACCCGCGGACCGAATTCACAATCGAATCCCCATGACATATGTATTCGCTAGCTCGAGATACCTGAGCAGGACGATGGTCGATTTGTTATTTTCTTTTTCTTCACATGCTGAATGACACATGTTCCATGTGTGCGTGCACGTGTGTGTGTGTGTGTGTGTGTGTGTGTTCTATTCAAAATCAGGTGCATGTGCAGCCTCTTGCTTTGTTAACCAGTAATTAGTCTGTCCTTTACAACAAGTGACATGCACAGTGGTAAATAATCTTGGCTAATGTTGCGTCACACATTAATCAACGGTTATATATCACTTGTGGATTGAATCGACTAGAAGTGCTTAAGAGTATGTTAACCACCGTGGAAAGTGATGTGCGGATGAAAAGAGGTTTGCTCCGAAGAAGGACTAGCACTCCAACTTGCCAGCTGCACCTCGCACTTCCCATGGCAGTTAACACCCACGTGGCCTTCTTGTTGATAAAATCCATTGTTCGAATTGTCTGCAAAAGCAGACCAACACCAACCCTCACAGAGATCAGCATTACATTCTCTTCAACTAATTCGATATAATTCCCACAAACTTCCCACATTGATGTCCTTCTATCTGAACCATTAATATTCAATATCAGCATAACATGTATTTTATTTGTCTCATTTTTCCAGAAATTAATAATAATCTAATATGGAATAGGCAAAGCCTAGAAGCGAATGTAGAATTCTTCTTACGTTCGATGATGCAATTTCCGGTTACTTCGGCCTGGATTCGGGATCAGCGATCAAAGAATGTAAATCACGATTAAAAATTATTTTTTCATGATGCGGGAGATATCTTTATTATAAAATTAGGTAGACTTAAAACTGCTAGAGTATTTACTCTCTAGTTTTGTTGTTAAGTTTTTAGTCATAAAGGTGTGATTGGGTATACTATAGATCAAATTAATTATTTGTGCATTTCTATAACCGTGATAACACTACTGCATATTACCTCACCATTACCTTCACAAACAACAACTACAACCGCCTAGAACAGGATCTCATCTAAAAAAAAAAACATTACCTCACATTACCTTCACAACAACAACAATTACACCGCCTAGAACAGGATCTCATCTGAAAAATAAATAATTACCTCAACCATTACCTTCACAACAACACTACACCGCCTAGAACAGGATCTCATCTGAAAAAAAAAATCTTCAACATACTTCACAACGACAACTACACTCCTAGAACAGGATGTCATCTAAAAAAATTAATATTACCTAATTACAACCCATTACCTTCACAACAACATTACAACCCGCCTAGAACAGGATCTCATCTGAAAAAAAAATATTACCTCAACATTACCTTCACAACAAACACTACACCGCCTAGAACAGGATCTCATCTGAAAAAAAAAAAATCTTCAACATTACCTTCACAACGACAACTACACTGCCTAGAACAGGATGTCATCTAAAAAATAAATATTACCTCAACATTATACCCCAACATTACCTCACAACAACACGACACCGCCCAGAAACAGGATCTCATCTGAAAAAAAAAAATCTTCAACATTACCTTCACAACGACTACACTGCCTAGAACAGGATGTCATCTAAAAAAAAATATACCTCAACATATACTCAACATTACCTCACAACAACAACTACACCGCCTAGAACAGGATCTCATCTAAAAAAAAAAATTACCTCAACATTATACCTCAACATTACCTTCACAACAACAATTACACCGCCTAGAACAGGATCTCATCTGAAAAAATTAATATTACCTCACATTACCTTCACAACAACAACTACACCGCCTAGAACAGGATCTCATCTGAAAAAAAAAATCTTCAAACATTACCTTCACAACGACAACTACACTGCTAGAACAGGATGTCATCTAAAAAAAAAAAATATTACCTCAACATTACCTTCACAACGACAATTACACGCCTAGAACAGGATCTCACTGAAAAGATTAATATTACCTCAACATTACTTCACAACAACAACTACACCGCCTAGAACAGGATCTCATCTGAAAAAAAAAATTCCTCAACATTACCTTCACAACGACAACTACACCACCTACAACAGGATCTCATCTCAAAAAATTAATATTACCTCAACATTACCTTCACAACTACACCGCCTAGAACAGGACTCTTCTAAAAAAATAAATATTACCTCAACATTACCTTCACAACAACAACTACACGCCTAGAACAGGATCTCATCTAAAAATAAATATTACCTCTAACATTACCTTCACAAGACAACTACACCGACCTACACGCTAGAACAGGATCTCATCTAAAAAATAAATACTAGAAGCGAACGTAGAATTCTTCTTACATTCGCTTCTGACTTTACCTCTAACTTGTTCACAACTGTATATAGTCAAGGATGTTAGGGATTTTTTGGTTCAGATTCTTCCAAAAGCACCAAATTTGGCCCATATGTTGCCCATACCATACTTTTTCGATTTTAGACGGCGCCCCCCGGGGCCGCCATGTTGGCGAAATCCAATTATGGCCGCCATCCGGGTTCGAGGTCAATCATAGTTAAAAATCAGAAGGGCTAGAATCATGAATAATGCACTTTTTAGGGTTTTCGGGGTCAGGGAATCTGATTCTGATCTCATTTTGATGATTTCAGGTCATGGTCACCCCATTTTGGGTTCAAAGGTCAAAGATCAAAAGTGGTACTACTAAAAATTCAACAAAAATTATTCAGGAACATTTTTTATTAAAATACTTTGCGAATAACATCTGCTGACAAAACGCCGCTATGTACGCTCAGGACATATCCGTGGAACTCTTCCAGTGAGAAGTTGCCCTGAGCTTTACTATCTATATTATCCACATTGTGGGTGGTGAAGACCTTGAGACGGCTGTTGGTGGTACCACCACCCCATCCTGAGCATGGCGAGACACACACCGCACGTGCAACATCTCGCTTCACTTCCATGACACGATCGTACGATACCGAGATACCCTGTTCTTGTCAATCCCAATCTGTTTTTGTCCCGTGTGTGTCCGTGCAGCTTGAGGTCACGATACAGGGGGAGGAGGTTTCTTGCTCCTTGTTGTGCCGTACTGCAGACGTCTTGACTGCATGGTGCATACCCTTACTAGTACTGTAGATGAGCAGTGAGATGTTGCATGCGATCTTCTCCCGCATATCCAGATTGTCGTCGCCACTGATCTTCTAACGTCCATGAAGAGCTGACAGGCCCCGGAGACTACGTTGAAGAAACTCCTCATCTCCTTGTTGACTGGAGCCGTGAGGCAGTTAAGGGGGAAGGAGCCGTCGAAAGGCTCCTAACTCTGTAGACAAAACTTGTGCATCATCACCGCAGCCCACATGAACGTAAGTGCATCCTCTTGACCAATCTGAGGCCTATATGTCTTGGCCAGCTCATCAACCACCTTCAGTTTGTGAGATATGTAAATATCCTTCCTGCCTTCATTCCCCTTGGAAAACTCAGCCCATTCAGTTAGGAGGTTGAGAAGGTGATCCTTGTATCGAGTTGTGTGTGGCTCTTTTTTGTCTCAGCATGGGCGACCTTGATCACTCATAAGCTTTTGATACATCTCGCGTAGCTCTGAGAGCTTAAATACGGTGGTGTCCGAATGTTCGATCAGGGCTACAATTTGAGCGCAGATGATGGGATCGAAGGGCGGAGGTGTGGGACCCACCGATTCTAGTTGCTCAGCAGCGCGAGCGGAGTCTCGCAAACGTACATAACACTGATGGTGATAATAGGCATCAGCCGCATGTACATCAGACACTATGGCAACCAGTCTGCCAAGTAAATGAAAGTTTTTGTTCGTCTTCGCCCAACTCTTTAGATTGGCATCTACGACATCGGTTACTACCTTGCGGAGGTTGGCTGGTCCCCCCCTCTCAGATTAACAACACTTGACATTGGCTGGAGACTGAAATTCCCCAGATGACCTGATTTTTTTGGAACTATTCTGAGAGCCGGCTTCTTTGTCTAGCTTCTCTCTCGCCCGTTTGACAAGAGAACTACTACCATAACTCCTGCAAGTTTTGTGATACCTAGTGTTATGCAATTTAAGAGTTACTGCAATACCTGAGCCATCATTCAACTGACTAATCGTGACATTGATACCAGAAGGAAAATCATTGGCATTGATAGCATTGAAGTCTTTGAGATCTCTCTGAAGTGATACAAGTCCCTCCTCCTTAGGAGTTTGCAAGGCTTCTCCAGTTTTGTCCAATTGACAAAGACAACAGAGTCCCCAATTCATAATTTTGGTAGAGGACATAGTTCGACACTCATATTATGTTGGCTCGTCGCCGCGATGAACTTTCATCTCGTCATCACGGCGACACGATAGCAGGCTGAGTCGCAGGTTCCGGATCCACTCCTGAACAACGCAAGAA
>CM068963.1:105719449-105740623 GCA_035128595.1 Eptatretus atami
CCGCGTCCATGAGGAAGAGCGGGAGGGTGGAGGCGTCCCCCCCCCCCGAGACAGGGTGAATAAGGGTGCGGTGCGATCGGAGAGGGCTTGAGCTTGAGAGATCCTGGAAAAAGAGCTCGAGATTGAGAGATCCTGCGCCAACAGAACCGCCAGGGGTGCGCGCCATCTCTCTGAAGGATACAGAGGAGAGGTTTGATTGCCAGGACGAGTGCCGAGCGAGCTGAGGAGCTGATCGCGGCTTGCCGGTGTCTGGATTCGGCTCGCCTCTCGCTGGTGCCCGTTCGATCAGCTCGAAGACCACACGAAGTGGAAGAGTCCGAGGAGGCTCTGGTCTTCAGCTCGCCTTTCCCTCCGAGCTGGAGGCTCAATAAAGGCTGTGGCCACCGTTTATTTTGTGTGTGTGGTGTGCGTGTGCGTGTGCTTGTGCGTGTGGCGTGTGTGTGGCGCCAGTCTAGTAAGCAATAAATTGTTAAGTGCCTTGCTGTACATACGTGCATCTCTTTATTCGGATAACTCTGCTTCTTGCGTGCCCCCCTGCCCCATTATAAATAAACCCATCGTTCAATGTATCAGTTCGTTGCTGTGTTCCTTCCATTGGCTTAGCGTGACGGTGTTGGGAATTAGCCAGGCCGTTGTTGCCACCGTAAGGGACATTAGGACCGACGGATCTCGTGATCATCCGCTCGGGTCGCACACTGTTCGAGCACGCTAGCGGCTCGTTCCGTACGAGGCCGTCGAGGGTGAATTTTCGGTAGTTGGACGAGAGGGTATTTAGGTAAATTGAAATTGGCAATCGACCCTACCCCACGTGGTCGAACACTAGTTGGCCGATACTTCGGTGGAGCCGACTCTACTGCTCCATCTAGCGGTCGTGCTCGTCGCCGATACCCGGCCCGCAACAATACTTCTTATACATCATCGACTATTTGTGAACAATTCATTGATTTGATGGGGCAGAAAATTAAACCAAACAAAAGTTTCAGAACTTTGACAAGCCAAACTTATTTACTCAGCGTAACAATTGAATGGAGTCTATGTATTTATGCATTTTGATGTATTCGTGTTTTTTGGGGGGATGTTTAGGGCTCAATTTTTTTTGTGCCCAGGGCCCCCCCCAAAAATCTTCATCCTCCTTTGCCAGGGCACATGAGAAATTATACCAGATTTTTCCATCTATTGCTAAAAGTTGAAGTATCCGTGTATGTGTGTTGTATCCACGGCTCATGTGAGAATGTATTAACAGGAAATGGTATGAACCCAACACCACTCATCCACAGATATTTGTCGTATATCCTATACTTCCTTGAGTCCGATTTACATTCAGGAACACAACAATTATGATTAACCATTTCGAAATTTCCACTTTCATCTAAATGATGAAAATGATGTTTAAAAGACGATTTGAATCATAGGTTTTGTGCTGGCAATGGTCGGTTAAAAGTGCCTGGCAAGCAAAACTGAGTAACTGTAAAAACACACGCACGCACGCACACACACACACACACACACACAAACAATCACACACACACACACATTCACAAAAACAAACCACACACACACTCACACATTCAAACACTCACACACACACACATTCAAACATTCACAAAAACAAAAACCACACACACACACACACACTTTCCCGACCGCACGGATCATCAGCTGGGCACAATTCTTCCTCGAGGTTTCGATCCTTTCAGCCCAGGACCTCTCCAACTGGTGGATCCACAACCTTGGTCACGGATCCACATCAGTAGATCCACACCCTCAGTTGTGTCCAGTCAGTCAATTCACAAGAATCAACACACACACACACACACACACACACACACACACACCCACACACACACACACGAAAGGCCTCATTTAGCATTCATACGTTATTCCCAAAGTCATGTGTTGACTTTCTCTCATAGTCTTGATTGATTAAATATTTTCCAACATTTCTCTTTCTGTAGTCTTTACCAGTTGTAATTAATCCCACGTTCTTGTGGGGTCAACCTGGGAAAATGTTTTTGCCCAAGTCTTTCACGAACCGGCTGTGCAGGCCTGACTTTTGACTGAATGTGGCAGGAATTTGTAACTTGTTCAGCGTGCCGGCGATATCTCACCTCCTCTTCACCAAAGGCAGCATGGAATCTTACAGGTCCACCATCTGAACGCCAGCAGAGGCGACACCGGGCGTAACGCCCATCCGACGGGGCACACGATGTGATGCAAATAGCAATGATCCGCTGCGAAGCATCAATCCGAGTTTATAATCAGGACAGTCGTCAAACCCAGACTGGACAAGTCCAAAGGTAAGTGAGCTACATCTACTCCATACTGTCAGGACTACCAACGGAACATCGATTTGGCCTTTGGCAATACCGCAATGACCCGATGTTCGTCTGCAAAACGCTTCAATCAGGAATTATTTCCCACATTTTGAACACATCTCAGTGAAAGGGCCGTGGGTATTATCGGGATTAATGTATTCCTTATTGCAAGACTGCGGAAAAGACACGCAGTTAATCGGTCTGCAAGTTCGATTTACACACCGATAGCAAAGGAGAATAAAACCCGAATTTTATATCTGTGTGAGCTTTTCATTAATATCTACCAACCAGTTTGGTTTCTCTTTCCCAGAAGATCCTGATAAACTGCAGGTAAGGCAGGTTTGTGTGAAGATTTACTTGTATTTTTACTTTGGTATATTGTGGACATTTCGACCTCTTCAAGAGTATCCACATCTGGTTACATAAGGCGAATCAAGTCATAAACATCAAATACTGTGTGTGTGTGTATGTGGGGGGGGGGGGGGGGTAAGGGCAATTGTATATGTGTTTTAATATGTGCTTCAATTCCTTGCGATGCCATTGTCTAATTTTTCCCACCATTTTGGCATTTGAATTTCTCCCGCCATTTTCTCTCTGATTTGTCCACATCATTCCTCCAGTCATTTCTCGCTTTCGCTCTTTAATAAATTCATGCAATTGTTAAATGTGTCTTGATTTAAATTCTGCTTGTGGTTGGTCTGAAATAGCGTTCTTGGGGCGATTGGACCAGGCTGTACTTGGAATGGTAGCCCACAGAATGCGGCACACAACGTTGGTTCGCTCGACCAATCGTTTAACCGCTGCGTAGTCACCGGCTCAGTTCACCTTCTGCCTCGCTTAACTCACCGGCACGGGAAACCAACTTTGGGCACGAAGATCCAGCCTGAGCTGAGTGTTGCAGATGGCATCCGTGGTCTCTCGAGATATGTCTTCTTGTGGTTATCCAGAGTGACATTCATAACAATATATATATATATATATATATATATATATACATATACAGTATATTATATATATATATTATATATATATATTTTGCCAGTTTTCATTCTTTCTACAAGGAGTTATGAACTTAATCAGATAGCCACCCTTGTATAATCTTGGAGAAAATGTTTTGTTGTGAATGAAATTTTTTAAAGCTCAAAACTGGAACTTTCCATTCATTTTTCTGCATAAACTCATGCGTTAATGCACAGTTTTATATTTGCGGATGTCTTTCGGCTTATGGAAGAGATGAACGATAAAAGACCGAGAAGCATACAAGCAAGGTCATAGTGGGAAGAAAAGGGTGCAGAGTGCATCGGAAGGGGGAAAAAAAAGTACAAATGATGAAAATATATACACACGGTGTGACATAAGGCGATGGAGACTGGGTAGGATGCGATAAGCTGACACCTTAAACGATTTTAGAGAAAGCATGATTGTGCAGAAGCTGGAAGATGGTTGCACAGACATTAGAAAAGAGGATGAAGAATGTGAGGTGAACTGTAAGTATAGATTTGGGAGAGGGAGGAGGTAAATGAGGAATGGGAATTGGACGAAGAGTCTTTACGAATTCCCCAATTGGTACCAAATCTTTATGATGTCATAGTACTCAGATAATGATCCAGCCACTATCGCCGTACCTTTCCTTCATGTTCCCATTGGATATGCCATTCCTGTCTTTGTACTTTCCTCAGTAGGTCAACAATTTCAAGATATAGTGTCAGCTCGTTAGGCCGATGATGCAGTTTATGTCACATCAGCAAATTGCTTTATCTGGACGCAAACACCATGGTTTGATCATATTTTATCCTTATCTACTCGTTACCCTCTAAATGTTGATTTAAACGCATGCATCTTTGCACCCTTGACTTCTACAGGATGATAAACCATTGCTCAAGCTACGCTATACTAGCATACCCTCCTTTTGTGATTTACTGATGTTCTCCCATCAATTAATAAATCAGTCGATGTGCCAAACTCTTTACAGAGCATCGGAATGCCATTTCCTTCCGAGGACTCAAGGAATCGGTCAAGGCAGAAATTTGGAATTTGTCCATGGTGCCGGCGATAACTCGTCTACTTTTCGCGAAGGGCACCGAGGGATATTTAATGTCCACCAACTATTGCTAGCAGATGGGACACACAGTGAAGGTTTCATCCGAGGGACGGCACACATATTGATGAATCACCCTGCCTGTGAAACACCAGCATGACAGTTTATAGCTTGCTCGGGATTCGAACACAGGCAAGACTGCTTAGAGGCTCTTCTGCTATACCTACCGACAAAGAAAACCTATCACCTATCGATAATGTGAAGACTTTTTTTTGTATACATAGTCAAGGCTCGTAGAAGAGCTAGTGCAAGGAACGGATCAGGACGGAACAGACAAAAACAGGATGCAAAACACGCGTGTATGGCGTGGCCAAGATGGTTACAAAAGGAAACTCCAAGAAGGGAAAAGTGAAAAATTGGAATGACAAGAGATTTGGGTGGGGTTAACAAGGGTAAAAAAAGATCATGGTTTTGGATTGGGGACAATCTGAGATGGTGGGGGTGAACAGCTGTTTTGAAGACCTAGAGGGAAGAATGAGATTGAAGTGGATGTGGAAGTTGGTTCCACAGGTGGGGAAATAGAGGAACGAATCAGTGGAGATGATCTGGGATTTAGGTAGTTTCACCAGAAGGGAGTTGATGGTGGACTGTGTAAACCCTGCAGAAACCTGGGGGTGGGAGGGACAAAGCACAGAAAGAGCAGAGAGTGCAACACCAGAAAGGAGGCAGAAGAAGAGAGAGATACCACCGACCTTTCTGCAATGGGAGGATGACACGTCCATCGACTTGAATCTCATCACGGAAGATTTCAATGATATTGAAGGCCTTGGTTTCCACGACGTCAAGCTGAGCAAGGTGTGAGGCAGGGGAGCCAGCCTTGAGGGGAGAACAGTACTCCATCAAGCTGTGGATGAAAGCCTTGTAGGTGGATAGGAGTTCAGGTGTGCCAACGAAGGACTTTGTATGATGAGAATGCCTAGTTGGTGGATGGCTTTGGAGGCCACCTTTGAAATGTGGTTTGCCCAAGAAAGATCCTGGCTAATAGTGAGACCCAGGAGTTTGAATGACTGAACCTCCTCAAGAGGGTCGTTAAGAAAGTAGATTGGAGGGCTTTCCAGACAGACTTAACACCAAAAACATTTATTTCAAGGCACAGAAGACGCTGATTCACTGTTCACGTGCTGCAATGATCATGGCAACTAGAGGCTTCTGGAGTATACGATGAGCTGAACGTGTAACGGATCAAGCGCCAAAACAATGGCGTGCTCCTCCAGGGAGCTACAGGCTTTGTAAATCAGACAAACTGACCCCCCCCATCGTGATAGACACACAAGTAATGTTCCTGATGTACCCTGTCCACGGCTTGCTCAGAGTCCAGTTAACCATGCACACAGGTGTACAGAGTGATACGCCCTGGTTAACGGAGGCAGGTGTATAGAGCGATACGCCCTGGATAACGGAGACAGGTGTATAGAGTGATACGCCCTGGATAACGGAGACAGGTGTACAGAGCGATACGCCCTGGTTAACGGAGACAGGTGTACAGAGTGATATGCCCTGGTTAACGGAGGCAGGTGTATAGAGCGATACGCCCTGGATAACGGAGACAGGTGTATAGAGTGATACGCCCTGGATAACGGAGACAGGTGTACAGAGCAATACGCCCTGGATAACGGAGACAGGTGTACAGAGCGATATGCCCTGGTTAACGGAGACAGGTGTACAGAGTGATACGCCCTGGTTAACGGAGACAGGTGTGCAGAGCGATATTCCCTGGATAACGGCTTGTTCAGAGAGTGGAACTCACCATGCACACAGGTGTATAGACAGCATGGATGTCAACAGAGTGTGCAGACATAATATAGTAAGAAAAATTATGTCCTTGTCCATGTCGATATGTTACGTAACGCACACAAGGGGGCAGGGTGATTGGTTGTTGCATTTTCCTCATCTTATATATTCATGAGGGATTACCATGTGGTTAATTGTTTTCTATGATGTGAAGTGTTGCTGTTTCCACCCATCTTATAAATGTATCTTAACGTGCTATGGAGGGGATATGGTCAACTCACCTTTCAACTGTCTAATCTGGGTTCGATTCCCATAGCCCGACTTTCTAATATATCACCCGACTGTCCTACGTATGGCAGCATTCACCTGAGAAGGTAGAGGTTCTCCCACTAACTAATCAAAAAGAGTAGGCCATCGTGTAATGATTCAATAAGCACTCAGGTGTTGCATATCTGAGAATAAGACACGCCTCGGTGACGAAACCTGCGATTCCTCGGCTGGCTCCAGGAATTGCTTTGCTCGTTAAATGAGCCAGAAATGTGACGAGGCCTTTGAGGAGACGTGTATTGGACCAATGGCCGTCACGAACGGTCGGTACGTACCACGTTGAACAGACTTGTTGGGAACACCTGTGTTCAGGTATACGAGACTGCATTTTCCTTCGCACAGGTGATAACTACCTGGAAGCAGGGGATTTACTTTTATTTTATAACGACACACTGTACAAACTGGAGACTTCACACAGTCGTGAGAAAAAGGACGTGGGAAGGGTCTCTTCAACTGTTGCTTTGCATTTCCGAGCACGATCTACATTTTAGCTTTGTTCGTGAACTTTGAAGAACAGGGTCAAACGATACGAAGTCGATGGGTCAAACGGAACAGTCCAGAGCTTAACCCTCTGCCAAGTCTTCTCGGAGAAATTGATGATTTTGGAACGATCTTTGAGAAAAAGATGCACGAAACCAACAGATCTTTTGGAGGAAGTTAGCTCTGCGGTTGCATCGCGAGGAACCGCCATTTTGTTTGAATCTCTCTGTTACTCCGCCCACGGAGCACGTGGCAAATTTGATTGGTTGAGATCGTGCGCAATTTTGTCGAAGTACTATTAAACTGAGGGATTTTGGAAGTGCAAACAAGGTAATTTGTATTCTCGAGTTCAAGTATACAATTAAAATAAGATAAAAGTTTTAAATGCTGGAGAGAGGGGAAAAAAACAACCTAAAACAAGCCATTGATGCTGAGTTTTACCGCCGTTGATGCACCGTCTTTTACACCACCTTATCTAACATGTTAAATTAGTTTTAATGTTTGTGTCCTTGATGACGTCCTTCAAAACAGGAAGTTTCCTGTTTGGAATGATTTTCAATTTTGTTTAACTGCCGGACAGAGACAGACAGACAGACAGACAGACAGACAGACTGAAGCGATTGCTGCACCATGTTGAGCGCATGCACAATCGGGACGAGTCGCCGCACAATTAGCTCAATTCAGAGCCAAAGTACTGCTAAACTGCAGGCTCGTGTTCCGATTTGCGCTCTACATTGTTCAAAATATAAAATTCAATGGAGATTAAGTAAATCCTTGATCATCGAAATCAACTGATAGACTTCTTCGACATCATGGAGAACGTGAACCAATTCCTTAACCCAGCTTCGCGCCACACGCACGTGGGCCATGGGGGTAACAATGGTCATGTAACCCAAACGTTTAACTGTGCTCACGATAACGAGAGTCGAGAGCCACGTCGGTATGGGTTAGTGACTGGTGCATCGCACTCAGTGGCTAAGCACACCTGTACAAGCCATGCTTGAGCAAAATGTGGAGCAAACTTTATACCATCAGTGAGTTTGCAACAACAAACCAACAACCATATCAGTTGGTTGTCAACTACAAAACGAGAGCGTTGACCATCTCTCGCTCTGATCTATCTCTATCGAGTGCAGCCTGTGGCTGCTGGTTGTATCATTGGTTGGGACACGGATATGCCGCTGATGCAGCACTGTCCCCATTACCAGTACACTGGTGCTCATTTTGCCGACCTCGGAAGGATGACAGGCTGAGTCAACCTCCTGGTGTATTTTAATTCAGCGGCCAATGGGGCTTGAACTCAGGACCCTAGGATCCCAAGCCACCACCCTAACCACTAAGCCAACACCAGGCTTCTCGCTCTGATGAAGGGTGAATGCTCGAAACGTCAGCTTTAAACGTTGTTTCCCATGGCGGTTCGCACACCTTGTCAACTTACGGTTCATAAAACATAACGTTGGATTTGTCCGACGACTCAGATGCACAGTAATCTTGACAAAGTCTCGTGCTGCGGTCTTAACGGACCGACTACAATATGCCTCCCAAGTCCCAAGCTGTGGTCACCCGGTCACAAACCTCAGCTCGAATGTCCCGAACAAGACAAGTGGTGACCGTGCTGACGAGTGGAGTGCGCAGTTCATTTAACGTCCCACGGTGACCGAGTGGACACTCGTGGTTACCTGGAAATAATATTCAGGAGCACGGAGTGGACAATTGCTTGCAAACGTGAGATTTGCGCTGCAATACCGGACAGACTCTACGTGGGTCTGGTGTACAACATGGAACCGTCCCTCCACGGTGCCGAACACCTTTCTGATCCTCGAGCACGGTCATTTAAATCTGATCGAATACCCCGATTCCTTTGGAAACGATACATCATTACGCATAGGATAGCCGGCTTAACGTCCCTTTCTAAGGTGGACTGTTTGAAACCGGATCCGAACGGCGGTTTTAATAGTGGCAGGACCTGCAGACCACACGTCAGAAATATAAGACAACAAGGACGCAGGCCTCCGGACGACGTCGAATCAACGAAGCCAAATCGAGCGAAAGGAACCGTAGAACCCACGACTCCAGATACGTGGACACCCGCAGGGAAGGACACCATCACGTTCAGTGGTCGTCCATGTGTACGACTGCAAACCGAGTTTGTAACATCTCACCTAATGGACACGCGTCTTGTTTGCGGAACAAAGGATGCCCGTCGTGCTCTCTTGATTTTGGAAGAGGAATAAAAACGGAATTGAGAATGAGAGACGAAGTAAAATTGGCCAAACATTCAATGTGAGTCTCTCTGGGCGGTGTTTGATTAACGTACAACGGACACATTCGGTGCAGACAAAATATGGCTGCAGACGACGATGCGTCGTCCACGCGTCCTCGAGTTCGGGCGGCACGTGTGAGCCCGTGCAGTCACGAACACCAAACACGTCCCTGGTAGCCGACGTACCTCGACCATCGAATGCCTCCCCCCCGGGTTATCGTTTGTGACGTCATTTCCGTTGCGTCGCAACGACTTTCACACAGCGGCCCTTATTGTGAGGACGACGCAATCGACCCGGAAACTCCACGAATTGTGAACGGTTAAACACTTAAAAATCAATTAACTGATTGTGAAAAAGACCGTGTTTCAAATAAAACAAAACAAAAGCATTTCGATAATCTTGCTAATTCGGTTAGTTACGTTCTAGTTGTGCGGCGAGGACTTGCTGTGAAATGTGTGCTGCGTGATGGCGCAGACGTTCAGTTAGTGTGTTGTGGTTCTTCTGTCACCTCTTGGTGGTGTTGTGGTTTTTCTGTCACCTTTGGTGGTGTTGTGGTTTTTCTGTCACCTCTTGGTGGTGTTTAACATCGACTCGTGTTTGTATTTTGGGACGAACGACCCGAACGAGCGGGAATACATCGACATACACGATCCGCCCTTCAAGCTGTTTCCTCATGTAAAAACGATGCAATCTCCGACACTTTGTGCTTTTTCGATTGTTTAACGACAAAAACGTGAAAATGTTTTGGATTTATTCGCGGTGGTGTGTGTGTGTGTGTTGTGTGTGTTGTGCGCACTCTTTCACTATTTCACACAAATATTGTGGTGATTTCCTTCACCGGTGAAAGAGAAACCGAGGCAGCTTCACAGTTAAATAATTAAATAATTAAATAAACAAAATAATAATCCCCTCACACGATATTTATTAATTAATTCGACATTGCCCCCTTTCTGTGCAACGTCAATGCTGACGTCACAGTAACGCGTCACAAACCACTCGTGTGTAAAAATAATTAATAAACAGCGCGTGCCTTCTCGGCTTGTTTGACCATCTGAGGGTCGTGTATAAAAAAGTGCGCTGGTCTGTCTGTCAGCGCTTACCCTCCCCCCCTCCAACAGCCCTTTTGACCCTCCCCCTTTGTCCGTCCGTGAGGCCCAACGGTCAGTGCGACAGGAGCGATTACGGACACGGGATGGTTGGCTTGGTGGGGGGGGGGGATCCAGGGACGTCCGGCAGGTCTTGTGAACTTGTCCCCGGGAGAGAGGGGGTGGGTCTGGGGGAGGTCGAGGGGCACATCCCCGTGACATCTCGGGGGCCATTCGCTCCGAGGCCCTTCCAGCTCGCGACCTTTGCCCTTTGCTCGGCTTCATCGATTTTACTCCGGAGGGTCCAGGCGGTTTGAATATCGGCAGCTGGTCCAGTCCGCGGCTTCATTTATAACCACAGAACGGCCGTTCAGGGAGTGAATGAGGTCCGGGTAAGGACACGGACACGGACGTGGACGGTGTACACCGAGTGTATGTAGTCGTGAGAACGACTACAGTAACCGTATGGGAAATAATTACTTCACAATGATAAATAATAATTAAAAATGGCGGCCGATTATAAATAATCTTCTTCTTCTTCTTTAACGGCGACAATTATTCCGACGTCCTGGTGGGGTTGCCCTGGGAAAGCTTGGCCCGAGTCTTTCACGAACCGGCTGGCCAGGCCTGACGTTCGACTGAGGTTAGGGCAGAAATTGTGGGATTACTAATTAATTATAACTTGGTATCAAGTGAAAATGAAATAAATAAACAAATGGGTGAAATTACTCGGTTGGACAACACGTGCGTTTGTCGATGACTGCTTTTTTTGTTCGTCCATGGCATCACATGCTGTTGTTTATCAATTATACATGTATCGTCAACGTCTAACGAGTTGACAGGTAAGCTGCACGTGTTGCCAGACCAAACAATACAATGGGGGGGGGGGGGGGGACCCTCTTTTTCAAAAGGACACTGCCAGGGGAGACCTGGAGGGGTGCGCAATAGACTGGACCCTCACCCGCAAGGCGCAAAGCTGGAATGCGGTGGAACTCGGGTTCCTGGAGCCACTTCCACATCCTGCGGAAAGTCTCCCTCCCGGACTTGAGCTTCCCCCAGGGTTTTGGGTTCCGCAGCAGGTCCGACAGGGTGCCCTGGGATCGTCCAAGCACCCTCTGCGCAAACACCGCCTGCGGAATGCTGTAACGTTTCAACTCGGCCATGATGAGCTGCGCCACTTCACGGGTGTTTATCTCCTCGAGCTGCTGCCCTCCGCATGGAGTCCCGTGCTCCCGTGTCGAGCCCATACGAGAGTCCGTGGGGTCTCCATGCCGTACAGCCCTCGGGGAAAGTTGAGCTCCTGGAAGGCGCTGGAGAGGGTGCTGATGGTGGTGCTGCTGGATTGCGTGTCCTGGCAGTTGCGCTTGTGTTGGGTCCGGGAAGGGTCCGTGCGCCGCCACCTGTGCTTCGAGCACGTGCGGCCCATGCTTGATGGAGCCGAGGTCAGAGACACCGGCCCCAGTATGAGCGTCACGCCTGCTCAGCATGGCCGCGTGCATGGGACCATACGCGCCGGCGTTGAACATGCCGTCGCTCGAGTGCGCATACGTGGGGAAGCCTTGCTCCGTGCTGGGAAGTGCGTTGAGGCTCTTGATGAGCGAGTGCCGGGCAAGAGGCGACAGCCCAGGCTCGGTACCGAGATCGCGGCCGTAGAGACCGTAGGGCGCACCCATCGTTTGACCACCGCGTTCCTCCCGGCCGAAGGCGACTCCAGGCCTGGCTAGGGGGTAGTGCTGAGCCTGGGAAGAGCCGCCGCCAAGGGAGGCTTGCACCGGCGACAGCGTGGTGTACGCACTGCTCAGGCCCATGCTGGGCGAACCGTCGCACACCATAGATGGCAGAGCTGGGTGAAATGGCCCGACGAGCGCCGGCTCCGATCGATAGTCTGAGGAGTCGAGCATGGAGGCGAGCGCAGACACGAAGGGCAGCCGCGGCGGCGCCGACAGGTCGCAGTGCGTTCCGGACGCCTCGTACAGGCCGTGCCCACCGGGAAGGAGCTCCGGAGGCACGTGCTCGTGGGCGCTCCGCCTGCGTTGCATGGCCACTTAGGGCATGATCCGTGCTGTGCGCGCCAAGGATGCCAGTCGATAGATCATGCACAGGATCGCACTACCCATGCACGGCCGAGGCTCGTTGCTCGCTCCGCGTCTTCGTTCCCAATTCCTCGTGTCCTTTGGGCAGCAAGCCCCCCCCCCCACCCCGCACACCTCGACGCACAGTCTGTTGAGCCTCCCAGCCTCCCGGAATGGAGCAGCTCGCTCGCAGCGTGTTGATGGCGATGGTGTCCCGTGCGGTGCGAGCCGGAGTTAACACCTGGTGGCACCAGGGCGGCGAATCCCTAATTGAGTCGCCTCGAAGCACTGCCCACTCGGCACACAGTGACCACGATTATGGGGTTAATGATGATGATGATGACGGGAACCATAATGAGCATTTTGATGATGATGATAATGATGACTCTTTCCGGTCCCAGGCTGGGAACTCGTAGCCCCACCCCCTTTTGCATGCTTCCCAAATTCCCCCTCCTCCCCTCCTAATATCCCCCCCCTCACTCCAATGCATGCTGCACTCCCTTGGTGCTGCATGTGTGCACACTGAGCGACTGGATGATCGTCTAGTCAAGGTATCACCAGATGATCAAACAGTAACCCTGTCGCGGTGAGTGCAGCACGTTCATCACGAGACACCGTCACGATGGAGTGGCATTGGAATACCCATAGTAGTTGTAATTAAACGTCATATTAACCAACTTGTGCTGGTAGCATGGCTTAGAGGTACGCACACTTGCCTAGAAGCTGTCCAGTCTGGGTTCGAATCCCGACTCGACTATAAACTGCCATCCCGGTGTTTCACAGTCAGGGCGGTTCATCAAGGTGTGTGCCGTCCCTCGGATGGACTTTAAACGGGTGTCCTGCTGCCAGCATTCGTTGGTGGACATTAAAGATCGCACGGTATCCTTTGCAAAGATCAGGCAAGCTATCGCCGGCACCATGAACAAATTCCAAATTCTTGCTCGAACTACCTGTGTCAGGCTCGAACTACCTGTGTCAGGCTCGAACTACCTGTGTCAGAATGGTGACTCAACCTGTTCCAACCAGGACTGTAATCCGAGTAACTGCTTCGGCAACACCGACACTCCTCATAGGGCATTGTAAATGATTATGATGATGATGTTTAATAAAATTAGGAGACTGCTTACTGTACTGTGTACATCTACTGACAACACTACAACAACAACTGCGAGATGTTTTATGAAGACAATGAGAGTACATCATCTACGGACAACACTACAACAACTGTGAGATGTGTAATGAAGACAATGAGAGTACATCATCTACCGCCAACACTGCAACAACTATGAGATGTGTAATGAAGACAATGAGAGTACATCATCTACTGCCAACACTACAACCACTGTGAGATGTGTAATGAAGACAATGAGAGTACATCATCTACCGCCAACACTGCAACAACTATGAGATGTGTAATGAAGACAATGAGAGTACATCATCTACCGCCAACACTACAACCACTGTGAGATGTGTAGTGAAGACAATGAGAGTACATCATCTACCGCCAACACTACAACCACTGTGAGATGTGTAATGAAGACAATGAGAGTACATCATCTACTGACAACACTACAACAACAACAACTGTGAGATGTTTAATGAAGACAATGAGATTACATCATCTACCGACAACACTACAACCACTGTGAGATGTGTAATGAAGACAATGCGAGTTCATCATCTACCGACAACACTACAACCACTGTGAGATGTGTAATGAAGACAATGAGAGTACATCATCTACCGACAACACTACAACCACTGTGAGATGTGTAATGAAGACAATGAGAGTATATCATCCACCGACAACACTACAATCACTGTGAGATGTGTAATGAAGACAATGAGAGTACATCTACCGACAACACTACAACCACTGTGAGATGTGTAATGAAGACTGACAATGATAGAACACATCATATACAGTACAACATGTACATGTTACACCAGGTTGTAGAGGCTTCGTAGTTTTCGGCACCGAAACGTACACTCGTTTCTGCAATCACTGATGTCTAAAGGACTGTTAAATAGACTGTTAAATAAAGGACTGTTAAAGGACAAGATAAATAGACAGATTATAAAGATCCTTCAGAATGGAAGCAAAGGCAAACTTTATAAACACAGAAATCTTGTGCATAGAAACATGAACATATACTGGAACATGGACCAACGAAATGTACAATTACATTTATGTATATGTATATATATATATATATATATATATATATATATGTATGTATATATATATATATACACACACACACACATACATATAGGTTACACGTACACAGGTAACAGTTCATAAACACTTTCTTTTCGTTGTGAATTAATATATATATATATATATTCTTGTGTTTGAGTTGTACATATTCAGGTCAATATATTGATATTATCATTGTTATTCTTGTTATCAAGTGTTGGCTATTTTAAAAGAAGTGAGAAGGGTGGTGAAGCATTGCAAGCGCATCAACTTACATACCACCTCATTGGAATTGGAATAGGAAGTTGAACATTAAGGTGAAATTTATTATTTTTAATAATAACAACGTGTTCCTCTTTTAATTGCATGAATAAAAATGAGTTACATCATGTCAATGAGTGAAGATATCAATCATAATCAAGGAAACAAATGCACGGATGTAATGGAGGCCCTCATGGTACTCGGCACAATGTGAGAAAATGGCGGAGACAGACATTTGTTTTGTTTGCGTTTTAAATTTCAACTGAAAGCAAGCGAAATGTGATTAGAAAACACTCAAAACAGCAAGTCGTACAGCAATCGCTATTATTTGCAGTAGTATTTATATTGACAGCGGAAAATGCATGGAATTAGAAATTATTTTTGTCGTTTGTCGAGAAAACGAGATCGATCACTATTTCTGCTTATCCTTAAAGTCATTCTTGTTTCTATTCACGATTTGGGGATTTCTTACCTTATATTATATAATATAATAATATATTTATGCACATAATTATATAATATTTCTTACCTTACATTATATAATGTAATAATATATATATATATGCACATCATTATATAATACAATTTCTTACCTTGTATTATATAATACAATAATATATATGCACATCATTATATAATGTCTTACCTTATATTATATAATATAATAATACATATGCACATCATTATATAACATAATTTCTTACCTTCTATTTTATATATATATATATATATATATATTATTATATATAATATAATATATATATATATATATATATATATATATATCTCTACACGTTGTATCATTCGGCGGATTGATTTTTTGGTGAACGATCTCGAAAGCGCCTCATCATGGCGCTGATCTGGCTCTCACGCGACTTCGAGATCTGCAACACGTGATACATTTCGAAGTTTGTCTGCAAAAAGGAAAAGAAACAACTATGTTGTTATTTTCAAGTCAAGTTCGCATCAGAAATCCTTTCCTAAAACCCAAACAATCACAAACTCACACAATTTGCACGACGCAGCCATTTGTGACGTTACAATCCACGTACCATTCAACAGCGTATATGAAGTTCCACGAACAAGACATTCAAATCAAAATTGTCCAACACACGATGATGCTCATTATTTTAATTTTTCAACACACACACACACACACGTATATATATATATATATATATATATATATGTGTGCGAGTGTGTAAAATGCAATTTTTTTTGGAATCTCTTTCGCAGAACTTTCTGAACGCTCCTTGTGTGTCACGATTGTGATCTAAAAGCCTCAGGAGATGGAAACGAATTACTCAAGCATTTTAATTTCTGTAGGAATAGTAAAGGATAATCTATACACATCACTACTCAATCATGATGGATCGGTTATAAATTATAGAAAGCGAGCAATCATCCGAACACTCAGGCAATACCAAATATATATATAAATGACAGATGGTCAGAAAGTCCATACAACTGGCATTTCACAAGTTATTATTCTATTGTGGATAAATAAATAAAGTGCATATATTATATACATAATATATATATATATATATATATATATATATATATATATATATATACACACACATACACACACACACAACACACACACACACACACACACACATATCTGGATGTAGTGATGGTGAAGTTGTGTCGGTGTGCAACTCTCTCAGGCCCTTTGCTGTGCCACCTTCCCAATCCTTACGGGTCATGCATATTCGTGCTTGCCTCGACCACAATCGAACGAACAGTACCGAATCGATAGGTTTTTTTTTTTTTTTCATTGCTGCGGTCGGTTCAACCAACCCCAGGGTGTTCGACATGCATGTGGAATGTCAATGATTTACAATCTCAACAAACAACTTTCTTAAATGAAAAGAAGGCTAAAACTCCGGCTGTGGAAAGACCGCAAAAGTACTGCACATGGTTGCATATCCTGTCGCTCATTTATCTCCAAATAACAAACAGGAGTTATACCGGAATGACTATGCCGACGTGTACACTGAGCTTGGACAATCGCTGGGAGTTTTGTGCTTAGGCTCCCTTCCTTATCAATAACTAGCATGACTTAACACACTTTTCATTCGATATACCCTCACCACCGACTTTTTTTCGACTGTCCACGATTATATGTGTGTAAGATATATATATATAATATATATATATACAGTGGGGAGACAAGTATTTGATACACTGCCGATTTTGCAGGTTTTCCCACTTACAAAGCACGTAGAGGTCTGTAATTTTATCATAGGTACACTTCAACTGTGAAAGACGGAATCTAAAACAAAAATCCTGAAATCACATTGTATGATTTTTAAATAATTAATTTGCATTTTATTGCATGAAATAAGTATTTGATACATCAGAAAACAGAACTTAATATTTGGTACAGAAACCTTTGTTTGCATTACAGAAATCAGACGTTTCCTATAGTTCTTAACCAGGTTTGCACAGACTGCAGCAGGGATTTTGGCCCACTCCTCCATACAGATCTTCTCCAGATCCTTCAGGTTTCGGGGCTGTCGCTGGGCAACACAGTTTTCAGCTCCTCCAAGATTTTCTATTGGGTTCAGGTCTGGAGACTGCTAGGCACTCCAGGACCTTGAGATGCTTCTTACGGAGCCACTCCTTAGTTGCCCTGGCTGTGTGTTTTGGGTCGTTGTCATGCTGGAAGACCAGCCACGCCCCATCTTCAATGCTCTTGTTGAGCGAAGGAGGTTGTTGGCCAAGATCTCGCGATACATGGCCCCATCCATCCTCCCTCATACGGTGCAGTTGTCATGTCCCCTTTGCAGAAAAGAATCCCCAAAGAATGATGTTCCCCTCCATGCTTCACGGTTGGGATGGTGTTCTTGGGGTTGTACTCATCCTTCTTCTTCCTCCAAGCACGGCGAGTGGAGTTTAAACCAAAAAGCTCTATTTTGGTCTCATCAGACCACATGACCTTCTCCCATTCCTCCTCTGGATATCCAGATGGTCATTGGCAAACTTCAGACGGGCCTGGACATGCGCTGGCTTGAGCAGAGGACCTTGCGTGCGCTGCAGGATTTTAATCCATGACGGCATAGTGTGTTACTTATGGTTTTCTTTGATTGCTGTGGCCCAGCTCTCTCAGGTCATTGACCAGGTCCTGCCGTGTAGTTCTGGGCTGATCCCTCACCTTTCTCATGATCATTGAGGCTCCACGAGGTGAGATCTTGCATGGAGCCCAGACCGAGGGAGATTGACTGTTATCTTGAACTTCTTCCATTTTTCTATAATTCGCCAACAGTTGTTGCCTTCTCACCAAGCTGCTTGCCTATTGTCCTGTAGCCCATCCCAGCCTTGTGCAAGTCTACAATTTTGTCCCTGATGTCCTTAGACAGCTCTCTGGTCTTGCCATTGTGGAGAGGTTGGAGTCTGATTGATTGTGTGGACAGCTGTCTTTTATGCGAGATACAAGTTCAAAATGTGCAGTTAATACAGGTAATGAGTGGAGAATGGAGGGCTTCTTAAAGACAAAACTAACAGGTCTGTGAGAGCCAGAATTCTTACTGGTTGGTAGGTGATCAAATACTTATTTCATGCATAAAATGCAATTAATTATTTAAAAATCATACAATGTGATTTTCAGGATTTTTGTTTTAGATTCCGTCTTTCACAGTTGAAGTGTAACTATGATAAAAATTACAGACCTCTACGTGCTTTGTAAGTGGGAAAACCTGCAAAATCGGCAGTGTACAAATATTGTTCTCCCCACTGTATATGTTTATATAGATATATATATACGTGCTGAGAGGACAGAGTCGCTGAATCGACCCAACTGCAAGCATGGATCTCTTCCCTGGAATTCCACCAGTAAAAGATTCTTCCGAGTGTATCTGCTCCATTGTTTCTGCACAATGTGGTTTTCTTCATATCTCTTCCGATCCTCATACCATTTCATGTACAAGCAATTTTATCCAAATCATCTCCGTTTCATCCAAATTCAACGACGTCTCGCATGAATCGGAGCGAATTCCGTTATATTATACGATCTGAATACGGTTCCTATTGATGGTCACTTGTATGAAGTTTATTGTCTTCTCTGCCCTTAAATGGGAATAATTGAGTATTATTGTTAATGCATTCACTATATCTCAGTTACAATGCCACCCACTCCCTCCCACAACCACTTTCCTTCCCTCAGTTGTGTATTTTGCATGTACTATAAGTTGCACGTTGTAATAACTAATCAATATTTACTGCTCAATATTCAAAATTATTTATCATAGCGGTGCACGGAGAGAGGTACAAGTACATGTACCGTGGTGTACATGGAGCCAGGGCCACATTCTTTGGAGCCTCTGAGTTATTCAATGAGCTGTGCAGGAGGACGTACGTTCCGATGAGCACACATACACGATCCAGGGCAGCCGAAGCAGTGTCTCGGCTCAAAATACAATGGAGGCTTTGCCATTGAGAGTGCACTCGTGGTGTGTACCCAAATATTACCATGATGAGCTCCTGTTCGAAAGGACACATTATATTGTATGCGGTCCAATACACTGGGTATGTGTATAGCAAATGGAATTTGCTGTGCCATGCACGAATCGTGCTTTTCCGTTACACCTGTGTACCGGCATGTCATACACTTCGTTATGGGTCCTGTCATGGATGCCATGTAAATGTATGTTCTCTGCCAATAGAGACATTCTCTAAGTGACCCACCGGGGATTGAGTCGCACATGTGTACCCACTATGCGGCTTGGTCAGGGGCTTTGCATATCTGTCACGAGCGCTCATCCCCCATCCCCGCCCCAAGCCCCTTTACCCTCCATTGCACCAAACCGCACACCATGTACAATGTATGACAACCTGCCCGGCTCGGTTTTGTATCCACATTCTTTTGTTTTTCATTCCACATGGTACCTGGTTCACCCAGGATGAGCAAACCGCATTTGGCAGCAATGGCCTGGAAAGGTTTAATGGTGCAGCCACCTAATCGCGCTATTGGTAATCAATAGAGCTCCGAGCAGAAGCGCTGAAAGCAAACACAGCCTGCTGTTGTTGCTGCTTCTGCTTCTGCTGCTGCTTTCATCCCGAGATCGATGTGAAGGAAAAAGCGTGGTTCTGGGTGTGGGTACCTCGTTTCGAACCACGACAGTGCGGCATGAGTACGCATCAGCGCATGAACGAAAGCACGGTCAGGGACGCGTAAAGAACGTCACCTCATGGGGATTACACGGATGCACGGACAGCACGGACCAACGCAAGCCTGACGATCGATGTATGCGCTTGCGTGCCACCGCCGATCTATTATGCATGTGGACGAGGGCACACCGCGATCTGTAACCGCACACCGCAAGGTGTGCAACAAAGCACTCCATTATTATAACCAACCAAACCAGCGACTCACCCATCTACAACCATTAAACCAACATCCCACCGACTCAACAACTCGCACACCATTTACCACTTTACAATTGATCGACGAAATGAGTCACAAATTGCCAACACAACCATCTCTCCAACCACCCACTGAACCTACTGACTAAACCAATCAAATAAGTGTGATGTCCAATAAAGTAGAAACAGTGCTATCCAGGTCTGGTGTTAATGTGAACTTGTGAAAAACCGACGTGACCATCACATCACAGAAACACTGCCCCCTTTTTTGAGTGGTGACCCATGGTAATTTAGGTGATTTGTTAGCTACAGCCCCCTTACTTTTGTTTTTTGTAAAACAACACAATTAGCCCCACTCCCACCACACTTTCTCCAGTAAAGTGAAGAATCCTTGGAGCTAACTATTCTACTTCCAGCATCACCTGAGGCCAAACGACTGAAGGAGGTAAAGGAAAACCTACAGAAAATGCAAATAAACATTATCCTGATAATTTAACAGCAATCTTGTAGAACGTTTTCTCACAGCAGCTTTGTTTCCATATTATAATTGGTGTTTCACATGCGAATTTTAAAGGTGCCAAAATTGAAGAGTTGGAGTGGAGAGATTCCTTTTCTTCCCCCTTATTTGTTTGCTAATAACTCGACCCGGCAGGTAAGGCGACCTGGTGGCAAACTGCACCGAGATAACCGCACGTGTTTAACTTTTATTTTATTAACATCAGGCCATCAGTCTCAAAAGTGGTGATTACAGAGAATACAGATGGAATGTGCTGATGTGCCTAGAAGCGTTGGCGGCACACGGGTAATGGATATTGGCAGGACTGGTCAGTAGCTTAGATATGGATGGGTGATTGTGTACATGTGTAGTGATTGTTATGTCTGTGCGAGGGTCTCGTCAAAACGTGAATGCGCTGTCGTTTGTTCATTCCACACCCTACAATCGTCTTCTTGCCCTCCCCCTCTACTCCCCT
>CM068963.1:105748710-105764367 GCA_035128595.1 Eptatretus atami
ATATAAACATATATATACACATATATATATATATATATACCATAGGTGCGTGCCCGTAGGTGCGTGCCAGATGTGCAGCTTCGTTCCTTCGCTCTCGAAACGATGACTGAATTGGAGCATGTTTCAATTAGATCGGACCAACGTATCATAAATGGCCATAACTTGTGAAACAGCTGAAATGGATGAAGAAGAACGATATCAAACTTGAAAGGCACATACCCAGGTCCCAGTGTCGATTGTGACGTCATACCAAACGAAGAAGAAGAAGAAGAAGAAGAATTGTGACGTCAATCGTGCAAAAAGAAAAGAAAAAAAGAGGATTTGTGACATCATTCGTGATGTCATAGCACGTGTCCTGTCATTGGTGGCAAATAAATGGCCGTAACTTGGGAACCACTTGTCCGATTAATATCAAACCTTGAAAGGCACATCCACAGGGCCCCAGAAATATACCTGGCAAATATGGTATACTGGCAGCAATATACAGCTTTCAAACCTTGGAAACACTTGGGAAACAGCTGAAACAGATGAAGAAGAACGATATCAAACCTTGAAAGGCACATACTCAGGTCCCCAGTGTCAATTGTGACGTCATATCAAACGAAGAAGAATTGTGACGCCCCTCTCTCTCACCCCCCCTCTCTCTCTCGCCCCCCTCTCGCCCCCTGTCTCCCCCTCCTCTTCGCCCTCTCTCTCTAAATGTATTCCAAATCTCTACAAGCCACAACAATTAATTCAAACCTTGGGAAAAACAGCTTTCAACCCTTGGGAAACAACTGTTTCCCTGAGGAAAATTCAAACCTTGGATTAATTAATAATTTGAACAATTAATTCAAACCTTGGGGAAAACAGCTTCAAACCCTTGGGAAACAGCTCTTTCCCTTGGGAAAATTCAAACCTTGGGATTAATTAATAATTTGAACAATTAATTCAAACTTGGGAAAAAACAGCTTTCAAACTTGGGAAACACTGGGAAACAGCTGAAACAGATGAAGAACGATATCAAACCTTGAAAAGGCAAATAGTCAGGTCCCCAGGTCGATTGTGCGTCATACCAAACGAAGAAGAAGAAGAATTGTGACGTCAATCGTGCAAAAAAAAAATAATAATAAAAAAATAAACATTAATTGTGACGTCATTCGTGACGTCATAGCACCGTGTTTGTCATTGGTTGACAGACAAATGGCCGTAACTTGGGAACCGCTTGTCCGATTAATATCAAACCATGAAAAGGCACATCCGCGGGTCCCAGCAATATTCCTGGCAAGTTTCAATCAGATCGGACCAGTGGCGCGAGAAACGGCGGTCGCAGACAGACACACATACAGACACACATACAGACAGACACACACAGAGAGAGATTGCTGGAATTATAGATACTAGTACGGGCCCGTAGGTGCGGGCCCGTAGGTGAGTGCCAGTATGTGCAGCCCTCTCTCTCGCCCCCTCTCTCACCCCTCTCTCCCCCCTAGTCTCGCCTTCCTCTCTCCCTCCTCTCTCGCCCCACTCTCATCCCCCCTTCCCGTCCCCTCTCTCGCCTCTCTTGCGTTATGCGCCCCTCTCTCTCCCCCTCTCTCCTCCCCCTCTCGCCCCTCTCTCTGTAAATGTATTCACAAATGTCTACAAGCACAACAATTAATTCAAACTTTGGAAAAACAGCTTTCAAACCCTTGGGAAACAGCTGTTTCCTTGGGAAAATTCAAACCTTTGATTAATTAATAATTTGAACAATTAATTCGAACCTTGGGAAAAACAGCTTTCAAACCTTGGGAAACCTTGGGAACAGCTGAAACGGATAAGAACGATATCAACCTTGAAAAGGCACATACTCAGGTCCGCAGCGTCGATTGTGACGTCATACCAAACGAAGAAGAAAAGAATTGTGACGTCAATCGTGCAAAAATAATAAATAATAATTAAATAAATATTAATTGTGACGTCAATCGTGACGTCATAGCACATGTCCTGTCATTGGTCGACAGATAAATGGCCGTAACTTGGGAACCGCTCGTCGATTGATATCAAACTTGAAAAGGCACATCGCGGCCCGACAATATTCCTGGCAAGTTTCAATCAGATCGGACTGTCAATCTTGCAAAAAAAACACAAAAAAAAACATTAAATTGTGACGTCATTCGTCGTGATGTCATACACCGTGTCTTGTCATTGGTCGACAGATAAATGGCCGTAACTTGGGAACGCTCGTCCGATATATTCAAACCTCGAAAAGGCACATCCGCGGGTTCCCCTAGAATATTCCTGGCCCATGGCAAGTTTCAATCAGATCGGGACCGCGCGGTAGTCATCTCTCTCTTTTCATAGGTGCGTGCCCGTAGGTGCGTGCCAGTATGTGCAGCTTCGTTCCTTCGCTCTCGTAAACGATGACTGAATTGGAGCATTGTTTCAATTAGATCGGACCAACCGTATCATAAATGGCCATAACTTGTGAAACAGCTGAATGGTGAGAATACATATCAACTTGAAAGGCACATACCAGCCCAGTGTCGATTGTGACGTCATACCAAACGAAGAGAAGAAGAGAGAAGAATTGTGATCAATCGTGCAAAAAGAAAAGAAAAAAAAGAGGATTTGTGCATCATTCGTGTGTGTATAGCACCGTGTCCTGTCATTGGTTGGCAATAATGGCCGTAACTTGGAACACTTGTCCGATTAATATCAAACCTTGAAAAGGCACATCCACAGGGCCCCAGAAATATACCTGGCAAATATGGTATACCTGGCAGCAATATACAGCTTTCAAACCTTGGGAAACACTTGGGAAACAGCTGAAACAGATGAAGAAGAACGATATCAAACCTTGAAAGGCACATACTCAGGTCCCCAGTGTCATTGTGACGTCATATCAAACGAAGAAGAATTGTGACGCCCCTCTCTCTCACCCCCCCCCCCCCTCTCTCTCTCGCCCCCTCTCGCCCCTGTCTCCCCCTCCTCTCTCGCCCTCTCTCTCTAAATGTATTCACAAATTCTACAAGCCACACAATTAATTCAAACCTTGGGAAAAAACAGCTTTCAAACCCTTGGGAAACAACTGTTTCCCTGAGGAAATTCAAACCTTGGATTAATTAATAATTTGAACAATTAATTCAAACCTTGGGGAAAACAGCTTCAAACCCTTGGGAAACAGCTCTTTCCCTTGGGAAAATTCAAACCTTGGGATTAATTAATAATTTGAACAATTAATTCAAACCTTGGGAAAAAACAGCTTTCAAACTTGGGAAACACTGGGAAACAGCTGAAACAGATGAAGAACGATATCAAACCTTGAAAAGGCAAATAGTCAGGTCCCCAGCGTCGATTGTGCGTCATACCAAACGAGAAGAAGAAGATTGTGACGTCATCGTGCAAAAAAAAAATAATAATAAAAAATAAACATTAATTGTGACGTCATTCGTGACGTCATAGCACCGTGTTTGTCATTGGTTGACAGACAAATGGCCGTAACTTGGGAACGCTTGTCCGATTAATATCAAACCATGAAAAGGCACTCCGCGGGTCCCCAGCAATATTCCTGGCAAGTTTCAATCAGATCGGACCAGTGGCGCGAGAACGGCGGTCGCAGACAGACACACATACAGACACACATACAGACAGACACACACAGAGAGAGATTGCTGGAATTATAGATACTAGTACGGGCCGTAGGTGCGGGCCCGTAGGTGAGTGCCAGTATGTGCAGCCCTCTCTCTCGCCCCCTCTCTCACCCCTCTCTCCCCCTAGTCTCGCCTTCCTCTCTCCCTCCTCTCTCGCCCCCACTCTCATCCCCCCTCCCGTCCCCCTCTCTCGCCTCTCTTGCGTTATGCGCCCCTCTCTCTCCCCCTCTCTCCTCCCCCCCTCTCGCCCCTCTCTCTGTAAATGTATTCACAAATGTCTACAAGCACAACAATTAATTCAAACTTTGGAAAAACAGCTTTCAAACCCTTGGGAAACAGCTGTTTCCTTGGGAAAATTCAAACCTTTGATTAATTAATAATTTGAACAATTAATTCGAACCTTGGGAAAAACAGCTTTCAAACCTTGGGAACCTTGGGAACAGCTGAACGGATAAAGAACGATATCAACCTTGAAAAGGCACATACTCAGGTCCGCAGCGTCGATTGTGACGTCATACCAAACGAAGAAGAAAAAGAATTGTGACGTCAATCGTGCAAAAAATAAATAAATAATAATAAATAAATATTAATTGTGACGTCAATCGTGACGTCATAGCACCATGTCCTGTCATTGGTCGACAGATAAATGGCCGTAACTTGGGAACCGCTCGTCGTCCGATTAATATCAAACCTTGAAAAGCACATCCGTGCGGTCCCGACAATATTCCTGGCGAAGTTATCTTAGATCGACGATTCAAGCAGTGCCCAAAACCAGAAATCATTACTTGTGCGTATTCGTATTCATAGCACCGTGTCTGTCATTGGTCGACAGATAAATGGCCGTAACTTGGAACCGCTCGTCGATTATATCAACCTTGAAAAGGCACATCCGCAGGCCCCGGCAATATTCCTGGCGAGTTTCAATCCGATCGGACCGGCGTTGTCGAGAAACGGCGGTCAGCCAACAGACACAATAACAGGACAGACACACACACACACAGATTGCTGGAATTATAGATAGATTGTTGTGCTTGGTGGACATTTGTGAATACAATTTACAGAGAGAGGGCGAGAGAGGGGGCAAGAGAGGGGCTTCACAATTAATGAAGAGGGGGCAGAGAGGATGGGGGCGAGAGAGGGGGGGCATCAACAATTCAAGAGAGGGGAGAAGGACGGGGGCGAGAGAGGGGGAGAGAGTGGGGGCGAGAGAGGGCATCACAATTCAGAGAGGGGCAGAGAGGAGGCGGGCTAGAGAGGAGGGGGGTGAGAGTGGGGGCAAGAAGAGGGGCGATGACAGGAATGGGGGAGAGAAGGAGGGGCGAGAACTAGGGGGGGCGAGAAGAGAGGGGGCGTCACAACTCTTCGTCTTCTTCGTGCATATGACATCACAATTGACGCTGGGGACCTGAGCGTGTTTCCCAAGTTAATGGGCCATTTATGATACGCGTTGGTCCGATCTAATTGAAAAAATGCCCCACCAGTCGTTGTTTACGAGAGCGAATGAACAAGCTGCACATACTGCACGCACCGTATGGGCACGCACCTACGGGCCCGCACTAGTAATCATATAAAGGTATTTGGTTCTTGGTGGGGTTTTTTTTGGTTCTTTAAGGGGTTCTCAGCAGTCTTAAGCGATCAAAAGGTATAGTTCCAATAGTACATAATTAATTAATAGTGGCATGTAATTAAGACACAAAACATGCTCCCCCCCAACCACCACACACACACACACACACACACACAACACCAACACAACAACACACACACACACACACACTAGTTCATTCATAATAGATAGAAGAAACTGCATGCTTGAGCAGTTTCCCAAAGCCAAAGGCCAACTTAGACAAATATGAGTCTAAAGTGAGACGTATATTACCCAGTCGTAAGATATTTGATGTCCGCTTTTGATTGCAGCAGTAGGCTTGACAATTGCAACATCACTCTTTGCAGCAGCAATGCAATGGCTGACTCGTCGTTCTTGCCCCAATGCCATCACATTTGCCTCCCTGTGACAATAAAAGGGAACTTATGCAATGATTTCCAACCTTGCCCTCCAAAGCCAGTCACCGACCTGGGCATCCTCCGCTCATGACAAAGCCCTTCCTCGGCCAACCTGAGCTCCCTGACCACGTACAAAGCTTTCATCCACAGCCTGACTGGAGTATTGCTTCTTCCCTCTGGGCTGCGTGCTCCCACCTCTCCCTTCTTGCGCTTCACGCTGTGGGAAACCAAGGCATTTAGGATCACTGGAATTCTCCCTTCCATGAAGGATGAGTCTTTGGATCTCTCACTCTCTCACCGCAGGCAGAGTCGGTGGTCTTTCTGTCTTCTACCATCTCTCTCCGGCCTCGCCTCCCCCCGCTCTGTCAGATATGTACCCACCATTTATTTCCGCAGGGTGCTCAAGGTCCGCCAGCAACCCCCTTTCTGTAAAACTACCAAAATCAAGAATTCACTGGCTCACCTTCACTCTTTTCATTCCTCTTTTTTCCAATCTGTGGAACAACTCCCACACACTCTTCAATCTCACTCTTCCCTCAGGTCTTCAAAACAGCTGTTCAGCCCCCATCTCTTATCTTCCCCCAATCCAAAACCATGATCTTTCTACCCCCATTGATCCATCCCAAACCCACCTCCTTCAAATTCCCTCGTTCTTTTCCTGAAAGTCCCTTAATGGTCATCGTGTTATACCCCGTGTTTCCCGCCCATCCCTCTCCCTTCCACAGATCTCCTCATGTCTTCTGTTCCCCACTGTTTGTCCTTCCTCTCCCACCCTTCTTGTCTTCCTGCCCCCTTGTTTTGGCGTTCTGTGTGTTTTAACTCTCATACAGCCCTGACAATGCAACAAAAATATTTTTAAATCCCAACATGGCATTCAAAATTCAATCAAAAATTCAACAGTGCATGCCAGCAAACCTTTTGCAGGTGGAAGCCACTACTTGTGATCTGTCCATTGGGCCGCTGCCCATAATCAGAGGAGTTGAACCGTGTTTCGTCAGCCCTGTTCACCTTTGCAGTCGGGCTGAGGTGGGAGGAGGCAAACGGTATTTGTGATTAGTCACATCTATGTTTAGAGCTGCTCACAATGTGAACGTGGACAGCAGGTGAAGCCTAAAAAGTGACCCTGAAGTGGACAGGGTTGAAGTCTCACCTTGCTCCAGTCGTTGGCCAGTGTCAATCTCCCCTTTCGCAGCCAGGCTTGATGCACAGTGAGTGCTACGAACAAAATTTGGGATTTGATTCTGATGAAAAGAATCTGTTACACAGATTGTGAAATATACAGGTGCGTGCAATACCTGCTTTTGTGGCTTGTGGTGGACTATCAAAGAAATGGTTCCTGGCATTTTTTCACTTTTTTTTGTGATCTCCACTTCACTGTTATTAAAACCAGATCATACTCCACTTTTTTTTGCTGATGCTTTTGTGGGTGGTGTGAGGGAGAGTTCTGTGCGCCACCATGCCATGCAACGTACAGTTGAGGACAGGAAGAGAAGGAGTGACACCTCGTTTCCGCGTTGCTTTGTTTGTCAGCGTGGTCGCTTGCCTTCACCGGGAGAAATGTTTTCCGGCGAAGGTGTGTAGAGGGTTGTCGAATTCCTCCAGCTGCAGGAGACGTAAGCTATGCCCTTCTCAGCTATGAATGAGAAAGACCACGTGGGTTGAGGTTAGGGCTCGATAAAATCAGACAAAACTTGATCTTTGGTTCAAGTATTTATTGAAGCAAACATTCCTTCTGTTGTTATTCGAAATAACGAAGACGAAACATCCCATGTCATTACACTTTCCATTAGTTCAGATATGTTTGCGTTCACAAAACATATCAGGGGGAAGGCGGGGGGGTTCATCGGAGTAGCTCTCGCTGTTGAATGGTGCTTTTTCGAGAAAAACTTGTAAGTAAAATCCATCATGATTACATCGCTTTGTAATTCAGAATTCTGTAAATGCAGATTTCGTTTTTCCTTTACAGCGTAAATGCAATTCTCAAAACAGGTATAATCTTGTTTAATTTTGCATGCTATTGTACAGAATTTTTAAAATCAGGGCAGGAGGAGACGTCACTATTTTTATACAAAGTTTCAAGGACATTGGTAAACGAGAACAGCATTCGGTAGAGCGCAAACCTTCCTTAGCCTGAACAGTATGTGTTTTTATATCCACCGAGAGGCGAGATCTGCATCCGGACCTTCTTTTTCGTGTTGTGTACATAGTCAAGGCTCATGAAGAGCTAGGACTTCAGAATGGATCAGGATGTGACATAACAAAGGAACAGCAGGAGAAGGGGAAACGCCAACAGCCATGGCGGAGGGAGAAAATAGACAGACGGATGACAAATGAGACTGCAGGTAACGACGGACCCGTAGGGGAAGGAGAACACGTAAGGGGTGGACAATATGGATACATAGCCAAAATGTGAGAGAGAGAAAAAGGGGGGGGGGAGTGGTATAACAGGTTGCTACAAAATATCAATGGTTTTTTGCATGGGTGCAAGACCAGAAAGGAGGCGCGGAGAAGCAGAGAGCACCCACCACACTAGTCGGCGATGACAAAGTGATCGGCCCATGGACTTTCATCGCGGGAGAGATTCAATGATCTTGAACGTTCTTCGTTTTCATTGGCGTCAAGTTTGAGCAAGGTGTGAGGATTGTTCAGTACCAGTAATAACTCACTCACCTTCGCCAAATCACAATAGCCTTTGTTCTCGTCACCAACCCAACATCCCCAAGTTGTTGTCCGAATCCGTCCACACGTTTCTTGAATAACATACGATATCATCGTTTCGGCCGATCTCTCTGCATGGTGAAGATTTCACTTCAAATTTAATTATTTTTTTTTTCGTCTTGCATTCGGAGCTTCACCAAAATCTCATCATTTCTTCCTTCTCGCACACCCAACCTGTCCGTTCATGTTCGTCCGAATCTTGCCCGTAACTTTTTGACATATCCTGCTACAACAAACAGGGTGAAAAGGTAACCTGTGCCCACGCCTTCCATGGTGGAGGTAAAAATGGGACAGTGACAGTAATTGGCGTTGAATGAGGGGATCCCAGCATTATGAGCCACATACTCCGACTCTCTCTCTCTCTCAGCCTGTGGCTTTGCAGTTGCATCATTGGTTGGGACGCGGCTATGCGCTGATGCAGTGTTCCCCTTACCAGTACACCGGTACTCATTTTGCCGACCTCGGAAGGAATGACAGCTGAGTCAAACCTCCTGTGTATATTAATTCAGCGGCCAACGGGCGCTTGAACTCAGGAACCCTCGGTCCCAAGCCGCCACCCTAACCCACTAAGCCACACCAGGCTATTACTCCGACTTACACTCCTACTTTTACTACTCCTGGCCACCACATTATTCCCAACTTTGTGGCGTCAGCCAGGTCAAGCTTTTGACCTTTGTCTTCCATGACCGGCTTTGCCAGACTTGGACTGTTGCGCCTAAGGCTATTCGTTCAGAGTTCCGGAAATAACTGCTTACCTCTTGGCAAAATACATGGACGTAAGGGTTACAACAGGACGCTTCATGTGGAGGTGCAGCAACGAGACTGGACACCCTTTTTGCGAAGCCACCCAATGTGCCGTCGCATGGTCGGGTCGAAGAAGCGTAAACCAGGGCTGGACAGCTCAAAGGACACCATTAGGACATCATTCCTATTAGGGACATCATCCTATTAGGGCATTCATCCTATTAGGGCATCATCCTATTAGAGGCATCATTCCTATTCGGGCATCATCCTATTAGGGCATTCATCCTATTAGACATCATCTATTAGGACATCATCCTTTATTAGGACATCGATTCCTATTAGGACATCATCCTATTAGGACATCATACCTATTAGGCATCATCCTATTAAGACAGTCATCCTATTAAGACATCATCCTATTTAGGGACATCAATCCTTTAGGACATCATCCTATTAGGGCAATCATCCTATTAGGGCATCTCCTATTAGGGCATCATCCTATAGGACATCATTCCTATTAGGACATCATCCTATTAGGCATCATCCTATTAGGACATTCATCCTATTAAGACATCATATCCTATTTAGACATCATCTATGAGGGCATCATCCTATTAGGGCATGCATCCTATTAGGGCATCATCCTATGAGGGCATTCATTCCTATTAGGACATCGTCCTATTAAGGACATTCGTCCTATTAGGGCATCATCCTATTAGGACATCGTCCTATAAGGACATCATTCCTATTAGGGCATTCATCTATTAGGGCATCATCCCTAATTAGGGCATCATCCTATGGCATCGCCTATAAAGACATCGTCCTATTAGGACATCGTCCTATTAGGACATCATCCTATTAGGGCATCATCCTATTAGGCATCATCCTATAAGGACATCATCCTATTAGGACACTCGGTGCTCATGACGGGGGAGGACACCAACCAACAAATTAAAGTCGATTTCACCATGAGTGATGTGGTTGGAAACCAAATCACGTCATGTCCCACTTCAAAGATTGAGCTACACATGAGTTTTAATTATCCATTAATGGCGGCTCCTCCTCCTCCTCCCCTCCTCCATCAGATACGGTTGTTTGTTTAAAGATTGATTGTTGGAACGAAGGAACAGTTGTGGAATGCGCGGACGGGATTTTTAGGAACCAGGATTGGGCTTCACTCGACGATTTACGTTGTCGAATGGTTGAAGCGGTTTTTTTTTTTAATGGACGTCATCCAACAGCGCCACGTGAAACATTTTAGTAGCAACCATTAAGCTTTTTTTTTTTTTTTTTTTAAAAACCCTTTTATCACCGCACAAATGTTACAGTACGACTGGATGCATCACCTTGAGGAGCAAAGACGCCCACCTCCAGATCGGAGTTAACTTGGTCCTGATGTAGACTTTCTGCTCGTTTGACGCGAATTCACGAACCGCCAGGCAGTCCTTCAGGTTCGATGTCGACTTGATTCCGGGGTCCATTGTCGCGTCTCCTCGGACTGGGACGACCGTCGAGTGTGAGCGCTTCTCCGCTCTCTCCATTATAACAGCTGGGAAGCGTTCTTGGTGCTCGCTTTGCCGAGCTGCTCTCATGGAACCCGCGTTCCGGGCACCACCAAAAACTTTTTTTTCCAGGGGGCCCCCCGGGGGGGGCCCGCCCCGTCGATGTGCTTTTGTCTTCCATGACAGACTTTTCCTCACATCTTAATTCCCAACGTTCTCGATGACGTCACACAACACCCACCGTTGTTTGGCGATTGTGAAGCGCAAAAAAATTTTTCAAAAAAAATTTTTTTTTTTTCACTTTTTGCATTCCAGATCCATAAATTAACCGCTTCAAACGTCTCGACAAGAAGGTTTTGCCGATGACGCAAGTCTGACAGCGTGTGACGTCATCGAAAGCGGATTAGTCACGCTGAGAATCCAATTTTCGTGTCAAAATGTTACCAATTTCCCGTTAATAGATCATTAGAAATTGCCATAATTAATTTGCTTCATCATCGTTACACGGCCACTGTTTTGCCTGGCTTATACATCACCAAAAGAGCGTCGATCGTTGTGATTGACTCTTTACGTCAAGCCTCAGCTGTTGGTTTTCCGATATCATTTTTGCTTTTTTTCGTTTCTGACTATTTTATGTTTCTTTCGTAAACTTTGGGAGGAACGAGGCGAAAAATCTGGAGTTCGAAGAGTGTTTAAATCGTAATAATAAATCCGTAGCGAAGTGAATTGACCGGCTCAAATTCCAAAAGAGGGGACTTTCCGGTTCCGCGTCACAGCGTTTCACGCGCGTTGCGATCTTTCGCCGGAGTTGATAATCGCGGCGTTAGTTTGCACTCGGTTATGTATTAACAAACCAGTTGTGAACAAAATATTTTGAGTTGTCTGAGCGTATATGTAACTGGTATGACCTGATAGGAAAAGTGTGTGTGTAAATATATAAAAATTAAAGGTCGTTTAGGCCTGTCACGCTGCTGGGTTCCTCGCATCCATTGTCGATGTTTTGAGATGACTTTTGATGTTTTTCTTTGTTTGTTTTTCTTGTTCAAAGCAAGGTCGAATTATGGATCGCTACCGACGCACCTCCATCTTCACGTACCCCTCAACTGGTCGGTGGTTACATCACCTGAAAGGCACATTCTGGAGGAAGCTTCCAAGGTAACGGCGCGAACATTCATTCATTCATCGTTCCACCGGAACATGAGGCATCTTGTTTTCTTGAACATGATGGACTTTTCCCCACCGACTCCTTTTCCCCACCCGTGACTCCTTTTCCCCACCCGTACTCCTTTTCCCCACCCCGTCTCTTACCCCCACCCGTGTCTTCTTTTCCCCAACCCGTGTCTCTTTCCCCCCGCCGTGTCTCTTTCCCCCGCCCGTGTCTCTTTCCCCCCCGCCCGTGTTCTTTTCCCCCCGCCCGTTGTCTCTTTTCCCCCGCCCGTGTCCTTTTCCCCCCGCCCGTGTCTCCTTTTTCCCCGCCCGCTGTCTCTTTTCCCCCCGCCCGTTCTCTTTTCCCCCCGCCCGTGTCTCTTTCCCCCCGCCGCGTGTCCTTTTCCCCCGCCCACGAGAGCGTCATCAGAGTACCAGAGCGGTCTCATTTTCCCCCCGCCCGTGTCTCTGTTTTCCCCCCGGCCCGTGTCCTCTTTTTCCCCCGCCCGTGTCTCTTTTCCCCCCGCCCGTGTCTCTTGTCCCCCGCCCGTGTCTCTTTTCCCCCCGCCGTGTCTCTTTCCCCCCGCCCGTGTCTCTTTTTCCCCCCGCCCGTGTCTCTTTATCCCCGCCCGTGTCTCTTTATCCCCCACGCCCGTCTGCTCTTTATCCCCCCGCCCGTGGTCTCTTATTCCCCCCGCCCCGTGTCTTCTTTATCCCCCGCCGTGTCTCTTTATCCCCCCGCCCGTGTTCTCTTTATCCCCCCGCCCGTGTCTCTTTATCCCCCCCGCCCGTGTCTCTTATCCCCGCCCTGTGTCTCTTTATCCCCCCGCCGTGTCTTTCTTTATCCCCCCCGTTGGTCTCTTCTATCCCCCGCCCGTGTCTTCTCGTTATCCCCTCGCCCGTGTCTCTTATCCCCCGCCCGTGTCTCTTTATCCCCCCGCCCGTGTCTCTTTATCCCCCCGCCCGTGTCTACTTTATTTCCCCCCGCCCGTGTCTCTTTATCCCCCCGCCCGCTGTCTCGTTATCCCCCCCCCGTGTCTCTTTATCCCCCCGCCCGTGTCTCTTTATCCCCCCGCCCGCTGTCATCATTTATCCCCCCGCCCGTGTCCTCTTTATTCCCCCCGCCCGTGTCTCTTTATCCCCCCGGCCCGGTCTCTTTATCCCCCGCCCGTGTCTCTTTATCCCCCCGCCCGTGTCTCTTTATCCCGCCGCCCGTGTCTTCTTTATCCCCCCGCCCGTGTCTCTTTATCCCGCCCGTGTCTCTTTATCCCCCCGCCCGTTTGTCTCTTTATCCCCCGCCCGTGTTCTCTTTATCCCCCGCCCGTGTCTCTTTATCCCCCCGCCCGTTGTCTCTTTATCCCCCCGCCCGTGTTCTCTTTATCCCCCCGCCCGTGTCTCTTTATCCCCCCGCCCGTGTCTCTTATCCCCCCGCCCGTTGTGCTCTTTATCCCCCCGCCCGTGTCTCTTTATCCCCCGCCCGTTGTCTCTTTATCCCCCCGCCCGTGTCTCTTTATCCCCCGCCCGTGTCTCTTTATCCCCCCGCCCGTGTCTCTTTATTCCCCCCGCCCGTGTCTCTTTATCCCCCGGCCCGTGTCTCTTTATCCCCCCGCCCTTGTCTCTTTATCCCCCCGCCCGTAGTCTCTTTATCCCCCCGCCCGTGTCTCTTTATCCCCCCGCCCGTGTCTCTTTATCCCCCCGCCGCTGTCTCTTTATCCCCCCGCCCGTGTCTCTTTATCCCCCCGCCCGTGTGTCTCTTTATCCCCCCGCCCCGTGTCTCTTTATCCCCCGCCCGTGTTCTTTATCCCCCGGCCCGTGTTCTCTTTATCCCCCCGCCCGTTGTGTTCTCTTTATCCCCCCGCCCGTGTCTCTTTATCCCCCGCCCGTGTCCTTGATCCCCCCGCCGTGTTCTCTTTATCCCTCCGCCCGCTGTCTCTTTATCCCCCCGCCCGGTCTCTTTATCCCCCCGCCCCTGTGTCTCTTTATCCCCCCGCCCGTTGTCTCTTTATCCCCGCCCGTGTCTCTTTATCCCCCCGCCCGTGTCTCTTTATCCCCCCGCCCCGCTTGTCTCTTTATCCCCCGCCCGCTGTCTCTTTGATCCCCCGCCGTTCTCTTTATCCCCCGCCCGTGCTCTTTATCCCCCCGCCGTGTCTCTTTATCCCCCCGCCCGTAGTCTCTTTATCCCCGCCCCGTGTCTCTTTATTCCCCCGGCCCGTGTCTCTTTATCCCCCCGCCCGTGTTCTTCTTTATCCCGCCCGTACCTTTAATCCCCCGCCCGTGTCTCTTTATCCCCCCGCCGCGGTGTCTCTTTATCCCCCCGCCCCCGTGTCTCTTTTATCCCCCCGCCCGTGTCTCTTATCCCCCGCCCGTGTCTCTTTATCCCGCCCGCCTTGTCTCTTTATCCCCCGCCCGTGTCTCTTTATCCCCCCGCCGTGTCTCTTTATCCCCCGCCCGTGTCTCTTATCCCCCGCACCGGTCTCTTATTCCCCCGCCCGTGTCTTCTTTATCCCCCGCCCCGTGTCTCTTTATCCCCCCGCCCGTGTCTCTTTATCCCCCCGCCCGTGTCTCTTTTATCCCCCGCCCGTGTCTCTTTATCCCCCGCCCGTGTCTCTTATCCCCCCCGCCCGTGTCTCTTTATCCCCCCGCCCGTGTCTCTTTATCCCCCGCCCGTGTCTCTTTATCCCCCCGCCCGTGTCTCTTTATCCCCCGCCCGTGTCTTTTATTCCCCGCCCGTCCTTTATCCCCCGCCCGTGTCTCTTTATCCCCCGCCCCGGTCTCTTTATCCCCCCCGCCCGTGTCTCTTTATCCCCCGCCCGTTTCTCTTTATCCCCCCGCCCGTGTCTCTTTTATCCCCCGCACCGTGTCTCTTTATCCCCCCGCCCGCTGTCTCTTTAACCCCCCGCCCGGTGTCTCTTTATCCCCCCGCCCGTGTCTCTTTATCCCCCCGCCCGTGTCTCTTTATCCCCCGCCCGTGTCTCTTTATCCCCCCGCCCGTGTCTCTTTATCCCCCGCCCGTGTTCTTTTATCCCCCGCCCTGTCTCTTATCCCCCCGCCTGTGTCTCTCTCCCCCCCGCCCCGCTGTCTCTCCCCCCCCGCCGTGTCTCTCTTCCCCCGCCGTGTCTCTCTCCCCCGCCCGTGTCTCTCTCCCCCGCCCGTGTCTCTTTTCCCCGCCCGTGTCGCTTTTCCCCCCGCCCGTGTCTCTTTTCCCCCGCCCGTGTCTCTTTCCCCCCCGCCCGTGTCTCTTTCCCCCCGCGCCCGTGTTTCTCTTTTCCCCCCGCCGTGTCTCTTTTCCCCCCGGCCCGTGTCTCTTTTCCCCCCCGCCGTGTCTCTTTTCCCCCGCCCGTGTCTCTTTTCCCCCCCGCCCGTGTCTCTTTTCCCCCGGCCCGTGTCTCTTTTCCCCCGCCCGTCTGTCTTCTTTTCCCCCCGCCCGTGTCTCTTTTCCCCCCGCCCGTGTCTCTTTTTCCCCGGCCCGTGTCTCTTTTCCCCCCGCCCGGTCTCTTTTCCCCCGCCCGCTGTCTCTTTTTCCCCGCCCGTGTCTCTCTTTTCCCCCCGCCGTGTTCTCTTTTCCCCCCGCCCGTGTCTCTTTTCCCCCGCCCGTGTCCCTTTCCCCCCGCCCCTGTCTCTTTTTCCCCCCCGCCCGGTGTCTTCTTTCCCCCCCCGCCCGTGTCTCTTTTCCCCCCACACCTTTAACATATTCGAACATGGAAACTTGGTGGACATGGCTTTAAGTTACAGAACAAGTCGAGTTTCAAGCGGTTCGTCAATTCACTGGGTGGCGAGTTTTATACCAGTTTTAATGGAAAAATATCACATCTGGTAGGGTGGTGTGTGGGTGTGGGTGTTTGGGTGACAGCAGTAGGCATGGATAGCATTCCTCGCTCGGTGTGGTCATTGTTTGTGTGTATTATTATTTTCTCGCCAAAATTCTCTCTCTT
>CM068963.1:105802011-105817664 GCA_035128595.1 Eptatretus atami
CTATTAGAATGGGGTTGAACTACTTTCAAAAGGGTGAGCAGTAAAGATTTGTACAAGTCTTGTGTTAAGTTACTGCTCGGGGATACGCCACTCAACGGAGTAACCCGGTGGAAGAGACTGATGCCTGCTGGCTCCCCCTCTGAACCTGTATGGGACTTCACGTATAGCAAGTTCATAAGTAAAAGGTCTGGTGATCTCCAGTGGAGGTTGATCCACTGGATAGTTCCTTCCAAGAGGCTAATTAGTCATTTCTCTCCGGCATCTACGTGTTGCCCGTTTTGCATATGTACGTAAGATGTGTTGCATGCCTTCATTAATTGTGTGAGATTGGTCCCTTTATTTCATTGGTTTAATTTTGTGTCACACAAAATTAATGTTGTGTTCTCATTGCGTTCCTTTATTTTTGGTTTTCATGCCAAACCTAATAAGGTAGACACGCTTGTGAGGTTTCTCGTAGCGACAGCCATACTGGCAATATATCTCTCAAGAAAAGAGAAATTAAATGGAAAACCCATTGGGAAATGTATTGTCATGTTCTTATTTGATGCTCTCGTGTCAGCAAGAATATAACTTGAATTTTTCTTCTCCCAAGACACCAAAAAACTTGATGAGTTCACCAAAACTTGGTGTCATGAAGGAATTTGTGAGAACAAATGAGTAATACTCTTGTAGTATGCTGTGGGTACTGTATAAAGTTAATGATTTCTTCTCTTAATTTCTTCTCTTCTTTTATCCCCTTGTGGTTGAATTGTATTTTAGTGTTTTTCTGAAGCACATTTTGTTTCAGTGCACTTAAGTCAGTCTCTCTCACTGTAGGAGAAAGGAAACAAAACCACAATAGTCCGTTTGCCACTCGTATATGTTCTGTACTCAACCTTTTTGTAATGAGAAGTATTGTTTTTTTGATGGTTTCGTACTCACATGGGTCTATTGAGAAAATTTGGCTTGGTTGCCGGAGCGGCAACCTTGGGAACTCCGCTAATTTGCATAAATCCAAGATGGCCAACAGGACGGGGGTGGAATATAACTTTTCAACCAATTAACTTACATCACGTGTGATACCTCTTTTCTGTATAATTTGACCTGAGGAATCGATTTCTGAGGTCAAATTTGTGATTTGGGGTGAATTCAGGGTCAAAGGTGAAGTTCAAGGTCTTTTCGGCCAAAAATGAAATAAAATAATAATAATGATATTTTCAGAGCGATGGTGTCAAGCGTTTATTCAGTAACGGCGATCACTCCCATTCATCATCAGAGCCGAATGCAAGATCAAGATGTTCAGTTTCCTCGTCATTTCCACATCTGCTTCTCCTTCCTCTTCCATTTCATCTTGGTCTTCGTCCCTGTCTTGAACGGGTTGAGCAGGCGTCACGACAAACACAAGCGCAATACACAGTGCATGATATCTTTCCATGGTGACAGCTGCAACGTTCAGTGCCGCACGCTTCACCGCCGCTTACAGCCGCACCGCACTACATCCATGAGATCTTGGGGTCCTGGGGGCTGATCGGAGTCTGGTACTGGTTGTCTGTATCTGCTCCTTCATATCTTTCATATTTCCACCTCTTGTGATGTCAAGTTCAGTGGAGCCTGCTGTCAGCAGATTTTGCAAGTATGGTCTGCATCCCTGCTTAGCGCGCCTACTCCAGCATACCTGCGGGGTGAGGTTGCTGGAATTCATGTGAGAGGACATGGGTAGTGCGTCGACCATTGGGTGTGAATACCTGGAGATCGAAGTTGTCAAACCACGCGAGATGGCGCCGACGGTTTACACAACCCCATGAACTGGGAGAACCTGTGCATTTTCACCTAGTAGATGAGCGGCCAATTTTCGGAATCTCAGGCCTCATCGTACGAGGTCTGAAGCCATGTTCATGAAGGGGTTTGAGAAGTTCGGAACTGCCGTGCCGGTGCAACAGTTTGACGGCCAGTCCTAATGTTGTCTGATTCTTTGGTTCTGTAAGTGACTCTGAATGACTGGCTCAGGCTCAGAGATTTCTTGGTCACTTTACCACCGGAGACCAGGTCCGAAACCAACTTCAACAAACTTGGGCTGGTCGCCTTGATGTGTTGGCCTGTGTAAACTCTGATAGGTCATAATTGGCACTGCTGTACTTGACCGACCGTGCCTCATGCTTCATCTGCCTCACCACGGAAGCAATGCTCCTCTCATCCGTATCATCTACCTTAACTATCTTGAGACTTTTAGCAACGGACTCACGGAAACCAACAATGGCAGCACAGCCATCTACCCGAACAACGATAACATCCTTACTCATGCAGTCAGTCAACTTGCTTAACATGTCACGTCGAGCGAGCTTGCCACCTCGATCCGAGTACAGGGAATGCAGTTCAACACTATTCCATATTCTGGACCTGTCTTGGTCATGTACTCAATGACTTCCTTCAGAGCATTTTCATCTGCCACTACCAGTTGGCAAATCGGCATATGTGGGGACTTTCGTGAAACTGTTACAGCAGCGGACGTGGTACTTGCACTCAGCAGAAGGTAGATCAGAAGCAAAAGCAAGGTGCAACTTGACCCTTCTCGCGACATCATCATTACGCTGCTCAGCAACATGAAGAGCATATCTTTCATAGTTGGGAGTGGGTTACGTTCTGTGTCAAAATGTTCTTTGGTCATATACTCACGAACGCGGTCCCATCTTTCTGGGTGTCTATCATCAATGGTAAACATTCCTCCCTCACTACAGAACATACAATCACGTTTGTATTCAAACACACCTTTGTCAGCTACTTTGTATGAGGCCTTGTAGTTGTCCTTACACCTCATCTTCAGCCTTTCTTTTCTGTGACTTTCTCACTCTCTCAATTTTCTCTTTTGATGTATAAGTAATAATAGCAACCTTGTGGCAGGCGATGCTTGCCGCATCTCACCAACATCAATAATGTTCTGTAGCTTAGCCTGCAGGTCCCCATCTCCAGGATTTGGCGCACGAGATGAGCTTCTTGATCCCGATCTCAGTGAATTTCGTTTCTTCTCGTGACACACTGGGAGAAGACACTTTGAGTCAGCCATCATACGTTTCTCTGAAAAGAAGAAGAGGTGAGATTAGAATCAATGGGATCGTTCATCAACTATCGAGTAGGAGTATCTGCAGTTGATGCAGGGGTCAAAACGTTTTAAAACCCTCAAGAGCCAAAAATGACATTGAACTTGACCTTGACCCTGAATTTGACCGCCCGAACCACAAACTGACCTCAGAAATCGATTCCTCACCTCGAAATTATACGGAAAAAAATGTATCACACGTGATGATTGTAGTTGATTGGTCGAAAAGTTATTTTCCACCTCCGTCCGCGTGGCCATCTTGGATTTATACAAATTATCGGAGTTCCCAAGGTGGCCACTCCGGCAACCAAGCTAAATTTTTTCTATAGACCCATGCGAGTACGAAACCATCAAAAAACAATACACTTCTCGCAACAACAAGGTACTCAACCTGGCAACTGGACTACAATATCCAAGGAGAAATTGTTGGTTTCCTGAATTAAACTTTGAGACAATGCAATGTGCATACTTGGATCCTGAGTTCAAATCCCACTTGGCTGTTGAATTAATACCAGGTGGGGTTGATTCGGCCTGTCATCCTTCCGAGGTCGACATGAAATGAGTGCCAGCATGCTGGTATCCTGTGTTGTAGTGGCGATCCATCCAGGATTGTGCCCAATAGCCAAGGAGACAGCTTAGGCAGCACCAACGCTCTGCACAGAGTATGGTCCCAATGTCCTCCTCATCCATCCAGGATTGTATGCAATAGCCAAGGAGACTGCTTAAGCAGCACCAATGCTCTGCACAGAGTATGGTCCCAATGGGTGGATGGATGGATGGGGCAAATCCTTCTGTGCAATGCCAACAGAGGGAATGTACCTGTTCTGTTGGAGAGGAGGACTCAGGAACTGAATCACAATTAAATGCCCACAATGATAGAGGTGCAGGTTCTGGGAGCCTGTCTTTCTCCTTCGGTGAAGCTTTGGGTCTGGGATTAGCTAGTTTAGGACAACGTTGACAAAAGTATATAATTAAATACAGTAGATGGTACAATAGGGCAGATATGCCTGGTGTTAGCTTAAGGTTAGGGTGGTGGGTTCGGGCCTGGGGAGTCATGGATTCACTGGATCATGGGGTGTGGCACTGCCGGTACCTGTGCGGGATGATGAAAGTCCAACTCTTAGTGCTTCCTTCAGGTACCATCTAACTCCTTGGGCATGGTAAGTCCTTGGTGCTTCCATTCTTGCTCTCTGGATGACTTCGACTCTGACCAGGGATCTGAGACGGAGACTTAATTCCTTTGGTTCCAGGTCTCTTCGGAGAATCCTTGGTGTCACTGGTCAGACTTTGTGTCCAATGAGCGGTTGCTGAGTGAGACTCAAATGAGATTTGTTGCCTGCATAGTCCGTGAGCGTCAGCTGTGGCTGTATGGATATGTGGCTCGTTTTCCTGATGCTGAACCTGCTCACCAGATTTGATCAGCATCTCAAGGAGATGGGGGTAGGCCAGGCATCTGCCCTGCAGATGACCAGACCTCGGCCCCTGGAGTACCGGAGGAAAGTGTATGCAGCAACGCGCTGCTCCGGCGTATGCTCCCATACCTGACTTGACCTGACCCCAGCCTGTGTTTCCACAAACGAAGGTGGTTCACAGCTGATTGGAGGGTCAGCAGCAGGGATAGTTGCACCCCTGACATCCAACGAAATATATGGTGGGTCAGCCGGGTACAGCCGCTCAAGGTAACGGGCCTTCACTTCAGACTCCTCTGTCAAGAGCTCACCACCCTCTGCTCTAATTACAGTACACCTTGCAATGATTGCAGCGTTGGGATCGCCAAACACCCCCACAATTGCAGCAGTGAGATCGCCCACCCCCACCTGTGGCTGTTCTGGTAGACTTTGCAAGTGAGTCATCTATAGTACAGGGATCTACGGCAGAAAATTCATGTGTTTGTGTGTGTACGGAATGTGTGACCAAAGATGGTGAAGATAGTGACCAAGTTCAAATGGGAAAGGGGCTGCAAATTTCGGAATGAATACTCTGTGATGAATAACCGGTTATGGATACTGGTTCAGGGTAAATTGAAATGCTCCTATCTAAGCAGTAAAAATGAGAACTAAGGTAGCAAAGTTTTGAAAGTACAGATAGACAGTCATCTTGATAATCCTTCGCAAAGTGGTGAGGCGCTGCTTGAAAATGAGGCTCCACTACTTGCTCAAGTTGAAAGAGGTTAAACTTCTGACAATAACACTCACATACATGAAGCAGAAAGCCAGGTGGATGTCAAGAGATCAAGCTGCAGTGCATCTTTGGGAATGTCAAGATATCTGACCTTGATTCCGCAGATGATGCAGTCATCTTTCAGAAGACTTTAGATATCTTTTGCAGGCCCTCAAGTGCTGAATGAGGAGTCAGCCGCTGGATTACGGGTTTCCTGGGTCAAAGCTAAGATCCAGGCTTTCAATGACATATTGGATGCTGCGTCGCCTGTCTGTGCCTGTTTGGGGTGAAGATGTTGAGTCATGGAGAGATTCACTTCCCTTGGCAGTGATATCATGTATCTGCTGGCTGTGAGCCAGAGGTCAACAGATCGTTCGCCAAGGTGAACAACGAATAGCCAAGATCTTATGAAAAAAGCCAAGGAGTGGTCACACTGATCCAGACCAAACTGGCCATAAGGCATCATGACCATGCCCATACCTTAAGTGGCTGTATCTCCCTTGGAAAAAGGGGGCCATGGCCTCCCTCCCCTAATCCCTCCTATTCACAAAAACGTATTTTCCTCACAAACTACATGATCAATATGGACCAAATTTGATATGATACATTAGAACAGCAATGTCTCATGGGGTTGTGCTCCCACCATCCGGATCCACCCTCAAAAAGAGGCTGAAAACGGGGGTTTCACCTCAAATTCAGGTAATTTATTTTAAAATTACACAAACTGATGGCCAGATCCAGACTAAACTCCATGAAACATACTGACCATGCCATTAACTTAAGTTGTGCGCCTCATGACAGTACCATTTCAGGAAGGGGGGCTAGGGCCTCTTCACCCGAATCCCTCATTTTCACCCCGTCTGTTTGGGAAATAACCGTCAGTCCCCCACGAGGCTATTTTTTTTGTTGATCGGTCCCATTAAGAGTGCATTTAAAAGTCCCTCGTTTATAGATATTACATTGAATGATTGTGTGTGCGTGCGTGCGTGCGCATATTGGGGGTGGGGGAGGAAGAAGTTGTCACTTATTTTAATACACTTTCGTAAACAATATTTCAACGATAGGTTGATATTCAACCTGGTGAATTATTTGATGCTTAAAAGAAATTTCTGCCAAACAGGAAAAAAAATTTAAAGTACAGGATTCCTTTCCCATTTCTCCAATGAGAATCAGGAACATTCTGCAAATTCCAGCTGAACAGCAGATCATGAATGCAATGATAAGGCCGGGACTTCCTTTGTGCTCAATGGGACCGATGTAACGTGTGTGGGTTTGTGGTTTCTGAGCCGTCCATCACTCTTTTTATACTTGCACAGTTTCACCTGCTTTATGGGGGAAAGACTATATGGAGCGATGCTGAGGTTGGCTTTGAGATTGATTGTGGGGGAGGGTGGCGGTGCGGGCAGGGGGTGTGGTGGGGGTGGGGGCTTTTTTGAGGGCAAGGCATAAAGTCATGTGCAGTAGAATTGGCAAAACAGTTGTGAATGTTGCAGGCTGATTGGTCTCACGTGGCCTCCAGATTGGAGTTTGGGGAGGAATTCATTAGCTTTGCTTCCTTTTTTCACGTGGATGAGACTTCAGCAATATGTTAAGCCCCTCGTGTTGTGATGCCGAGTTACATGTTTATCCTCAATTGTGATAGATCAGGATATTAAAATTTTCTACAAAAACGTGCCTTTCGGTTGATGCAGACGTGAAACCAATCGTGATGATTTCACATTAAGATTGCAGTTATTGGGGGGTTTGAAGTGAAGGTAACAGTGAAATGAGGTCGATATGTACTTGTGCAAACCGATTTCCATGACATTTCCTCCGTGCCTCCTAGTGAGGTGAAATTACATCGAGCAATGTATCTCGTGTACATCTGGAAAAGAGTGAACCTGCCTATTAGCTCATTTTCCCTTTTTCAGACTGGCTCGGAACATTTTGGTTGATGTACACAATCTGAACTAGTTCTTCGAGCCGAGTTTATAACAGCGAGGCTCCCGGCGTTGACATCGCAAAACCAAAGGATGATGTCTGTTATCAAATACCTAGAGCAAACCACATTATAATACACACCCTGACGGCATACAATGATGACTGCTTCACCATCGTTATGATCCCATTAACTAGAAATGTATTTTCTCATGCTGTACCGTTATCACCATGCCTTTTTGAGAAAAAGAACGGGTGGATATTGTAATTGGCTCTGTTCGTCCATCCAGCTATCTCCTCCTAAACAGTTGCACAGAAATTCACCAAACCTGGTAGTTATGATCAGCACATGGCAAGAAGGTGCGACGGCAGTATCATTTTTGGTCCCGCCCTCTTACGGGGATTTTGGTCCCCACCCTCATCAAAAGGTCAAACACCAACAACAAAAAAAAAATGCACTGACGGCCACATTTTCAAACATTTTTTAATGAAACTTAGTATGTGCAATTTACATTGGGGGATGCATGAAATATGCAAGGACTTTTTGAGTTTGACCTCTGGTTCATCCCCATGGGGTGGGGACTTTGGGTCACAGGCATCAAAACTGGGGGGAATTTTTTTTTTATCTCAAAACTTATATTGGGGTCATTCCCGGTCAAACTTTTTTTTTGCCACCTTTCAACTTTGCTTTAAATGGGAAGCATGGAGATTTGCGATGGTGAGCCTTCGACGTCGCTCTAGTTCATATGTGAAAGCTGTAATGTAGAGGTTTCAGTGAGTGATTCACAAGGCCTTTGAAGTGCCATTCCGGTCGAACGTATTCCAAACGTGTTTGGTTAATCCCTAATAAAACCTCATTCATTATGTCTCATTTTATTTATTGTTGCTTGGTCTTCGAGCTTGCGCCACCGTGCACTACCTGTATACTCGTGTACGGCTTAAGGCCGTCACACAATGCTCATTCGATACTGACGTTCTTTGACGGCCACCTTGTTATTGAAACACTGTGATGTGAGCCTGAGCTTGTCTCTGCAGGTTATGGATATCATTATGTACTGCCTGGATCCCTCTGTGCTTAAAAAGAAGGGACTACAGGAATGCTTCCCATGCATTTGCAGGTGAGCATGAGGTCTATGTTCCGTTCGGAAACAATGTTATCCATAATTTTGAGGACTAGGCAGGATAATAAACTTGTTTGTACATACTTACGTTGCACGCATCCACATTTGGTCGATGTCTGCATACGTTTGTAATTGTTGGATATTTGGGGCGACTAAAAGTGGTCCATTTATTGTTTTATTGTGTGCTTCATTTTTATCCTAGTTTTTTCAGCATTATGATTGAATGATTGTGGTGGTGGGGGTGGGGTGTGGTGGGAGAAGATAGGGTGTGGGGAATATATATATATATATATATATATATATATATATATATATATATAATCATCCCTCTATATGGAGTACTACTGTACTCCATGATAATGCAGGGAAAGTACAGTATGTTGTAGGTATACTACGTTGTATATTTCATCTACTCCTGCGAGAGGATTTGACCGAGGAAGCTGAAACTTTCAGGGATCAATGAGGGCACTGTGAAGTTGGGCCTTTGCGAGTTTTGTTTGATTCTATCAAGTTTTGAAGAAAATATTTGTATTTTCTGCCCATCTTGGCATTTTCTTCCTGTTGGGGGATGTTTGGCTGCAATTGGAATTATCCGAACTATATCACCACAATGTATTATATATGCACATAAGCAGCACGCGTGTTTTTGCTTCATATACGTGTTACCTGGGTTATTAATATTTTTTGGAACTATTGAGGCAGCGGTCTGTTGCCTATACACCGCCCAAATAATGGGATGTGTCAGAAGAATGTATTGCAAGCTTGGAACAAAATCGCCTGTAGGGTGGGTACTCTGCTTGTAATAATAATTATTATTATTATGAATGAACCACACGTATACGTGGATGAAGACACTCATGGTGATTGGGTTTGTTATTGGATGAAGTTTTCACGTTGGGTGAAGGAAACGTGGAAGTGGTTGTGCAATAGAACAGTTTGGAAAATTGTTCCAAATGAGAAGGTTCCTGAAAAGTCAGACATGGTGATGCAGTAACAAAAATTATGTTGTCAAGCTAGCTGAAATAACCACTGGTACAGGCCAAAATAAAATTGCAAAATAGATGGTGGACTTTGTGCGGAGCTCATACTCAAACCCTCATGGCCTATATAGAAACACTACTGCTCGGGTACCACAGTGAGCTATTGTTCAAATGTCTGCCCCTCAACAGATTTGCCACAGTCAGCTACTGCAATAACAGCCATCGCATCGCAGTGGAGGCCCGAGCTGGGCGGCTTGCGTTATACGACATCCGCACGGGAAAGTCCCAGGTACCAGCACCGAACTATTACCATACTACATACATCAAAGTGGCTCATGTAACCCTGTGAATGTTGCTCTCAGTTGCAGAAGGTGTTTGGCCTCTCTCGTGGAAACATTTTTGTGGTTTAACTTTTTCATGGAACCAGAGGTACTGGGTTTGATTCTGTCTGTTACCAATTTATTAAATCCACATGAGATATAACAGCGAGTCACCTGTTTTTTTATTTTTCTGAAAGCATCACCTTCAGAGTGCAGTTTAATGTATGTTCCACTCATACAGAAAATCAGATCATTAAACAAGGACAGTTTGGCAGTAACGTGCTCAATGATTGGCCACAGAGACCAGCATTTGTGTCCCAAATCGACCATCTTCAATCAGGCATCCTTGAGCTCTGCTCCACAATCATTTTATTCTCTCCAACTGGACCCTTTTAGCAACACGGTCCTTAATGTAATGACTTTGCTTTCATGCATTGTCCTGTGTGAAGAAAGATTTGAGCACCGCAAAGCATCATCCCTCGAGAAGCCTCTCAAGTGCACGAGGCTTTGTAATGGAGGTACCCAAAAGCACAGTCCAAATGCACGAGGGAACACGAAAACCTCAAAGCATTGTGGATAAAGAAAATGGTGGTTTATAAACTGAAAGCATAACCGATATTATTACGGTGGAATGAAACCATCTCTCTGTACTAGGTTTACGTCTACTTTGTTGTTCACAACTTTCAACTGTGGTTTCTAGTGCATGGCAAACAGTGACGAGTGTGAACCTCATTAGGATATCTGGTTTTATTGAGCTGTGTGATGTTTGGGAAAACGACAGACTTGTATGGCATTTGATTCAACCGACAATCGTAGAAAGATTAGCCTTGCTGGAGATCACAACAGCAACCTCGTCGTAACAAGGCTCAACCCTCTCGCCAATTTTTAATGTTTGCACAGACGTAGGTTTCAAAAGTACAACCACAGAGGTACACGTGCAAGGTTGTGGTGTGTGGATGCACAGCGAGGACAGGACAAGCGTGCAGATGAACACAAAGAGATGCAGCCGCCCAGCCTGGAATTAGAGCAAGAACGATTTTTTAAAAGTCGATGTCGTATTGATCCCAGCCTGGCCAGCCCAGCTGTGCCTGTCAGAAGCGGAGGTTCGCCCTGCTTGCAGGCTGCCGGCAGTGGGGGTGACATTACATTTGACTTCTGCATTTCTAGTGATATCTCATATTTACATGGAGAATCTTGATCTATACTTTACATTAATATATATATATATATATGATGAGGGCTGAAACAACAACCAGCAACACACAACCAACCACAATACACACAACCAAAAAAGAGCTTCATTGCTTTCTTTATTACACGTTCGTTGCACATGACCATACCAAGCAAGTCTTCTCTTCCTTTTGCTCATCTTCACTAGTATTATGGAGTACGGTAGCACTCCATATGGAGGGATGATACAGGAAAAAATTATTTCTGAGCTCGTCATTCTTTCGTTCAGAGACAATTCATTCATCCATCGTGTCATTGTGCTCCCTGTTCTTTATATTCTTTTTACATCTTCGATTTGCAATGCCCACATTTCGCTTCCATACATCAATACCGGTCCGATACAGGCTTTATAAACTCTTCACTTTCACAGATGATGGAATGTTTCTTTGCTTGATCATGATAGCACCTAGTTGTCGCCACTTATTCCAGGCTGCTTTTATTCTCGATCTAATGGCTAATTCTGTTCCTCCTGATGCCTCCATCGTGTCTCCAAGGTAACAAACTTTTGACTTTTTTGAAATTGATTCGACGCTTAGGATCATCTCTTTTTGTTCTTCGTCTATTTCTTGAAATGATTGATCCTCACATCATTTACATGTGAAAATCCCAGGTTTTGTTTGCAAATTTCCAGCGATACCACTTCACCTATTGTCACACCATCTATAACTGCCTCCTTTGAATTGAATTCCGTCCACGTCATTTTCAGGATATTGAACGAGGTCCGCTTTCTTTCCTTTCTCCTCCTTCACCACTCACCGTAACCTTCGTTTTATTAACATTGACACGGAATCTTTTCTTCTCTCTTGCACGTTTCCATTTTTGAAACGTCTCCTCTTTGCCTCTTAAACGGCTCAAAACCTGCGCAAAGGTAGACCCACTCTACCCACCGGGGAGAGGGTGAGCGCTCGAGGGGAAAAAACAAACAAAAACCAAATTGTCACATTCCCAGGTCTGAGACACTTCTGCAGTTGCATTGCACATGTCTTTACGTTAAATGGTTTCTGTATTAACTCCATGCATGCACTTCATATACAGGTGATGACATCACGTGATTTTATTGTTTTTTTATAGTTTGTTTCTTTCCTGGTTCGCTCTTTATTTTTCCAGATACCTGTTTTACAAATACGAGAATATGTTTGTGATATCTAGCCCATCATCAGGGACAATATTGCAATGGCTGTATTCACTGTTGTTATGTTGAGGCAGGACTTGTCAAAAATCAAAGGTTTTATGCATTTGAACTGTTTTCATAACTCGAACTTTTCAAGTCAAAACCGCTGTACATTGAATGAGGTAATCATAAGAAAGTGATGGGACATTGAGACAAATCTCAGACATGAGGGTTTGCATAAGACTGACTGCCAGCAGACCCATACACCCATTTTTATGTTCTCCCATGTTTTGTCATGCATATTTACATATATATATATATATATATATATATATATATATATATATATATATATATATATATATATATATATATATATATATATATATATATGACTGCTGCTACAGACGTAGTTTACATTTTTACAGCCATGCCTTTATTTTCGAATTAAACATGCACAAATCTGAGTCCTGGCACAACAGCTGCCTGTTGGTTCTCTGTGGTAGCCCCGTTGTGAGGTGTTCGTCTGCAGCGCGTCACTCGGATCAATGCTCTGCACTGCCCTGGGTGCTGGGCATTAACCATCACAATCATCGTGGAAAGCGTGGCCCGACAGCGGATTGATTTTTGCTTCCCGTTTCTCCCTGACTCAGACGATTCAAGGCCATAAAGGACCAATCACGGCACTGGCGTTCGCCCCCGACGGCCGTTACCTGGCAACGTTCTCCGAGCCCGAGCATCGCCTTGCCTTCTGGCAGGTCAGTCTGAAGACCATACAAGAGTGTGTACCTGTGCGGGGAAGACCGACAGCCTATACTTGGGGTGTACACTTTTTACAGGAAACGGGTCATTGTCAAATTTTACATCTGCCGGTTGCTTGTCCCTACGCGATGGATGGTCTTATCACTTGTGTTTTAAATGAATCGCATGCGGAAACCTGACATTTAAACTACCTACCTGCTGTCTTCAAAGGGCAAACGTGATGGCATTTGCTGTAAGCATGGTGTAGATTATGCTTTGCTGTGCAATTGCCTAACACCGAACAAAAAAAATCCCACCACCTTATAGGGTTTGTATATAATGGTACTGTTTTTGACCACATGTATAAAGAAATTTAACCAGGTGACTATACCATCCTGTTTATGCACTCGTTTTGCTTGATGTGTTAATAACGCAGCACAGTAGAGTGGGATAACTTTATGCTGCCGTCTGCAGTATGGTGGTGGAAATGTCACAAGCACAATAGAACGGTCATGGTAGAACAATGACGAACACAAAACAAGACGACTATTGCTTATGAGATGCTGTTCCTGAAAACAATTTCTCCACTCTTACATTGCCAATCCATTGTGTAGATGTTGAAAGAGCCAATTGTGTTACATTTGGTTGCTGCATTGTCAATGTTTGAGATCATGGCAGTGCAAGGCAGCGTTGGTGGTAGGGATGAAGGAGTGTTGATACTGTATTTTGAAGTGTGCTAAACCATTTTGGTTATATATATTTTTATGGTCGTAATGTTTTTATTATGGCTGTGTGTGCCTGTACCCCAGCGAAGTTAAAAGGTTTAACCTCCAATATGTTTACATTGGTCAATTTCTTGATAGAGTTCAAGTTTATTTAGCCATATGATAGTTTGTGTTTAGCCATATGTCTGAGACACCTCTGCTTTGATCGATTTTTACTTTCAAGCATGCAAATCCAAAATAAGAGTGAATTTGTCACCCTTTCATGGCACGTCATGCGATCCATTGTAACAACTAGTTAACCCGCAATGGTCTCCAGACCTGTTGACATTGCATGTTTATCACAAGGAATTGTAGAATACAACCAAGGTCAGGTTTATCGATGTGGCAGATGATGATGATCACCATCATCATCAATGTACCATAATCTTGACAGAGTGTCTGTGGTGCCAAAATAGTCTATCGGCAATGGGTTTGCTGGGTTGTTTGTATTGCTGCATTATTTGCCATTGTTACCTTCGCCTCCAAAGGTGGGCGCAGGTTATGTTTTCCCCTGTCTGTCTGTCTGTCTGTCTGTGAACAGGATATCTTAAATAGTTAAGGATGTATTCAGGTGAAATTTGGTGGGCAGGTTGGGTGTGTGACAAAGACGAATTGATTAGATGTTGGTGAAGATCCAGATCTGGATACAAATACAATAATTTTTAAGCGATTATAATTAAAAACTTCATTTTTAAGCAATTCAGAGATCGGGCCAAAACATATAGCACGATATATATATATATATATATATATATATATATCACAATATCTCCAAAAGTTATGAATGGATTCGGAAGAAACTTTGTGGACAGGTTGGGTGTGCGACAAGGATGATTTTTTTTCGATTTCGGTGAAGATCTGGATCCGGATATAAGAATTTTAAATTTTTCACCATTTAGGGAAGGGTCCAAAGTAGATATACAGTTTCACACGATATTTCAAAACGTTGTGGATGGATTATGACAAAACTTGGTGGATGACTTGGTGAGATGACAAGAACAAACCAATTCGATTTGGTTCAGGTCAGCAGTCTATCCGGCCTATCACTGGGATACAAAACGTACACTGTTCAGCCTGGCAGAGGTTTGCGCTCTACCGAGTGCTATTCTAGTTATCCCTGCAATTAGTCAGTCCATACATTCGAAATTCGGCCAGGGTGCCAGCGATAACTCGCCTTCTCCTCAGAAAAGGCACCATGAGATCTTTCATGTTCAACAATGACCAGTGTTGGTAGACGGGTCCTCCAGCTCAACGTTTTTCCAATGCACACTTGCACACTGATGCATCAATGTGATGGGTGGTGCACGCACAGCGATGCATCACTCTGCATATGAAACGTCAGGGTATCAGTTTATATCTGGGTCGAGATTCAGACAGTTAAAAGGCAAATGAGCATACCTCTAGGCTATCTAGTCAGCTAATGGCAAATGTTAGACTTGTTTTGAAGGAAAGATATCTATGGTGGCAATTTACTGTGTTCACTGGTTGTCAACAACCAGCCAGATGATCTGTGAATATGTTTTGAAACAACTGCAGCAAAATATCCGCGATTTGGTTGCCTCACCTCCGTAACCTCACGGATGGTGTCATTGAAAGTCAAACTTGACAATTTCCGGTTTCTTGTGAAATTAACAACATGATTTTAAAAAGTTATTACATTGTAATGATAAAAGTTCACATATGTGCTCATAATTTTAAAACTTTGAGAGAATATTATAGTTGTGACCAACGTAAGCATTCGTACCGTCATTGAGTTTTAGGTCCTTTGGTTGATTGGTGAGATGATTCTTTGGTATGGTGCAGTCATAAAAGCTGAGGTTCTCCAATCATTCGTTGTCCAACCAGCAGTCGAATGCAGTCCATACTTGTGTGTATTTAAAGAGAATGCACAACTGATACACTGAGCACTCTGGCACAGCACTGTATAAGGCAAAGCTGATGATTTCGGGCTTTTTCTCTTCCCACTCTGCTTCACTATTTAGATATACTCAGGCCAGGAACATTCGCAAAAGCTCTTCCCTCTACAATGATGATATGTACCCTACTTTTTACAGAGTGTTGGTGCTGCCAAAGCAGTTTCTTGGCAAATGTTTTGCTGGGTGGTTTGCCATTGCCTTCCAAGCAGTTATTCGTGGGAGGAATTTTGATTTGGCCATGGTGCTGGCTCGTGTATTCTTCGTGAAGAACACCGTGGGATCTTTAACGTCAACCAACTACAGCCAGTTATTGGGATTAA
>CM068963.1:105842338-105892100 GCA_035128595.1 Eptatretus atami
GTACAGTATGTTTTTAAAGTTTTTCAGAGGCTTTAGTTCTGTTACTTGTAAAATAGCATTTCACGACCTGCACTTGTTTTCAACATGTTTGCTGTGAGATTTATTGATTATATTGACTAAAAGTGAGTTGTTAAGGCATCTAAAATCATTTGTGCTGGCAATGACACCAACAATTAACGGCTATTAATGAATATATGCATTTATTCACATGGAACTCCACTTCCTACATTGTTAAAAACCGACCAAGCATACAATGTTCTCGAGAGCTTACTGTTGACGTTTTGACAAAAGAATAAAGGAAACCTATTCCTTGCTTTGAACAAAGCAAGCGCCGATTAATTATTGCTTTACCATAACCGGCTGTATTTTAAGGGAACAAATGAATGCTCGTGCTTGTTCTTCCATTGTCAGGCATAAAATTGCCCGATGCCTGATTTCAGCTTAAAATCAGCAAAGCAACTCATAATGCACATAAGTCTAAATGGGACACTTTGTGTATAGGTTCTGCAAGGGAAACTTGCACTTGTCCCACAACTTAGAGTTAATAACATTCAAAAATGCAAACTTTACACTTCACTTTATTAGTTTACAAATTACACTTTGCATTGTTTTCATTTGTCGTTCCCTTTTCTTCAAAAAAATTTTTTTTACACCTGGGAAAACCACTAGGGGGCCCTAAATGAGTACTTATTATGTTATTTCTGTATTACATTCACCAGATTGACCATCTTATGGGCAAAAGGACATTTTCAGTTTGGTTGTATGTCACAATGTCTCACCTTCGGTGAAATAGCCTTTGCCCAAATAGTCCGTCATGTGTTTTGAAAACTAGGATGCCTTGGAACATCTCCTCTAACAGCTATTTGTGGCCAATGATATAAAGTGTCAACATATTGGCTCTCTAATTATCATTGGCCAAGAATAACTGCTGGAGGGGATGTCCCAATACGTACGATGTCCCATTGTACCCATTTCCATCTCTGAATGTATTTATGTACACATTGATGCTCTTCATCAAAAATTAAGCAGCACCTTTAAATCTGTGAAATTATTGATGGATTCGCAGCTCACTAATTTCTTAGACCTGAATATATACAAACCATGGCGATTGAGGAAAGAAGTCCAATAAGAAAGGGAACGTGTGAAACACGTAATGCTACAATTATCCTTACCCTGAGTGATCCTGGAAATTTGCATGCAAGTCATGTCTCCCATGGGATGTACATACATGTCTGCACACACCCCGTGTCAATACCCTCTACAAATTGGCCATTCGTGTGGTCTAAGTCCGATTAGGAATGGCTAGGTGTCATTTAACGCTAAATGAGCTGGCTGCACGCCATCAGGATGGTTCAAGGGGATATGATTCAAATTGCCATTGCTCCCCATTACAATGTTCACAGTAATGTCATTTATTGGCGACTGACAACATTAGACTGGATAGTTCACAGAGAGACCTCATTCAAGTCACTTAAGGGTTAGAACATCTTGTAAAGATCATCGTCTTGTCACCCTTGCCCGAAAGAAAACAGCTTTTCAACAGCACAATCTCTCCAGATTTACCTGCAAAGAGCAATGAACCAGTATATTTCAACCCACACAGTTTGGAAGAGGCTTAATGGCAGTAGTATGAGGACAATAAGAATACTACTCCCCATCCCTCTCACACTGCGCCATCGACAATAGCATGTGCATTGAGTGACGCACCATTACAACTGGGGGATGAACCATCGGTGCCATGTTCTTTTCACCGATATGTCTAGATTCTGCTTTGACTTCAACAATGGATGTAATAGAGTTTAGAGATGAGATGGGGAGTGATTTCTTAAAATTAATCCTTTTTTTTGTCGTTTGGTAGGGTCAGCTCATTGGTATAAGTTGGTATAGGAGTTGACCGAAGAACTGATTTTTTTTTATACAGGCTGTAAGGCTTGTGGTCGAGTTGAATATATAAAACACACGTACATATACAAATAAATACATGAGACAATGCTGGATCTAACTTCAGACAAACAGGCACTGAGCTTGGGGGAAGTGACGTCACTTCCCAGAGCACTCTAGGTACCCGCGACGGCATTTTTTTATGACGTCGCTGTTCTCTCCCCACTCAGAAGGGCCACGAAGTAGGAATTTACTCCTCCCATTGGATGCCTTTAAATTATTGGTGTGAAGCACGGAAGCAGCACGTACCATTTGAAAAGACTTTGGTAGGCAGGTCAGTGATCTTTCCATTTTTTACGGTTTCTTTTGAAATATAACAGCCAGGTAGAACAACAGGTGGAATCAAAAGACCATTGTTCAAGCATGTAAAATGCTAACCTCCATGGGAACCAACAAGAAACTGGAGTTTCAGGAGTTAACCCTTTGTCAGAGCAAAAAAGCTTGTGATCTCTTTTGCCCCGACGAATGGTTAATGCTGAAAAACAAAAGTGTGTGTGTGTCTTTGTGTCTGTGTGTCTGTGTGTGTCTTATTTTCTTTCACATATTCCATAACTGAACCATAATTCGATAAGAGAAGAACCAATTTGATTGTTCTTGGTTCTGTCCATTTGGCTGAATATCGTTCAGCTGTGTAGCATTTAACTCCCTGTTTTTGTTTATTTTTGTACGCATTCACCCAAAGTGAATTGGCCATGGACTACAGGCTGGATCAACCCACCCATATAATATGTACTTTGTCATTTTTGTATGCATTTCAGTGCTGAAGATGAAAAACTATCTTGGGTTGCACTCCTATGTTTTTCTGATTTCTGTTCAGAAATGAAGAACTTAATATGCGATTCTCTCATTATTTACAAATTTTTCATGAAAACATTACACTCTGCCTCTTTTATCACTCGATTGGTTCTCACCACTCCTATCCAATTTTCAAGGGGTAAAATTGCGTTCGCCAGTTTGGTGTTCCCATCTGAGCACAACTCGTGATACAGGAATCCCGGGTTAAAATCCAAATCTTCTCTGTTGATTTGTCCACGGTCTTCCAATTTCACTTTATGGAAGATGTCCCTGTGAAATATATCTCCCAATGTCTTAGTTGTTCAGGAAATGTGTCACGTTGAGATTTCTGTTGGGCTTTTTGGAACTGGCAAAGTAATATTTGTATACGTACAAGCTTGTCGTTACCAAGTTGTTTCCCTCAAACCTTATTTACATCCATAATGCATGCTGTTGTGAATGAACTCTTGCTATAAAAATCTTGCACTTTTAAACACATGTTGCAGCTAATTCCTTCACACACTGCGATACATAAAGTCGTGAGCTTTCTCAACGGGGCAATTTTACATGAACAACATGGCTGCTAAAAGGAATTTGTTTTCTATGAACTGGCTCCATATTATTGGGAGACATCTGTCCCAACAAGGTAGACATTTAACCCAGACAGCATTTATTTCCAGAAGGCAATGATATTTGGGTAATAACATCATGATGGCTATGAATATTTAACGAACACTCAGGGAAATAATCTCCAAGATCATGTTCAGTATGAACTATTATCAATGAACGATAGTTGTGACAGCCAAGTCCAAGTTGGAGCGTATAAAGGACGATCAAACACTATCAATACCCACGTAGACTTTTTACACTAAATCATATTTTTGGTACATTGTTTTTTTGTGTAACGTCATTTGGAGTGATTCTAAATGCACTTTGTTGACTCATCGTAGCCAAGCCTGCTGAGAGCTGATGCAGGGTTGGTCTAGTCCCACGGGCCTCGATTCTCCAACTCTTCCAGGCAGCTCTCCTTCCGGGAAACCTCTCTTTACTTGCCTAGCTCAGAGCAGACCCAAGTTATAACTTCTAAAAACGTTACACAACACTCCACGTACCAGACGCCTCTCAGTGCTTCTTTTGAGCAGATTGATATACCATACCACCACTACTTTGTAGCCGCAAAGCCCCAGTTACTTGGTCACATTGATTTCCAAGCACGTGGGAATGCAGCATCATTGTTTAGTTCGCCTTTGCAATACCGCGTGAATGACACTCCACAAAAGGTTCGCTTCGATGTATATCCGTTAGGAATACTGTCTGATTGTCCTTACTGTGCAACTGGAACATGCTCATTACTTGTTGTGTAGCTAAGTTTTGTGTGCCTTTTATAATGATTATTTTTAAAACTATTCTCACTTCTCCAGACTGTATTAAGACCGACACTTGATGCATTTCAAATATTGGATGTACAGTATACATCATATAATTTATGATTTTTTTGTTTTTTTTACAGAATGTACAGGGTGGGAAGTGAGTGGGTAGTTTAATTTCTGACAATGAACCAATGGATTGATAAGGGATTTGAAAGTTCTTAACCTGTGATGGTCAGTTGTCTTATTGGAGCAGTGTGGTATCCATATATATGTGTATATTGGGTGGTCGCTAGACTACCCTTATTCTCAGTTTTTCCGTCTGTCTGTCTGTATGTTTGTTTGTATGTAATGGATAACTGAAACACCTCTAATGGGAAGGGTTCGAACAGTGTAGCACTTCCCTTGTGTAAGTCTTCTTGGGTTGCTTTACGCAGCTTCTTCAGCTGGAGGAGTGTGGGAGGGGTCAATCATTTATATAATCCTAGCCACCTGGGTGTAGTCGATTAGATGAGAGCTGATGGCTATTCCCTCCATTCACAGGTTAGAGATGTGGGGTGGGTCTTTACACACACACACCACACACACACACATATATATATATATATATATACATATATATATTATATGTATGTGTGAACCCTTCCCAGAGTTCCTCAACAACTATAAAGACGTTCACACATAGTACACACACGAGAATCTCAATGCTATACACCCCCTCAGCTACCAGACCGGTTTCACCACTTGTTGGCGAATCATCAGCGATACCAACAATTAACGGCTATTAATGAATAAAAGCATTTGTTGAAATTTGTAAGAATTGGTTTTTCACTTGGAAGTTGTGGGTTACGATGTGTAAATAAAGGTGGAAAAAGTCTGATTTAATGCAATTTAATTCCAGGCTATAAGGCATGAAAAGTGAGAATTTTGAAAGGGGGTGTAGATTTTCTTAAGGTTATTATATTTTTATTATTATATATATATATTATATATATTATATATATATGTATATATATACATGATGTATATATATTGTTGTGGTTTTGGAAACTTACCTCAGAGGGAGAGCATGCATGGACAACATATTTCTATCGGAGATGAGTCTGCAAGGAACCACAGAGCATCATGAATAATGAGTAGGTGGAAATGAACCATCATGAATAATGATAGGCAAAACGGAAACGTTTTATTGTGTGTGTGTGTGTGTGTGTGTGTGTGTCTGTGTGTGTGTTTCATGAATGTGTGTGTGTATATGTGTGTCATGAATGTGTGTGTATCATGAATGTGTGTGTGTATATGTGTGTCATGAATGTGTGTGGGTGTGTGTGTACACTGATGAGCCAAAACATTATGACCACTGACAGGTGAAGTGAATAACATTGATTATTTGTTACAATGGCACCTGCGAGGGGTGGATATATTAGGCAGCAAGTGAACAGTCAGTTCTTGAAGTTGATGTGTTGGATGCAGGAGAAATGGGCAGGAGTAAAGACCTGAGCGACTTTGACAAGGGCCAAGTTGTTATGGCCAGACGACTGGGTCAGAGCATCTCTGAAATGGCAAGGCTTGTGGGGTGCTCCCAGTCAGCAGTGGTGAGTACCTACCGACAGTGGTCTGAGGAGGACAAACCACAAACCGGCGACAGGGTGTTGGGCACCCAAGGCTCATTGATGCGTGAGGACAACGAAGGCTATCCCTCTGGTCCGAACTGACAGAAGGTCTACTGTGGCACAAGTCACAGAAAATTTTAATATGGTCACGGGAGGAATGTGTCTCAATCCACAGTGCATCGCACCCTGCTGCGTATGGGGCTGCGTAGCGCAGACCGGTCAGAGTGCCCATGATGACCCCTGTCCACGTCGAAAGCACCTACAATGGGCACGCGAGCGTCGGAACTGGACCTTGGAGCAGTGGAAGAAGGTCGCCTGGTCCGATGAGTCCCGTTTTTTTTAGATCACGTGGATGGCCTGTCGTGTCACCGTTTACCTGGGGAAGTGATGGCACCAGGATGCACTGTTGGAAGAGACAAGCCGGTGGAGGGAGTGTGATGCTCTGGGCAATGTTCTGCTGGGAAACCCTGGGTCCGGCCATTCACGTGGACGTCAATTTGACACGTGTCACCTACCTAACATCATTGCAGACCAGGTACACCCCTTCATGGCAATGCTATTTCCTGATGGCAGTGGCCTCTTTCAGCAGGATAATGTGCCCTGCCACACTGCACACATTGTTCGGGAATGGTTTAAGGAACATGAGAAGTGTTCAAGGTGTTGCCCTGGCCTCCAAATTCTCCAGATCTCAATCCGATTGAGCATCTGTGGGATGTGATTCCGACCGACAAGTCCGATCCACGGCGGCTCCACCTCGCAACTTACAGGACTTGAAGGATCTGCTGCTCATGTTTTGGTGCCAGATACAACAGGACACCTTCAGGGATCTTGTAGAGTCCATCGTCGGGGGTCGGCACTTTTTGGGGCACACGGAGGACCAACAGCATATTAGGCAGGTGGTCATAATGTTTTGGCTCATCAGTGTATGTGTATATATATAGTATATATATATATATATATTTGTATATATATATATATATATATAATGTTGCGGCCCGGGACCGGTGACGAGAATGACCACTAGGTGGTGGGAGGTTACGTCTCTCCCACCAGACTCCCCGGAATTGTAGGCCGTGCTCTCGATAATTCCGTGAGCCGGCGGGTCGCTGAACCGACCGTGGAACGCCAATATCTCGACCACGTGGGTAGGGTCTTTTCGTCTAGAACCAATTTACTAATTAACCCGCTGTGTCGTCTACCGGGGAACCACGCCCTCGGCACGTCTTGCTCGAACCGGTCACTCTACCGACTGCGGTAGAGTTCCAACTACCGACTACCAACTCCGTTTGGGTGCAGTCGAGCGGAACTGCCAAAGCCGTGCCGCCTAGGAGAGCAGATTAACGGGAACAAAGACCCGGCTAAACTCAGATCCGAACCATGCTGGACCAATGAAGGAAAGACGAAAACGAACTGGGAACATTTCTGCAATAATTTATTTATAATAAAGAGGAAATTTATGTGGCACAGAAACAGGTTTATTGGGTGTTATGCAGGGGAAAGAAAGAAGATGTAGTGGACAATTTACAGCAACTTACAAAGCAGCACAGGGCAGACTTACGCGGGAATACACAGGCAAGATTTACAATGATCGAAAACACTTTACAGTTTCTACTTATTAGACTGGCGCCACACACTCAGACACACACTCGGACAAAATAAACCCAGTTGAAGGCAAAGGATTTTGCAGCCAGGGAGGGAGGAGGGCTGAGGTCGCAGTTCTTTCGAGTACCTGAGTCTCGGGGAAAGGAATGCTCGTGGTGCGGCACCTGCCACAGTCGTGCCGTCAGGTCCCACGGCCGCCCGTGTGGAGTTCGGGTCCGTGGAGGAGCTCGAGTGGCCGGGACCAGTAGTCGGGGCGAGAGGTGAGCGGAGCCAAGCAGGGGGAACCCCTTTGTTTTCCAATCAACTCCGGCCTCCAAGCACAGAACGAACGACCCCCAAATAACTCAAGACTGAGGATGGTGTCGTGGTTTATAGACTCCCTCAGCGGGGTGGGGTCTTGGTCAAAACTGACGTCACTGTCCGCCCTGATTGGATGGGGCTCCCATGGGTCCCCCTTTCTGGCGGGCCTCGGCCAGGCACCGGCGAGGCCCCCCCACTCCACGCGTGTGGACTCGTCAAGAAAGAGTTGGAGCGTTTGGAGAAGCCGAATAGAACTGCGACAGCGAAGAGTCTGTCTCGGAAAAACAAGCCTCCAGAGAAACAGGTGGACCGTGGTACGTTGTTGCAAGCGCTCGGGTACCATGGATCGCAATGGAGGATGGGATATAAAGATTATTACTAACTAAAAAAACATCACAACGCACCCCTTTGATTTCCCACTACACACAAGGAGGGGTTCTGTCTACACTATACTTAATGGCATAACTGACTTGGGACACCTGTTGTTGTATGCATACGGTTCCTAGAACCGTAACAATATATATAATATATATATATATATATATATGTATTGACCCCTCCTACACTCCTCTACCGAAGAAGACTTACACAAGGTAAGTGCTAAACGCTGTTTTTTGTCCCGCTCTCTTAATACATTAAATTCATGCTTATTTAGCTTCGAAGAAGTAAATGCTTTTCACAACAAAATAAATCACGAAATTCTTTCACAAGTATTCCAGTTCAAAATACCATCTCGATCATCACCCAGTTCGACCCTCATTACTCTCGCGAAAACACACTCCTCAACTCCCACGCTCGGACTTCCTCGACCCCCATGCTCTCGATCCACGTTTTTGAAAACTGCCAAGCCTCACACTCTCGGTTCGCCAATTCCTTGGAAAATGGTTCCACAAAGGAAAACCGAGCGGAGTCCACAGGTCAGGTCAGGTATGGAAGCATGCGCCAGAGCAGCGCGTCGCTACGTCCACTTTCCACCAGTACTCCAGGGGCCTCTGTCTGGCCCCCTGCGTCCACTTTCCACCAGTACTCCAGGGGCCTCTGTCTGGCCATCCCCCAGGAGTCCACAGGTGACCAAACAACTACCAAATGCAGCCCGAATGGCCAATTCACTCCACTGTCCTTCAGGCCAAGCCAACACCAAAGGCACAAACACCAAACGTAGCCCGTACCTTTTATCCACTCCACTGTCCCACAGGCCGTGCTGCGATGACAAGCACCAAACGTAACCCGAACACACTCCACTGTCCTGCAGGTCAAGCCAAGTCCACAGGCACAAGGACCAAAGGTAGCCTGTACCGCCGATCCACTCCACTGTCCCACGGCCCAAGCCGAGACCACATGCAAAAGGACCAAACACAGCCCGTACTGCTGATTCACTCCACAGTCCTGCAGGCTGAGCCGAGACCACAGGCACAAGCGTCAAATGTAGCCCATACTGCCGATCCACAATAATGGTGCCATTCTTACACCCGGCAATGGAATGGAGAAATCGGAAAAGAATAAGATGAGAAAGATAAAGATTGGGATGAACCGAGCCCCTTCACATCCACCTTGAGCTAACTCGGTTGAGCTAATGCTGCCCAGCAACTGTGGTACAATTGTCCATTCTGTTCCATGGTCCTCCTTGCTGCACCCTGGCCTCGCTTCATGTGGTAATGAACCACCGGGTCTCTTTGCGCACCCGGGAATGGTGGTGTTCGCAGTACGGGCTCGTAGCGGGTTTTTGGTGGGAATGCTCACGCGATGACAAGGTTAATGATCCGAAGTGGGGTGAAAGCTGAAGGGTCAGGGAGTTGAGTCAGAAAGGAAACCAGAAGAAGAAGCAATGACCGATTGACCGACGTACCTAGCAGACATAGATGACTGATGAAGCCAGAGACAGTCCCCAGACTCTCAAAGCCATACTCCATACAGCAGCTCCCAAGACAACTCGTGTGCACCCCTTTTATTACGGGCTGACCTTCCCCCTTCGCAGCCCCCCACTGCTGTCATTGGTGGAATCTCGGCTCAGAGAGGGACCCTCTTCTCCAGTTGTAAAATTCGAATTCGTTATCCCAATCCTAGTATCAATTCGGGATTGGCCCTCTGTGGATTGGGGTGTGGAGCACTGCCAGGAAAGGTTTTGGCGCTGTCACCTTTAATGTTGATTGATGGACCACCAAGCACGGACTTCTTGACAGGATATGCATGAAGCCAGTTCGAGGCGATTTTGGAGATTTGTTATGAGGTTTTGGAGAGAGAGAGAGAGAGACAGACAGACAGAGACAGACAGAGACAGACAGAGACAGACAGAGACAGACAGAGACAGACAGAGACAGACAGAGACAGACAGAGACAGACAGAGACAGAGACAGAGACAGAGACAGAGACAGAGACAGAGACAGAGACAGAGACAGAGACAGAGACAGAGACAGAGACAGAGACAGGCAGGGCATTCTGTGCTGAGATTTAGCGGATAAAAGGTGGGAAAGTGTGTTTTGTGCTGTGAGGTGCGGGAAATGGCTAGGATGTACTGCCTACAAACTGTACGTGTTCTTTGTGTCAGGTGCACAAGCTATTCCTGTTGCGTTAGTATGCACTGCACACTGTCATAGACTGATCTGATACATATCTGTAGTCGTGTGTTTTGGCTGTATATATATATATGTGACAGGTACGTGAGGCAGCACAGGCCCTGCTACTCGCTGAGCTGCAGCGCGTCGGGCCGTCTGGACGCAAAGAGGCCATTGACACTTGGTCTCCGTATCTACCGCACTACACGGAGCATGTGCACTCACGTACGGTGGTTCTTTCCTACAAACTTGTACACTTACTCATATGCAAATTAAAATCATGTTTTACCCATTACGATGCATTCCACTATCTTGTCTCAGTTTGAAAATTTTGCAATTTTATTAAGAAGCATATACATATTTGCTTTAATTTCCCACATATATATTAGTTGTTTTTTCTGGCATATCAAATATTTATTTTTTGGTATCTCTTATCAAATGAACTCGCTTTCTTCAGATGTAATTTTACTGTCCTCTCTAAGCCCTTCCTTTGCCCTTACCCTGTTTATTGGAAGAATCCTCACCATCCTGCTGCCTGACTCTCCACACTCTTTTACCCCCAGCTGGTCAGGGCAGTGAATTGAGTGAGCTGAGCAGTCCAGACACGACTAGTTCTGAAGGACGTGGCCTTGATGAGGAGCACGACCTTCAGGATGATGGCCTATCTTCTGGTGCTGAAGATCTCATTTGATCACATGTCATTATGCTTTGAATGACTGCATCATGTGTAACCGAAAACGAAACCACCATAAACACTGGCGTATCATTCAAATAGAAAAATTGTCATTTTGGAATGCTCACGTTTGCTCACAAAATACTGACTAGTCAATCAAAGCACATTCTACTGCAGTGTTGCATTTGCATGCCCGGTTGTTCCACGAACCCACATAAATGTTTATTGAGGATGAAGAGCAGCTGTGGCATTCTGCACTCCAAAAATGAGTTCATGCATTTTGCCTCCTTCGGTACACGGAAATTTTCTTTATTGGGAATTAGGTTGTGATTATTTAAGGCTATTTTTTCTGTCGCTGCAGGGCTGGCAATGTCTCTTGGCTCTTCAGGTCGCAAACTGCAAGCCCCGTTTGAGGAACGTCGAAAGCAGGCGACGGCCATTGTGCTGCTCGGAGTCATTGGTGCTGAGTTTGGTGCGGAATTTCAGCCTTCACGCCTGCAGGCTGGCACCGAATCCCGCACACGCAGTAGTGGTCAAGTGCCTGAGGGGTTCGGCCCTGCTGCAGCTGGTTCTGACTACTCGCTTGCCCGGCATACTTGTGTGTGCCGCACTGACTTGCAACTACACTGTTTCATAACTATGCCACAAGCATAAAATACTACCTCAACCTGGCTGTTCATGTACACAATGTCTGACATTTTGCTTTCATGTTCTTTCCAGCCAAAGCACTCATGTTCCTGTTACTGCAGCCACCTTCACCCAGGTTACCAGCACACACACCACTCCGCCGTGCAGCCATTGACCTTGTGGGTCGAGGCTTCACGGTGTGGGAGCCCTTTATGGATGTATCGGCTGCACTTCTTGCTCTATTGGAGCTCAGCGCTGATGTGGACAAGCATCTTGCCAGGTATCTGCAAGAGCATCATATTGTGTGTTGCTTTTCCTGTAGTAAATTAAATATATCATTTGGGCTGAAATGGTAGTTCTGTTGCTAGTTTATGCTGTTGAATACCAATGTTTTTAAAAAAACTAAAAAAAAACTTAATAAATCAAGATTGACTAATGAAAATTGATGAAAGCCCAGTGAATCGATTAAATGAGGCAGTCTAGTAAATGTTATTGACACTAATGAGCAAGCAACTAAAACAAGTGAAACTGCTGAACGATTGAAAAATGTGATGCACGAATGAGCAATGGAGCAAATACCTGCAGCAAGCAGATGAGCCAGAAAAGGCACAGGAAAGCGCCAAATAAAAAGATGCGTATTCATATTCTTGTACAGCTTACGCGGTGTAAACACGACCGTGTCATTCCTTCCCCGAATAAGAATATGAACATCTGTGTGTAGAAAGAAGATTGTTGCATAATGAAATTTACAATTCCAATGTGTGTAAGTAACCTCGATGCGTTTGAAATTTTAAGTACGTTTAAGTGCGATGAACATCGTGTGTCGTGGGTATACGTGACTTTAGAGGTATCTTGGATGACATTATGTAATTTTCTTTTACTGGAGGTCATGTGGTTTAGTTATCGTGGGATGATAAGTTTTCTGTCCTCGAACCCTCTGCTTGTGGTCAAGGAGGATTGAAATGTATGAGTGGTGATCGATAAACGTTTCGAGTGAGACACTCACTGATTGGAGAGACAGACCGTCTGTAGCATGGTTTTCAATACAGATTTACTGAGCGTCGATACTCTTTCACCATTTATCTTTGAACTAATCAATTGTCTTTGTATCAAAGTTTTCCAACTTCCCGTGAATATGTCGTGACAGTATTCGTCAATTTGTCATCGAATTGGGTTCTATCTACATTGATGCATTTTAAAATCCTTCAACATGAAAGTGTCTTTCTGCATGAGGGTTTCGCACTGACACGCAGACGATATTCCATTTTATTTTTTTTGAAACCCAGAATGCACTGCAAATATTACATTGAAATACATCTAAATTATTTCAAATAAAACCTTTTAATTTTGGTTCTATGTTGGGCTGGGGTGGGGTGAGGTTGGCCTTTGTGTCTCCTGAAGGAAAGGAAAGAAAGGAAAATGGCAACAAACAGTTCCTTTCCACATCTTATGAACTGGAAAATGATTTCATTTTTACTTTAAATCAGATCACCACGGCTAACAATCAAAACAACTTGGAAATTAAATGTCTCGAAATATTGCAAAAGGCAAGCTGAATTTACCAAAACTACTGACCACTCCTGCAAATATCCATGTACCCCTTTATCTCCAATGCTTCTAGGTAGATATCTAATTCCAGTTTAAATCTATCTACTCTTTTGGCTACTACTTCATTTCGAGGGAGATCATTGCCTGAATGAACCACTCTCTGAGTGAAAGACCCTTGCCTTACGACCAACCTAACTCTCTTATTCTTTATTCTCAGGCGGAGGCCCTTTGTCCTGTCGCTGTCCATTCTGCTTTAAAGCTCTTCTGAATTTATTCTGTTGATAACTTTCATCAACTTAAACATCTCTATGCTCCATCAGATCGTCTCATAATTGCCTCCTTTTTAATGTATAAGGTTGCATCTCCTTCAGGCACTCCTCGTAGCTTAGTCCAGCTAGTCCCGGGATCAGTCGACCCAGTGGTGAGCAACCTGCAGCCCATAATCCTTCTGAGTGTGGCCAAAGAGACGTTTTTTGACCGTTGCCCACACGCATGGTGAAAATCTCCGGGCCAGTTCTCCAACATTGCATTGCAAGGCTGATGTCAATCTTTGGCTCACCATATACATGTAACCAGACATTTTCTGCTGTGGGACACATCAAATGCAAGAAGTGCAACACACTAACGGATGGAAACCTCTATGCTGAATTGTGAAGTGTCTGCACATCCCTGACTCATAATCTGAAAAACTTGTGTGGGTCCGATCCAACCAGACGTCGCATTGAGTTTGTGTATTGTAAGGTAAGCGTAAATAAATATTTATTTTGCTTTTACGATTTGAAGTTGATGACATTCTATTAAGTTATTAGTGAATAAGCATTTTCTATAACTCATTATGAAATTTTTGGCCTCTATTAAATACTAGCAAATACCACCCATTGCCTTGCTATCGGGAATACTAAAGGGAGAGAGAGAGAGAGAGAGAGAGAGAGAGAGAGAGAGAGAGAGAGAGAGAGAGAGGAGGGAGGGAAAAAGAGAGAGGAGGAAGGGGATGTGAGGAGGGAGGGAGCGTGAGGAGTGGTGGGGGGAGGGCAGGCAGTGTGAGGTGAAGGGAAGACAGACGTGCGGTGGAGCATTAATTCCGATTCATACTGTCTCATCAAAATTATTTTGCATAAAATAACAGTGAAGAAAGAAACAAAAAAAATGTCTGAAATACATTTTCTACCAGTCATAATATAAATACCACTCGGAGACAAACACTGCCTGGAGTCAAACACCGCTAGACACATCTGGATATATATATATGTATATATATACCCTTTGTAAAGCACACCCAATAACCAATTTCTTTAAAAATAGTCACGAGGACAAGGGAAAATCTGATTTTAAAAGCCTTAATAAGATGCAGGATGAAACTGTAACCTAGCATGCAGGCATGCACACACATTCACGGAGAGTCCCTGCAGATCCAAATCTACCCATATGTACCACGCACGTGTGTGCTGAATACGTACTTCCACCTTGTATAGCAACTGCCGACTGTACATCCTGATTGGGACACGAACTGTACCGCTGTCGACTGTAGAGCGCTTGGCAAGTGGCTTAAGCACTCAAGCAAGCACTCCATTGGAATACCTGGCTTGGTAAGCGATTACCAATTGCCGTCGGTAAACCCATGCACCCGGAAGCACCCAAGCAATGTCCGAATTGGACAAGTGAACACTTTCTTTAGCAGTCGGAACTGCTGCTAAGTTAAACTCTGGAGCTTAAATTTTGTAACTCAGCTTAGTTTAAGAGATTCTCGAGGTTATGGCATGTGTGGAAATGAAATAAAGCCACGAACGCTGGCATCTCCAGGCGTTTATAAGCATTGTAATGTATCCAGTGATTCAAAGGTATCGATAATGTGAGTGAGGATAGTGGAAAAAACCCTCCATATAAACTTTGTGCTGAACCCTCCATATAACAGCGACTGTATGTATATACTCAGGATTTGTGACCAAAACTGTATATAATATTTTTGATGAGGCCTCACTAAAATCCTGTATAGTGGTTACATTTGGATTAATAACTTATCCCCCTGAGAATATAACCTCAAACACTATTAACTTTACCTGTCGCTGTCTGGCACTGTGCTGCCCCCTCCCTTCAGTGATGTATTTGCTTGAGGTGAGGATCAAATTCATAACCTCAGCATCACCCAAGTACTGCTCATAAGTATCATTTGCTGAGCGATCGCTCCACTAGAGCAGATAAGTTTTTTAATTTATTTACATCCTCAATTTTTTCAACATTCGGCTATTTTATACATTTTAAATGAAAAATTTTTCAAAAACTGAAATAGGTTTAATGAATGAATGTTGGGTGCTAAAACAGTGAACATACCTTAGATTTCAAATGGGTAGCGAATAGTATAATCAGAAGAGCCAGCAGAGCCAACCATAAAACGCATTCTTATCTCAGGTGTATATGCCAACCTCAAATGTTTAATAGTTATTCAATGAGGCATTTGTCAGTGCTGCACATTGTCAACCAAGCAACATTGTTTGAAACTGAGAAGAGATCTTAAATTGGGACCATTGTCACCACCCAAAAAGGTAAAGTGTGCAGTTGGTCACAAAGGCTTTTTGCAAATTCACATTCGCACTACTCTTGGACAGCACCATTTCTGCCTTAGAACATCTTCCGCAGCAGGACAAAATGGTCAATATAAAACTTGTAGAAAACGATTCCAAAACCCTGTCCTAAGTCGTTAATGCATGGAATGGTGTCCCTGGAAAGTAGTGGCAGTAGAGAGGGTAGGTAGATAGGTTTGGAACTAGATAGGTACCTGGATGCATCGGGGATAGAGGGATATTGGTGAGATTTTGAGGTGGCTTGTGTGTGGATGGGTGATATTTTCTGGGATTGTTGCAGCGCAGGCATGATTGACCGAATGGCCGTCTTCTGCTTCAAAGATCCTTGTGTGTATTTATGTAAACGCAAAAGATACTATATTTGCAATGGTGCTGAAAATACAAAAACCTTTATCGGCAAAGGTAGAAAGAACGCTTGAAATAGATAGAAGCTAGAAAACAAATTAAGATCGAAAAATAAATAGAAGTGAAGAGAGGACAAAAATAGACAAGTGTGTTTCACAGCTCCTGCATAACATTAGCATTATGCATGTTAACAACCCACAAGGAAGGATAAATTTTTGGATGGAGAAAACCTGAACTGAAATGAACCACAAATATTACATGTATGTACTAGCATCGACACTCCTGCCCTCCACTCTCCGAGCTGGAGTGCGCATCTCGGCCCACTTTCGGTGTGCAATTCAAAGTGGAGATATTTTGACAAAGTGATACTTTCTTCTGGAACACACTGGACACTTCAAAGAAAACTGGGATACACTGTCACCATATTTCATCTTCCTCGACCATACTGTAATGTTTTTGTGGTTGGGAGGTTTCGTAAATTATCAATACAATTATGATTTTAATTTTCGATCCGTACGAAGTGTTTTGTATCAGCCCTTTCTCGCCGACAGATTCGTCTGTATGGGGTGTCACGTGAGAACGGCGTCTATATTCGTTAACCTCACGAGTGTTTGTATTGGTTCGTGGGCGCCAGCAGTAACCACTTTTTTGGTTCATGCGCGCCAGCAGTGACCACTATTTTCGTTGTGTCTGTGTGTCTGTCTGTCTGTCTGTTTCTGTTTGTGACTCTCTCCAGAGCATAGCTCTGTGACATTTGATGTGATCTTGATGAAACTTGGACACAAGCTAGATATCATGGTCTAGTTGTGTCTTTTTGTATGAGGGGCGTCCCACGCCCCTTGTGGGGGGAGCTCCGCCCACTTGAACTTTTTGTTTGTTTTTTTTCTCGGTTTTTTTTTCTCTCAATTTCATTTCCTAGAAGCTGTGCGTAATGTCCATAAGTACAACATATAAAAGATCCGATTTGATTTTGTCAATTTTAACGGAAGAGATAGGATTTTACGGTAGGGCTTCCTCAATAATGCCCGCGAACCATCGTCGCCTCCCGGCTTGTTTTGTTATATTTATGGTATAGAATAAATTTGTGATTGGAATGATGCTGTTTGGAATGAAAATACAGAGAGATTGAGTTTAAAGCAGAATGAGGAAATTACGTGGGGATTTCCACCTGTGATGGACATGGATTCGGCATTTGCAGTTTCGGCATTGTGACATCGTAGAAATATTACCCACCTTACTTCTCTTGGTGTCAGATATATCAACATATGTGGAGTGTGACGAGCACTCCTCCAATCTCCAATTAACATAAACTCCAACACCAAATCGTCACCTCCTGGAGGCCTCAGCCCGACGACTCTGTCAAACGGACAAAGATTACATGGGCAACATCAGTTAAACATCAAACAGAGCAGCCTATCTGTATTTCTGGCTGATTTGGATTTCGGCCTTATTTGCCCTCATCAGGGCAGCATACCGATAAATATTGAATCAATGATGACTACATCAGTCGTTTAAACATGAATCGCACCTCCTGGCTGTTATGGTGATGTTATGGAGGTGACGCTTTGGTGGAGGACTTTATGTCCATTAGAGATCAGAGGAGTGCTTGTCCATCCATCCATCAGGACCATACTCTGTGCAGAGCGTTGGTGCTGCCTAAGCAGTCTCCTTAACTATTGGGCACAATCCTGGTTGGGTCGCCACTCTGACACAGGATACCAGCAAGATGGCACTCATTTTGCCAACCTCAGAAGGATGACAGGCAGACTCAACCCCACCTGGTATTAACTCAACAGCCAAATGAGATTTGAACTCAGGATCCTAGGATCCCAAGCCCACCACCCTCACCATTAAGCCAACACCAGGCATAGTGCTTTCACACTCCACATATGTTAGTTTATCCGCTGATTGCACCACGTGCCTTCTAGTTGAATGGTTTGCATTAGCGGGAGCAATTGTCTGGGTGGCAGGCGGATGATTGTTCTTTGTGGATTATGCGGTTTTACCGTGTCAGACATAATCTGCGGTGATGCTCACCATAACAGTCAGGAGGTGCATCTGATGTATAAACAACGAATGTGGTCATCATTGGTTAGATATTTAGGGAATGCCATCCTAATGAAGGCAAATAAGCCTGTAATCTGAATAGCGGGCTCCGTTTGATGCTTAACTCATGTTGACCATATAATCTTTGTCTGTTTGACAGTCACCGGGACGTGGCCTCTGCATTGGAGGTGACGCTTTGGTGTAGGACTGTGTCCATTGGGGATCGGGAGAGTGCTCGTCACACTCCACATGTTTTGTGCGTGTGTGTATATTATATATATATACATATATACACACAGTACCTCTAGTCTAGACAGTCTACACCCCCATTCAAATTTTTTTTATCTTTTGTTACCTTATAGCCTGGAATTAAATTGCATTAAATCAGACTTGTTCCACCTTTATTTACACATCATAACTCACAACTTCCAAGTGAAAAACAAATTCTACAAATTCCAGAAAATTTATTAAAAATACAAAACTACAATATCTTGGTTGGATAAGTGTCCACCCCTCTGGGGTAAGACTTGGTGAAAGCACCATTGACAGCGATTACAGCTGCGAGTCTGTTGGGATAGGTCTCTCCCAACTTTACACACCATGATTGGGCAATATTTGCAAATTCTTCTGTAAAAAAAACTGTTCACGCTCAGTCAAGTTGTGTGGGGAGCATTAACAGACAGCAATGTTCAAGTCATGCCACAAATTTTCGATTGGATTTAGGTCGGGGCTCTGACTTGGCCACTCGAGGACATTTATCTTTTTGTTCCTTAGCCACTCCAGTGTAGCCTTTGCCGTGTGCTTTGGGTTGTTGTCATGCTGAAAGATGAACTTCTATCCCAATTTCAGCTTTCTTGCAGAGGGCAGCAGGTTTCTCTCTGGGATTTTTCTGCATGTTGCTCCATCCATTTTCCCTTCTATCTTGACAAGTGCCCCAGTCCCTGCTGATGAAACACATCCCCATAACATGATGCTGCCACCACCATGCTTCAGAATAGGGATGGTGTTCTTTGATGATGTGATGTGTTGGGTTTGTGCCAAATGTAACATTTTGCATTTAGCCCAAAAAGTTCCGTCGGACCACAAAACTTTTTTCCACATGGCTTCAAAATCTCCGGAGTGGTTTTTTACATACCTCAAATGGGACTCAAGGTGAGGTTTTTTGAGTACTGGCTTCCTTCTTGCTGCCTTACCGTAGAGGCCAGACTTCTGGTGTGCTTGGGACATTGTTGTCACGTGCACACAGTGACCAGTCTTTGCCATAAAAGGCTTGGAGCTCTTTCAAAGTTGCCATTGGCATCTTGGTGGCTTCTCTGATCAGTCTTCTCCTTGCTTGGTCATCCAGTTTGGAGGGATGGCCTGATCTAGGCAGGGTCATGGTGGTATCATACACCTTCCACTTCTTAATGATTGTCTTGACTGTGCTCCAAGGGATATTCAAGGCTTTTGCAATATTTTTATACCCATCCCCTGATCTGTTCCTTTGTACAACTTTGTCCCAGAGATCTTTTGAAAGCTCCTTGGTGGTAATTGTTGAGTATTTGCTGTGAAATGCATTACCCAGCCGAGGAAACCTACAGGAACAGCTGATTTTATTCTGAAGTAATCAGAATCACTACAATTTAACACAGGTGGAGGCCAATTAACTTTGTGTGTAATTTTTAAGGTGAATGGTTACACCTGAGCAGATTTGCAATTGCTATTACAAGGGGGGTGGACACTTATCCAACCAAGATATTCTATTTTTGTAGTTCTTCATTAATTTTCTCTCGGCTTCACGCTGTGGAAACCAAGGCATTTCGGATCATTGGCATCTCCCGCGATGAGGCTGAGTCTTTAGCCTCTCACTATCTCACCGCAGGCTGGTCGGTGTTCTTCTGTCTTCTACCATCTCCTCTCCAGCCTCGCCCCCTGCTCTCTCTGCGATTTGTCCCCACCACATTTCCGCAGGGCGCTCAAGGTCAGCCAACAACCCCCTTCTGGTAAAACTACCAAACATCGAATCACTGCTCACTTCACTCTTTCATTCCTCTTTTCCCGCCTTTGGAATAAACTCCCTCACTCTATTCAATCCCATTCTTCCCTCCAGACCTTCAAAACAGCTGTTCACCACCATCTCTTATCATCCCCCATCCAAATCCTCTATCTTTTCTACCCCCGATAATCCACCCAAGCCCACCTCTTCAAATTCCCTGCTTTCCTTCCTGAAAGTCCCTGTAATGTCCATCTTGTTTCCCCATGTTCCCCGCCCCATCCCTCTCCTTCCACAGATCTCCTAATGTCTCTGTTCCCCACTGTTTTATCCTTCCCACTCCCACCCCTCTTGTCTCATGCCCCCCTTGCTGTGCGTTGTGTGTTAGCTCTCATACAAGCCTCGACAAGGTATACAAAAAAATAAACAGCTTGTATCTTCCTCCCAACCTCCTCGCCCTGTCTCCTTTCCATTTGTTCTGGTGTACACACAACTCCATGCTGCCCACCTGGCAGAGCTAGTACCATCTTGATCAGTTTGGGATGCTTTGGTCATAAATCAGCAGTGCTGCCTAGGCTGCCCTGCTGGATCCACTACCCTAGCCGTTATCATACTCTTCTGTGTGTGTGCGCGCACACACACCACTCCTCCCCTTGCTCCCACCTCACCCTCCCCCCCCCACCCTGCCCACCCCTTGGCTCTCCCTCTACACTTGACTCCTCTCCCCTCCCTCGAGGCACTTATCCCTCCCCCCCTCCACCCACTCACTTCCTCTTCTTCTCCCCCCCACCCCACTCACTCCTTCCCTCTTCTCTCCTCCCTCACTCCACTCACTTCCCCCTCTTATCTACCTCCCCACTACCCCCCCCCCTCCCCACATTTCAAACCTCACCTCCAAAGCCAGTCGCCGACTGGGAATCCTCAGTCGTGCAAAGTCCTTCCTCAGCCCACCTGAGCTTCTGACCACTTATAAAGCTTTCGTCCGCAGCCTGATGGAGTACTGCTATCCCCTCTGGGCTGGTGCTCCTGCCTCCCACCTTTCGTGGAACATGTCTTTCAATCCGGACAAATCTCACACTCTCACGATGTCTCTCCGAAAGGACCGTTTAGAAAACCCCCCATCCACTTTCTCAACAATCCTCTGGAAGAAGTCCTTTCTTTCAAGCTTCTGGGTCTCACTATCTGCCATGACCTTTCCTGGGAAAGTATGTATGTATATATAATATATATATGTGTGTATTGTTGAAATCATCGGGTTTGTCTTGTTACATGGCTTGACCAGCGTCAAAGCAGTTGCGGCAGCCGACTGATTCGGTTGTCTTTGGGCTGGATTACGTGTCTGTCCACCATGATACCATGCCAAGTGGGACCACCGAAAGAGTAGATGTGCCGCGCTTATCCGTGCCATACACCTGATCTCGATTAACTACCTAGCAGAGTCGTTAGGCAAAAGCACGACCTCGTTATTGGAGCTAATCTCCCAAATCCAACTTTAATGCATGTACACAATTGTAATCACGGTCAGAACCTGCCAAAGTCACTCCAGGACCAAGTGGTTTCAAAGTGTAATTGTAGGAACATGGTGTGGGAATACAGACAGAAGCAATCAACAGTCCTCAAATAATTACCCCTTAACCCCACCGATACGCTCCCACATGTTAACAAATGAACAGGGACCTTAATTATATAAACATTTCAGGTATCTTTCACCCACTTTGATGACACACTATGCATCATTCACGCCATCAGATGCCTGAGACGGTCACTTATCACCTTTACAATCTTCTTCTTCTTCCCCTCTTCTTCTCTTTTTAAGGGGTGAGGTCCGATGGCACCATGCTTTTGCCCTGCCTTGATCATGATACTCCTCTACCTCCCTCTGTCCTTGACCATGATACTCTTCCACCTCCCTCTGTCCTTGGCCAACTCTCTCTACTTTCCAACTACCACTACCTTATGGATATCCCTCCTCACACAATCCTACTATATCAACCGCGGTCTCTCTTTTCCTCCTACCTTGCTCCCTCGCCTATCCGCTCTTTACCAATCTCTCTTCTCCCATCCACACCAAGTGTCCAGCCCATCTCAGCCAGCATTTCACAAATCTCCCCGTTAAACTCATCTGCACACCAATCTCCTACCTTCGTTCATCCATCCTCCTTATGGCCACCCTCTTCACTCCCACAATCCTCCTGACATCGTTGTTCTCGCTAACCTGTAGCCTCTGTTGATGTCTCTCTGTCAGTGTCACCGTCTCCAGACCATAAAGGTAGGCCGGCATTACACACGAGATCAAAACCTTCCATTTCAATTTCCTTGATTTCTTTCAATCTACCATTACTCCCTCCACCTCCCCCATGCATTCACACCCACCGGAATCCTCCTCCGCACCTCTGCCTGGGACTTTCCATCCCTGGTCACTGTTCCTCCCAGATACTCAAACCTATTTCCCTGTCTGATCTCCTTCTCCTCTAATCTGATATTCATTTCTTTTCTCTACTTCCTGACCCACATCACCTCAGTCTTCTCCATACTCATCTTCAGCCCATGCTTCCCAAATGTCTCCTTACACTCTGATAGTACTTCCTGCATCTCCCACCCACTCTCCATCACAACAGCCACATCGTCTGCCTGCATACAGCATCCTCCCCAAACTACCCCTCAAGCTCACTTTCCTCCTTACCAGCTCCATCACCATAATAAACATGAGTGGGATGAGGGCACTTCCCTGCCACAAACCAATGTTCATGCTGAACTCCTCAGAGATCCCAGGACCAACCAAAACTCTTCCCGTCGTTCCCTTGTACATCCCTTCCACCAACCTGACTTCTACTTCCGGCACTCCCATCCATCTCAGTGTCACCATCACCATCTCTTTCGGGACAGTGTCGTAGGCCTTCTCCAGGTCCTCAAATCCCAATGCCACCTCACGTTGCACCTCCATCCTCTTCTCCACCAACTGCCTCAGCACAAACATCCCATCCTTTGTCCCCCTACCCTTTCTAAACCCCTGCTGCTCTTCTCCGATCTCCATCTCCACCCTCTTCCTTATCCTCCCATCCAGAATTATCTCCAGCATCTTCATTATATGACTTAGGAGCGTAATGCCCCTGAACTTAACCGGATCTTGAACATCATCCTTCCCCTTCCATATCGGGCCAATCCTCCGGAATTGAACCCTCTCTCCTACAAATATTCAACAGCCTCTACGTCCAACTGACTTTGGCTTCTTCCTCTGCAATTATGATCTCTGTTCACACCTCCTCAATGCCTGGCACTCTTCCCTTCTTCAACCTCTTCAGTGCCATCTGCATTTCCTCCATTGTGATCTCCACTAACTCCACTTTCTCCTCTACATAACATGGTAGCTCCAGCTCGCCGTTGCTTCCTTCCCAGTTCAACAGATCTTTGAAGTATCCTTCCACACCTTCAACACTGCCGCCCTTTCTGTCAATGGCCTCCTGCCACCATCCTTAATCACCACCCCACCCCCCTTTCATGTCCTTCCCATCCTCATCCTTGTCACGAGCCAATTTATATATCATCTTCCTCCCACCGTCCTCTTCCAACTTCTTGTACACCTCCTCCTCCACATCATTCCTCATCTGATCCACAGCTCTCCTTGCTGTTTTCTTCTTCCTCCCATACAGATGAAGCAACCCCACATCTGACTGTCTCTCTCTATCCTTGATCTTCTCTATCCTCTTCCAAATCTCCTTCTTTTCACCAATTGCCTTTGCTACCTCCTCCATCCACCATACCTGGTTTCTATCCCTCGACGATGCACCCCTTTCTGACGTCCTTCCACACAAAACTTAATGCAAGTCCCCGAAACGCCCCTCTGTACTTCTTCCACTCCTCCAAACTTCCTTATTCGCTAAGTTGCTCATACCTATCCCTCAACCTCTCCTTGCACTCAAAGACGATGTTTCCCCTACACTTCCCCCACCTAATAATCTTCCGACCCCTACTCTTAACCTCCCTCCTTTTCTTCATCCATGCCACAAACACCACAGGCTTGCACTGGGTGGTAACATACTCTCCCGCCCCTGCCTTACAATCCTTAACCCTCCACCACTGTCACTTCCATACCATAAACAAATCCCGTTCTGTTGTATGTTTTCCACTCCTATATGTAATCTTATGGCTTTCCCGCTTTTGAAAGAATGAACCAGCCATGGCCATCCCATTCCTTGCCATAAGCTCCACCAGCTCTTGACCCTCTCTATTCCTTGCTCCCCAACCAAATTTACCAAAACATTCCTCTTCTCCCTGCTCTGCAAATCCCACATGTGCGTTAAAGTACCCCACAATGTACAGCATCCCCTCCAGCTCAAGCATTCCCATAATCCTCTCCAGTGCATCCCTGAATTCCTACTTCTTCACCCCAGTCCTAGCCGTTTGTGGCTCATATACTGACATAACACAAACCTTTTGCCTCTGTACCACCAACCATGCCAGAATTATTCGTTCTTCCCATCTTTCCACTCTGACCACCTGCTTGCTGATCTCTTCCGATACTATTATTTCCATACTATTACTCCTTCCATCCCCACCTACGTGCAACAGAATTCCTACTCAGACCGGCAAGCAGCAGCTTCTTCGCTCACTGCAGATCTGGGTAAAATCACAAACTGGTCCAACAAAAATGTCTTCTAAATTGTCTTTGCACTTCCATGATGTTTTCGTGCTTCCAGTAGCACTTTATGATAAATTTCTTTCTTAAAAAACCTAGTCGTACTTCTGCCATTATTAGGGAAATTTGATCTGAAAATAAATGGAAAATTCAATGAGTTATGAGGAGCCAAATATGAGTACATTTTTTGGGACACCCTATATATATATATATATATAATATATATATATATAATATATATATAATATATATAATATATATATATATTATGGAAGGGCCACCCAAACTCACTCCTGATTGTCATCCCATTGATTATAACGCCTGACTGTAATAACTCCCTTAATTGAGCTGATTAACCTCGAGGTTCACACACTTTTCCAACAAAGAAATTGAATGTTGGATCATTTTGCTCAATAAATAAATGAATGAAAAGTAGATTTGTGTGTTGTGTGTGTGTGTGTGTGTGTGTGTGTGTGTGTGTGTGTGTGTGTGTGTGTGTGTGTGGTGTGTTGTGTGGTGTGTGTGCTATTTGTTAATCAGGTTCTCTTTTATATTATTCGGACTTGGATGAAGATCTGATCCAATTTTAGGTCAAATTTATGCAGAAATACAGAAATTATATTCCAAAGGGTTCATCAACTTTTCTCACCACTTTGTGTGTATATATATATATATAATATATGTGCTGTATGGGATTCCTGTCTCACGAGCCATTTGTCGTACAGATTTCCGTGGGGATCGGTGGAGGGTTTCCAGCAATTGTTTTTCCTTTGCGGGGGTGGTTTATGACCGTGGTCTTCCTGAACGCTCCTTATGGACACAGTTCCATCTGTTTCAAACTTATCTCGGATGCGAGCAATGGTGCGTCGCGTTGGTGGATCTTTGTGAAAAAAAAAAAAAAGGAAAGAAGAAGGATATTTCAAGGGACGACCGTTGTCGAGAAAAAAACACTGCCAATACTGTATTATGGATTGCGCACGAGGCATAGATCCGGTCAGGACGAGAGAAAAAGACCACCTACCATAATTTTAGGACGTCAAATTGACAAACATCTCTACCAACGCTAGTGATTAGATTGGTCGTGGTGCTCTATTAGAAACACAAAATATAGTAAGATTCATGTGAGTTGGTCAGACCTGAGTAGTCACATTTTGAGTAGACAGTTATCACAATTTCGTATGCAGGCGATAGCGGTGATCAGCGTTTACGAGAGAAGAAATATAAAAGATTATCAAAATGTTTTTGTTCCTTTTAAATTTTTAGATGGGGATTTTAAGTGTGCAAGGGAAATTGATAAATTATACCCAAATTGAAGGCAAGTATGAGCAATGAACATATATGTTTATAAGGTTTCGGAAGAAAAGAGCTAGAAGTGCTTTAAGACGATATAGGCAGTTGATTAGTGTTTACGAGAAAATGAGAAGTAGAGGATCCTAGCTCATAACTATGAGTTTCAGATAGTTTCTCGTTCAGACGGTTCATACCTCTTGAAAAAACAACATCTACTGGAGTGTCGGGATGATGCTGTTACGTTTTGAACGCTAATCTTATCTTGGAGAGCTTTGGTTATTTCTGAATAGAATTCCTATGGTTAAAATGGCGAGACAAACCAATATAACATACCTTGTGGATTCAAGGGTGGTGTGGAGATTGTTTTATATGGGGGATGAGAAATATAATAAAACTGTAATTCGGCGTGAGAAATAATTCCCTCATTCATTTATCATGGGAGGACAAAATGTGATGCCAGAATCAGTATATCTTGCTCTCGCACTACTCTCATCATGTTATACGGAGTGTGTTAGGTATATGTGTTGTAAACCGGAAAGGAGTGATATAAGGATGTATGTGAGTTAGAAATGGTCTATATACTCACTACAGGTTGTCTTATCTGAAATATGGTATATTCTATACTTGAATTTTTGAGAGGAAGTTATATTATTTTATTAGGAGGGCGTATATGATCGGAAGGTTTGGTTAAGACCGGTTTGAGCTGTTGGGTGAGCAGTATGAGTGGGGGTTCACCAGGAACTAGCTCTGGTTAATTGAGGTCGTGCTCCTTTTGACTCAGTTCTGAAAGGTCATTGGCGTCGCGCCCTTACCTATAAGGACAGGGGCATGGAGTGGCGCACTGAAGTGTCGAGGAAAAACCACAGTGGGGTAGGGTCAATTGCCAAACTAAGAAAAACTTATGCAATATACCTAATTACTCTGCGTAACTCTTTCGGCTGAGATCAACGCTAAGCAGCGGGTGAAGTCGGACACCCCGCCCTCCCGAAGGTGCGTTTAGCGATCATTGATCTTCGCTGGAGCAGGCATTGAGACCGAAGGTGCGCTTGACTGATAGCTGCCGGTGCCCCCTCTACCAGAACGCACTAGAACGTGAGTGCTGTATGGTCCGACCGTTAGATTGCCAAAGGCCCGTCGGACCAAATGACAATTTACGCCCGAACGGCCTTGCTATTTCTCAATACTACACAATGCCAAGGCCAATGAAAGAATAACAGAAACGAGCTGAACATTTACAAAAGGCATATTATTTATATATGGGGGCAGGGGGCACGCAAGAAGGCTAATAGTTATATCGACATAATTGAAGGACATACAATTTATGTACAAGCATTATGCAGATTTTTTACTTATATGATCCATGCTGCGACCTGTGAAAGAAACAACAAACATAGACATACACAGATAAAAAAGCGGCTAGAGGAGACGCTCACGGTCTTTATTGAGAGGTCATTGGAGCTCGTGATTCTTTGAACTTTCCGCCCGTGCGGTCTTCAAAGGACGATCCGGTGTGGCAGGATCGCACACAATGCCACGGGGCTTCAGAGAACTCGAAACTCCCCTATTATCCCTAAGCCACCAGCCAGCGCCAAGCATCTACTCGCAGGACAGGCACGCAGGCAAACAGGCACAGAGCGAACGACTAGCTTAAGTGTTGCACCGGAGACCTACCCAGGAAAAGGGCGATCGAAATAGGCGGTGCGAGAAGACCACGTAGATCTGGTACTGAAGATGCCGAGTTGAAGAGCAGAACGACAATTCCTTGATCGGAGGAACGCCACGAAGGAAGCCAGAATAGCTCAAACTGTCACTTTCTCGCTAAATTCTTTGGCCACTGTAATAGCGACGTGCATTACATCTAATTCGCGATATCGCCGTAATGAGGACCTGTCGCCCTCTTGCGGGGGCAGGAGGGCTTGGGCTTCTAATGTCATTATGTTGTGAGGCATAGCCAGGAGAGTAGTAAACGTTTGTGCCCTCAATTTGGATTTTTGTTGCAAGCGAAGCTCAGAGGTCGCAACGCTTGTGTCCTGTGCGCTGAATATTTTGGGGTTGAAGCCATGCAGCACCTAATCGGTAGTAGGAAAGTCGCGCGCTAGTACGACAGGGTACATTTCGCCCACTTAACGATGCTGAAGCGCGCTACGTTCTGTGGGCGAATGTTGGGCGCGGTTTTGTGGTGTGATTTGATTGGGTATGGAAAGGATAGCTGAGAGGTGGCAGGTGTGCGTTTGTTTGTTTCAAGTTGGTAATCAAATATCTTTTACATCCACTAATTATCCAAATATGGATCACAGCGCGTAGGTGAACTAATTTATTCCTCGGACCATTAAATAATAAGAGGAAGCGGCACCCCTAGTTGCATCTTTAGAAACACATACGCGATATAGCTGATCTAAAGGACTGGCTGTTGTGTGCAGTAAGCTTCCAAAATCACAACAATATATGTATATGTATGTTATGTATATGTATTTTGGGATGTATGTGTATTGTATATTGTTGTGTTAATTTTGTTTTTATGTTGATGTTCGATATGACCGGGTGTGAGTGTGAGTTTATATGAGCGGCTGAGTGCTAGGCAAAAAAGCTAGTGTAATACGTTAATGAATAAACAAGGAGACTCTTTATAGTTAAAAGCCGTACTTATCTGCAGCGTCTTCTTAAGCTCGTATAGAGGCAACTAATACTATTGTGGCGCTTCATAGTATATCGCTCACTCTATATGCTTGTGATATTGTAGTAGTGTTATTATTATACTATTTAGAAAATATTTTGATGGTGGCTATATATTGTGGCGATGTGTAATATAATATAATAGCGTTGACACTAATTAATTATTATATATATTTTTATTTATATTAATTTTTTTATTGTTTTATATAAATTGAAGCCTTGTAGCAACAGACAGTACGCCTGTAACCATCCATCGTAGACTTTAGTATATTAATTTATCTATAAGTATCTGATGTTTTAGTTAGGTAGTCGTTCCCTGGTCTTAAATGTGGAATATACTAAATACATATTACATGTCACTGATGAAGATCTATTTTTATAGATAGTTAATGATTTGAACATTACATATTCCATAAATACTTATATTCATCAATCAAACTACCACTCATACTACACCTCCTCCATCTCTGCTATCTGGCTAAACGCAATAGTGCGCAAGTGGTGGAGCGGAGTCATAAAGTGGAGGAGACTACCTGCTGCGGTGACATGTCCTCTGAGCCCCAAATAGACAGGTGCAAAGGAGTGAGCGAGCGCCTGGTCCGTTTCTAGTTTGCATATTCTAATAAACAACAGTTTTGTTTCCTCCTCCTAAGCATGTAACCGTTGGGCCCAAAAACGTGTTGGAGGCGGTCCACTCGCGCGTCGACGTCACTTTTAAATAATGCCCCGGGCAATCACGGATCGTTTAGGCCCATTTTTGTAGCATATAGAAAACAGTCGACCGAATCGCGCATCTCCTGCTCTAGCATAGTAGGTCCTCTGTTGTAACAACCGTCCAGATGGGAGGGACGAGCAAGAGTAGCGATGGAAAGCTGTGCGTACGCTCTCACTTTAGCCCCCCCGCCCTGGATATAGTTTGAAATTAAGTTGAGTTCGAGTCGTGATTGAGATCGGCGGGGGAGTGCGCGTTGTCAAGGAGAGACTATGCATAACTGATGCTGCTGAGAGATAACAAGACAAAGCGGGAATCCGTAATCGTTTGGTTCCCTCACTTTATATTACTACTAGTCCGAGTGCTGAACGCATCGCTCAAATTCATGATCGCATTCGTGGCGCCTGTTTCTGTTGCATCTTCGCCTTGCGCTGGTTTTCTGATCGCATCTCGCTGGCACCTCCTTAAGCTGGTTTGCTTGTGATCCGATCTAGCTGGTCGCTGGTTATTCATGATATCGCATTCGTCTGGTCGGGCCTCGGCTTCCCTGTGTATCTTTCTTTGCATGCTGGGGTGTTGCCTGGCTGGTTTTTACGCTGATCGCATCTCCGGCTGGTCGGCACTGGATTGCTTTCTGATCGCTCTCGCTTTGGTAAGCCTGTTAGGATTGCTTTCTGATAGCCGCATCTGCGGGCGCCTTGTTATTCCTGATGCGGATCATCGTTCGCTGCGCTTTCGGTTTCGCGTCGTTCACTACAGCCAGACGCTACGACGGCGCGGAGAGCGAGTTCCATGGTTCTTTCTCGGCTATACTCGCTGTGTGTGGGTTGTTTATTTGTGGGCCCGTCTGTAAGTAGAAATCGCTTTAAGTTGCTGTGCTTTTTGAATGTCCTTGTGGTCAGGAGAGGTTGGTGTGGGGTATTCTAGCTCTGTGTTATTCCTCGCTTTCCTGTGAATTATAGTACGGATACATATCACCCTGTTAACGTAGTGTAGCTTCGTTCTGTGTTTCCTCATTGGTTTAACACAGGGTGCGTGTTGGGATTTAAACGACACGGTCGTGATGTGCTTGACAGGCGACAAGGAGAAGTACATTTGGACCCACCGGGACCCTTTTGTTTTGAATTCAATGCACTGCCTGCGAACGCAGACCTAGTATACCGCTTTCGGCCGTTGCGCCCCTGACGATTCTAATCAGTGGGTCGAGCACGGAGAGACGGACTGCGTGCCGTTCGGTTTCCGTCGAGGGTGTGATACTCGGTAGTTTTCGCCCACGTGGGCTTAGGTTTTTGAAGTTTGGGAATGACTCTGCACAGTGGTTGATTTATTGACGTTTATACGGTAATGTAAGGGACCGTACTCCGGATTTTCCTAAAGGTCGATCTGATTCCGGTGTTCGGTAGAGCGACCTACTGCTGTCCACTAGCGGTCGTGCTCGCAGCGATCCTGGCTACAAGCAAATTGTAGTCGGAGTGCGATTGCGGCCCCTCGGCTCCGTAGAGAAATTCAGCGGGATGTCGGATCAGGAGTAAGGGAGCAAACCCCCTCCCCATACATGTTAACCGAAGACAGGTTGAAAGCAGGCTGGGTAGGCGAGGTAGTGGTAAGAGACCATGGTCAGGACACCACCCCCCTTGCGAGAAGACGTGCCCCACAACAAGCTCAGAGGTCGAAAGGGGCGCAGGGGGCGTATGCCAACCCCACCCCCACTCCGTAATTTCCTCCCGAGGAGTCCTGGATGGTTCCGCACACCATCATGGCGATCGGCTCCGCCAAGTCCATTTGACATGAACAGTTGGGGGAAAAATGTTTATGGGAATGATGGAAGAATGAAAGGGGAATAAAACGTACACGGAGGATGAGAGCGATTGCAAGAATGAACACACATGCGCGAGCGCTGGACAAAACAAGAATGGATGGAAATGCGCAGGCACCTGAGGGCGATATGCAAGCAGAGAGCGGAAATGCAGAGCATGGGGTTGACCTCAGGCGGGGAAAGAGGCAATGAGTGACGGGCATCAGCGGCATAATGGCGCACCACGTGGCGGACGCGAACGAACGGAAGCAGAGGGAGTGCAACGGCTGTCGGCCGCCAATGGGGAGGTAAGGAGGACGTGACGGACAATAACTAACCGGTTGGGACGGGAGATGGACAACTAGGACCAGGGATGAAAGAGGTAAACAAACAAAAAAAAAGAGCAAGGGCAATAAAGGAGATGTAAATAAACGACGCGCGATGAGAATTTAAAAGAAGGCAGCAGGAAACAAGGGGGGAGTTGGAGGCCGTAAAGAGGAATGCAAATTGAGACTGAAGAAATGACGGGGATGGTTAGAGAGATGGGAACCGAAAGGTTGAGACGGAGACGCGAATGGGAGAACGACTGGAGAAACATATGGTGACGACGAAGGAAGGAATTGTCAGCGACACAAGAAGAAATAGTAGGGAGAGGGACGAATTAATAAGTAAGGCTGATTAAAGTAATTAAATAAAAGTAAAGGTCCTCGTAAGTGCGCGCGTGGACGCTGCGTTCGGAAATAACTTCAAGGCGCAGAAGGCTTGCCACACCGTTCCCGTCTGGATCGTCGTCATTATATATGCATGCACTCAACAGCTATATGCCATGACACTCAAATTTTGCATACCTGGGAACAATCATACTGGGGCCTGTAATTAGGCAATAGACCCAAAATCTCTGCCCACCCAAACTGGCATGCACCCTCGGGGTCATGCAACGTCCTTCTGTTCGGGTCTCATAACCGGACTTCTCACCTGGTCGGATCTGCTTCGGGGAGCGTATTTTCTCCCTCTGTTTTAAGAGACAATCTGCCTCTTGCATCGTCTCAATACTTTCAACAGTTCCATTTTTTATATTCCCTTACTCTTCCCCTCATCTGTGCTTTGCGATGCACTTTATTTTCATTTTTCTAATTAATGGTGGTAATAATTAGCACCCCAAAACTCCCATAGTTAGACTCAACAAGTCAATATTGGCATAAAGTTAATTTTTTCCGATTTTTTGCGCAGGCCCTGAGCACCGAACTTTGATTGCCCCCCAGAATTTTCCACAGATTTGGGTTTCGCACTAATTGATAGGTGTAGTAGACACTTAGATGTACGATGGTGAAGAAATTTTTTGTACAGTCAATTTTTTCACAGATGGTCAATACATTTGCTAAAACCCTAACAAGTTAACCCCCAGTGAGCTCCAGTAAAAGTTTAGTTAGTGGTTAGTCCAAATTTACCAAAAGGAGGTCGTATCTGTTGTTGTGGTGTATGAAAGGACGAAACCCTTGGAAGGAGGTGCAGGAGTCCATGGAGGGCTGGGAGCGTGCTTGGCAGGTGAGTTTCTGGAGTACAGAGAGCACCCGGGCACCGGACAAAAGACCCACTCCGGCAGACGTCGGCCAAGGTCAACGGCCCGGGATCACCGTCGTAGTGGCACGGGCGACCCCTCGAAAAGCGGACTTCAAAAGTGCAAAATCGCACGTGGGCACTCGAGCGGGGGCAACTGCCGGAAAGGACCCCCGCGTTCATAGGGACGCAGGTATGCTCGGAGACAGCCTCAGGGCCCGGCGGGTGCGTACGTTTAGAGTCGGAGGAGGGAAATCCCCTGCTAAGTGAGCCGCTGCCCAGCCCTTAAATGTGCGAGACATCGATGACACAATTGAGGGCTAGCCAAATTCTATAATCGGCGACCACACACGGGAGCGGAATGTTGTTGAACATTAGTTTAAAGTGAACAGGCCGTTTTAAAAAGCCCCGGGGTAACGTTTTAACAGTTTAATAAAGGACATGGTATCTAGGAATGTACCCGCTCGCACATCCATCCTTCGCTCATCCGTTGGCCGCTGGACCCCACCTTGGCGTAGATTGCTTGCAACTTCTTAGGAGGCAATTATGCAGGCTTCTGTTGGGCCTCCGACGAACCAGGACGCGCCTCTCCCTATTCCCTCCACAGACAGGCAACTTAGGGGTTGGGAGTATACCCATACGGACACAGATAGGTACCGGACAAGGACATAGAGGGTTAGGATAAGTAAATTATAGAGAAAAATAATAAAAAAAATAAAATAAAAGGGCAAATTTGTTTGTTGTTGCAAACTAAGGGAGTGTTGGACAGAGAACAGGCAGGCCTGGGTTGGAGGGAGACCATCAGGTTAGGTCGAGCCCGTTTTCGGGCGGACCAGACACACCGCACCCTCCAAAACTCTGATGAACATGCCCGAGGCCGGCCAGCTTCAACATAAAATAAACACCCCCCCACCCCAGAAAACAGGGGGGGGGCAAGAATCAAACCCAGATGAAGCCTTGCCTCAAAGGGCCAGGTTGCGCTAACTCTCGCACCAATCTAATCATACAAACAAAGGTGTGATGTCACTATATGGGGAGATTAATTATTTCCTATGAAAAACAAAAAAAAATAATCTAATTCTCCTAAAGGTTTCCGTCATTTTCTATAACTCTTTAAGTTTGATATTCAATCAAATGTTTGAGATAAAATCAGATGGGAAGACTTGAAGTTTCGGAAAGTTTAATTCCCAAATAATATTTTTGTTCTTCTTTTTTATTTTTTAATAGATCCTTGTGGACGGATCTCTAAGTCTTAACTCCTCACGTTGTTTGTTCTTCAATCTTCTTGCGCTGTGGACTTTTTTTTTGTTTCACAGCTACAGTTTTCCATCGAACTTCCTGAAACTTGGCAACATTAATGTAAAAATACCCTGCGCAAGACAGTAACCATCTCTGATTTTTGAAAAATCCTTCTAGAAAAAAAAAGTTATGAGTCCAAATCATCTCCGCTAAATGGAAAAATGCCCTAAAAATATTATCTCGGAAACTAGGCAAGCTTTGTTTGAATTCTTGTTTGGGGCGGGAATTGAAACGGGGGTGGGGCGGGGGGGGGGGGGGGGGGCGGGGGGGGGGGGGGTGGGGGGGGGGGGCTCATTAAGCCAGAGGATAGAATTACTCTCCACAAATGATACGATCCACTTATGACGCATATAGTCAATTTTTAACATGAAATACATCAATTTTGGACACACGAAGATTTATGACGTCCATCTACTCTTTTTGAGCATTTTTGTTTTTCACAACCAAGAGTTTTTCCATCGGATGGATCTTCATGAAACTTGCCCATTGTATATGCAGAAAGCCAACGCGCAGCAGTGAAAACATCTTCCGATTTTTGGAAAATTCTTCCTTGAAAAAGTTGACGTCATAACTATCAACGCCGCTAAGAAAGCACGTTCGATTGGTGCATGGCGAGGCGGGGTTTTATGTGGGAAATCGCCTATACCATTATCTCCGAAACTAGGCAAGCTGTTTGATTTTGTTTGCGGAATCAGCAGGCATTAGCACAGATAATTTATCGCAACCTGATACATACACCTGACGTCATATTCGTTTTTAATGACGTCCATCATTAAGAGGACGAGGATTCTTAGCTCATTTGAGCTTGTTAAACAGGTCTGAGGTTTGTCGAAGAGATAAATATCAAGTATATTATATTTAAATTAATATTACAATAAAATATAGTATTACGAAAAGCTAAATATTTACTTAAATTTCTAAGTTGCAGCTCTGTTTCAATATACAGTGTGAGTGGTTTTTTAAATGCATTGTAGATGTGTGGCAGAGCTGGAGGCATCTCTGTCTTTTTGTGGGGGGGGGCTCAGGTTTATGCTGATTGGCTTTCTGCAGCAGATCTGCATGTAGCAAAGTTAAATATCCTGCGTTCATTGTGGTTCAATGCAAAACATTGAAAAGTAAGATGTGATGTTTCCTACTTGTTAGAGATGAATTGGAAGTTTAACAACAGACCAATGGTAAGACTGTTGCAACCTCAGCTGCTTCTATTAGGCCTGACAATGGTCACTAACCCATTCAGAGCTACGCAATCACGAAGCTTCTAATGTTTGCACATAGAGAGAGGCCTGCTTGAACTTACTGGTCTTGGAAACCTATATTTCTGATCTTGCGCCTGCTAATTATGAACCGTTTTCTTTAATTGAATTACTTACCCGAGGTGTTTTTTTCATTTTTATTTGTTATATATATCTAATTTGAAGATAATTATTAATAAGAAACCATTTTTGTAATTGAAATAATTCCTTGTTTCATTGTTTTAACTAAGCATATACAGTACACACTGTCACTTCACTGATGGGAATACCAGGGGAGGAGGGATGAGAGAAGGGGGGGGGGAGGAGGGAGAGAGAGAGGCGGGGGGGGGGAGAGGGAAGAGAGAGAGGGGGGGGGGAGGGAGGGAGAGAGGTTGGGGAGACGGAGGGAGAGGGGGAGGGAAGAGACAGAAGGGAGAGGGGGAGGGGGGGGAGAGCAGAGAGGGGGAGAGAGAGGGGAGGGAGGAGCGAGGGGGAGGGGAGGAGAGACAGAAGGGGAGAGAGGGGGGAGGGGGAGGAGAGAGAGAAAGGGGAGGGGAGGGAGAGAGAGAGAGGGGAGGGGAGAGAGAGAAGGGGAAGGGAGGGAGAGAGAGAGAGGGGAGGGAGAGAGTGAAGGGGGGGGGGGGAAGAGGAGCGGGAGGGAGAGAGGATGAGATAGAGAGAGAAGTGGAGGTGGAAAGGGGGGGGGGAGAGAGAGACAGAGGTGGGAGAGAGGGAGAGAGAGCGACAGAGGGGAGAGAGAGGAGGAATGGGAGATAGAGGGGGAGAGGAACGAGGAGATGGGGGAGGGGGAGTAGACAGAGGGGGGGAGAGAGGGGAGAGTGCTGCATTTAATTAGGGAGGGGGAGTGAGCGTGGGAGAGAGGAAAACAGAAGAGAGAACGGTGAAGTGGGGAGTTAGCAAAGAGAATGTTATGTTTAGCTTTTTATGCACACCACAACACACCTACACACACACACTAACAGTACACACACACACACACACACACACTACACACCATCAGCACGTGTTATGTATAATAGAGGTACTTTCCTATTACGTCATAGATGTGTTCTGGAGAATGGTCTTTGCATCGAAATGATTGTAAATCGAACTTTCAATTCCCATTGACTTTTAATGTGTTAAATGGGGAATGGCGTTTCCTGACAGGAGGGAAAAAGATCTGAGTGAATTTTTAAAAAGAGTTAAATTCTATTAAAATATTATTACAATAAAATACTTCTACATCAGGGTCTGGTCGGTCTTCTTCTTTCTTTTTTTGCTGTGAGCACAAGGCTGTGAGTAGCATCATTGACTGAGGGTATTGCAGTGCTGTGATGCACTGCCCCTGTAAGGTTACGAGCAGGAATTTAGAAAATGGCCAGGAATCCCTGGGAAGCTCCCCTACTCTTCGAGAAGGAACGAGAAGGGATCTTTAATGTCACCAACTATTCCAGCAGATGCGATGCCCGTTCAACGTCCATCTGAGGGACAGCATGCACTTTAAATTAATTCTCCCTGCCGTGAAACACCGGGATGGCAGTTTATAGTTTGCGTTGAGATTCAAATCTCAGGCAAGAAAGCCCAGGCCAGCAGCTTCGAGGAAGTGTGCTTCTCGGCATCTGCTGTGGAGTGGGGATGCATTGCTTTGTAGCCCACTGAAAACATTTTTCAATTTATCTCTTGAATGGGGCAGTTTGCTTATTCATTCTCATCCTCAAGGTTTTATTATTGGCCTTCCAACTCTCAGGGATTTCCCCACAGAGAAACCGAGCCGCTGTCTACCATCCCCTGCAGCATGCGGGAGCTTTTGATATGCTTTCCAAATTATTTCATTGCCTCATGAAGTTCACTCGGATATTCTTAAATCTTTTCTTCACTCAATACTAATTGGTCCAGAGACAGCAGAAAAAGTGCGTTTATTGTTTTGCCAAATTCACTATTTCTGTGTGTAAATACGGAGGAAGTGGAAGCATAGTTCCTTATATACTATTGCTTGGTTATTAAGACATCGGTCACTTTCTAACATCTTCATATTTCACGTCCAGATTCTGGTTATTTATTTAGGTCCACGAGATCCGATCTTAATCAAATTCGCCATTTCGATTTTATACTTAATTACAGTCTGGTTCTGTTGAGGTCGAAATAGACGTTACGATATTTACTGGATAAATCACCAAATTTGGTGTTGGAAGATATGATAACGAACATTTGTCCGACGAGACACTCATCTTTGACCTTGACGGTCGATTTATGGTCACACAAGGAAGTGTCAAAATTTCACATTTCACCACACATACACGACAATCTTCACGTTATTGCCTCAAAATGGTGCTCGAATTACGAGTACACACTGAAATAATACAATTATGATATCTGCAGCTCCTATATATCTAAGTGAAGGCAATCAACTTGAAACCACGCCAGAGCCACAAGTGGTAGATTGAGGTTTCGTGCTAACCAAAACAGACCATGTTGATATTCTCAAGGATGAATGCTGCGATATACCCTTTCAATGATGTAAATGATGAACATACCAACCGAATTTGGACACTTGAATAGGTGTACTCGCAGATTACTTTACACAAGGACACTTGCATAATGAGTCACGTAACGATGCATTGCACAGTTAGAACACGACCACTCCTTCTTGCAGCTGCATTTCATTAGTTCCCTGCAGGCTTTCGGAACTATAGCTTTGGTTGACCAGACAGGTTGACACTAATCCTCTGCCTTCACCCAACCGTATCCACTTGTTGTCCCATCACGTCGTCTTGGCTTATCACTTGTAATCCAGATACTGCTCTGATACGATTGAACACTTTTAAATGCGGTACAGTGCATTCCCGAAGTAGAAATGTAAGGCTCATTAGTAAGCTTATCAACATTTGTGATGATGACATGTAATCGTGTGCAAAATGCTATCGACGTTTTGGTTGTAATAACCAGAAAACGATGAAGTGACACCAAGGAGGTTCATCATCATCCATAGCTCACCTGTGTTGGTGTAATATGTCCAAACTCTTGACCGCCTTCCAGCATAAATCATCCTCGCTTCATTGCCGAGACCGAATACAGTCCTTGTCATGTAGCCTACTATAATTTTTCGATGGCCTTGAACTGCGTCGAGTCTGCACGGAAATATGAAAGGGATGACTTGCTAGTACACAAGGGTCTGTGAGGTCTAGGGTGGACAACCGTGTTTGCACACCATTCTCTTCCCTTTGTGATTGCTGAAGGAGTGTCACAACCTGTTTATCACGTGGAATACGGGCAGGACCACGCGATTTCACTTACCGATGCTGTGATATGTGGTGCTGATGTGATGATGAGTAACGTCTCACCGAATGCAAAACCAACCCGATATCAGCGTCAGGATAATCCCGTCTGATTACACTGAGCATACCCAGAGGAGAGTATTACTAAGACTTCTGTCTACTGCATGGTCTGGATGAGTTTACATCCCGTATTGAGCATGAAGAATATCATGATCATTCTGTGTCAGCTTCCTCTCTCTCTCTCTATCGAGTGCAGCCTGTGGCTGCTGGTTGCATCATTGGTTGGGACGTGGCTATGCCGCTGATGCAGTCTCCCCCTTACCAGTGCACTGGCACTCATTTTGCGACCTCGGAAGGATGACAGACTGGGTCAACCTCCTGGTTATATTAATTCAGCGGCCAACGAGGCTTGAACTCAGCCTAGGATCCAAGCCGTCACCCTAACCACTAGCCACACACAGCTTAGCTTCCTCCTGATTGCAGTCCAGAATGGCTGGTACAATTGATCCAATGTTCTCAGAATCTTTTCCACGAGGTGACATACACTTTTTACCCGGAGGAGAATTTATTCCATCACGTTGGTTGATATTGATGTAAAAACTCCTTCTTGTTTCAGGATTACACAGGAAAAGTTCTCCATCGGGAATGCTTGTCTTGCCGAATTTTCTGTGGACACCATTGCCATGGTTCTCCACACGTATATCCTTCATGCAGTCAGTCATCATGGAACGCATCCCACCCACTATCTAGTCGTTCATTATTCCTGAGTTGGTGGTGAAGGTATGGTGTGAAAACTCGATTGGCATAATCATGGAATGTCTTAAAGGCTGCATTCAGTGAGAGTGCGTGAACGATAGCTGCACCGTCGAAGATGGTACAGTCGTACAGTTGTGGTGGGTATGATTTACAGATTCAGCTCCCTTCAGGACCTTCAGGAGGTCGTGATTTCTTCCCAAACTTTATCTTCTCAACATCTGTCAAGGATGGAAGAAGGAGCATGGCTCATATTGGGGACTCGTCCATGTACTTATCACGATGCTGTATAGCAACATACATCTGGCCGAACAACGACAGATTCGTTCAAAACAGACTTTAGCTTATATGCCTGCTTTCTGGAGGACTTTTTCTTTTTTCTTGATGGGTTATGCAGTGTGATGTACCATCCTCCAACACTTCCTCACAAAATCATGGTATGGCCTTGCAGTTGACTCTTAACGATTGAGATTAGAGATGAGCGATGTCATTGGTACAATCCCAGCTAACCAGTGTCACAGCTCAAGACATTTTCTGAGGAAAGATTTCCTTTATCCGCATCATCTCATACAGTCATTGGCCGTGTTTGTTGAAATGTGACTTGACTGGTCGAAGATTGCTTTTGATTGGCATCGTGATGATTGACATCGTCCTAGGTGTATCGGAATGATATTCATCAGCGAATTCCAACAGTAGTTGGGATCTTTTAGGCCAGTTGAGCATCCATTGCCTGAGTGATACGGGATTGCCCAAAGTCCAACGGCTCCACTGATGCTTTGACATCTTTGTTGACGTTTCATGGCATTGTCGATAGGAATGGATGAGAATAAATGTTTGGTTTTGGAACTACCAGTTAATTCTCTCATTGACTTCTCTCTTGATGGACTCTGCAGTGAATTCATGTCTTGTATGTGAACTGGGAGCCAGCCTAGTATAGTTGACATGATCGTAGGGCATAAAGCAGAGGAACTAGTTCTTCAAGAGCTTCGCAAATAGAGTAAAGTTCCAACATTTTGAAAAAACTGCGTGTAGTTTCCACACACAGAGGGGCAGCATTACGACCATTCGCTGGACACTTCAGAGGCTCTGACGTAACAGTCTGGCAAATGAGCGTCTGCTCCAATCAATAATCTAGCATCAGCATCGTTCAGGCCTATGTTAGGGTTTCCATCCAGAAAGAAGGTACACATCTCAATGAAGTGCAGGCATAGATCGGCTACAACACCAACTCAAATTTACCAGCAATGATTTTGTCTTGTTTCAGTTATTCCAAGATTCCCTGGTAATCCTTAAGAAATATCATTATAATGACCTGTGAAGTAGCATCTGCCTGAATGTCCAGTGATTTGTTTTTTTCTCCATTTGTTGAATAAATGCCCACATGGGCTCACCATCGGTGAGAAACTAAACTGTCGACATCCATTTTCTCTGGGTTCCACACTCCTCCACCGCTAGTGGGAGCATTCATGGGCATGTGTCATTCCTTCTCGCAAATTGGGGCATGCACGCCCTAACTTAATAACACTAATAACAGTCGCTAAAAATACACAGGCCACTAACAGTCCTAGGTCGGAGCACCTGTTCAGGTGCTCCGAGGCCAATTTCATTTTTAGTGTTCTTGCATCCATTGAAAAAAAATCAAGCTTTTATTTGGCAATTAGAATTGACTTCTCATTTTAAAGACCAGTCCACCCTGGGGAGGAAACATCGACAGATACTGTTTCGGGCTTGTTGCCCGAGTCAGCGTGAAGCAGAAGCTTTCCCAGAAGTGAACTAGACAAATCCACAAGACATTCAGACTGTTAGTCAAAAGAGCTTTTATTCTTCATAACGTCTCCAAATGTTTACTGTACCAAGACAGGATAATGTGTGGCAGGATTATCTGTTGGATATATATATATATATATACACACACAGTCTGGGTCGCTCTTGCTTATAGCTCAAATTAGCAGAGTAGATCGAGTTTCTTTTTGGTTGGAAGTGCCTCCTCCTTCTTAAAAAAAAAACACATATATGTAATATCAGTCACTTAAGGTTTGTGACAGGCCATCACGTGCCAGTTTAGGCGGAAAACGCCGACCTTCAAATCCCGATTAGTCCCACAGCACAGGCACAATCTGGGTGAAACATCAGGTGATGCCCTGCTCACAGATTGGGCTGTGAATAATGGTCGCTAAGAGTGGATGCTCGTGGCACTCTCTCGGAAAATGTAAAAATATGCTGAAAATTTACTTTCCAATAAAAAGGACCAATGAGCACATGAGCAGGACAAAGAACGGGCGAGCAGGAATGAAATGGGAACAGGGCAGAAGGCAGGACCACGAACAGAACCAGTGACAACGATGAAGCAGGAGACTAACCGAAAATCCTTTCCTCAGATGAGCAAACTTTTTCCACCTCTCATCGTCAGAAAAAACTCTCCTCTTATTCACTGAGGCGATCTTCATCTCTTCTTTTTTACTTTTCTTCTCAGACGCATTCAAACTGATTCTTTTTTGTCGTGATCCCACTCTTCTGGAGAGCCCAAAAACTCCGTCCTCTCGGAGACGACGAAACTCCTCTCCCCAGGGGCGATACTCCCTTTTCTTTCCTGGACATTGCCAAGACCCACCTCGGTGCCTCACTCGGGGATTACAGAAAGCTGCACATACGATTCCTTATGTTAACCCTAACTAATTATTACCATGCATCACCTTCTATGATGCACATTTAAACAGACAATTCTTAAGCTAGCGTTTCTTATTTCCATCGAGATTTCTAGTTACTCGTACATGGCCCATACTAAAATACACATGTCTAACTATTCTAAGGTAATATCTACCTCCCCCCCCCCTTGCACCCCTACAAAGTAACTATATATTAATGTATAGCTTATATTGCAAAAGCTTATCCTGTTATTTTAAGAGTGTAACTCTGCTGATTAACTATTAAGTTTACATGTATGTACTGTGTGTGTTTTTTCATTCACATCAGCTTGATTTCCGTCCGCCACAGGACTAAGATTCTCTCAAGATTGGGAATATTGGCATGCTAACCAATGCTTGCCAGGGGTTAGTTGGTGACTGTGTGTGTTTTGGTGTTGATAATTGTCTGTAGTGTAGTTTTATTTGTAGGAAATGGTACAGAGGACAAGGTATGTGGGGAGTTAAATTTTACTTTTAGTTTGGCCTGAACATCAATAGTTGTAGATTATGTAGAGCACAAGTGCCATTGTGTATTTGAGAGGATTGTGGTATGTGCGACCAGTACATCCTTTATGCTTAATGGGGTTGGGTAGAAGCCCAAAAAAATATCCATTGGGACCATGCTCTGTGCAGAGCGTTGGTGCTGCCTAAGCAGTCTCCTGGCTATTGGGAACAATCCTGACGGGTCGCCACTCTGACGCAGGATACTCAAATGGCTCAATCATCCCAGCAAGCCAGCACTCATTTTGCTAACTTTGGAAGGATGCCAGGCTGAGTCACCCACCTTGTGTTAATTCAGCAGCCAACGGGCTCAAACTCAGGACTTAGGACCCAAGCCCACCCTAACCACGAAGCCAACACCAGGCTTGGAGCAGAATGAGTAACAATTTATTCCATGATCCCATGTATGATTTCATCATATATAATATCTTTCTGTGGTAAGGAGCTCCTTGTTAGCATATTTGTCATGTGTGTTTTGCTAAATGGGACTTGCTATCGCAGAACATGCTTATGTGTGTGCAACTAGTTCTGGTGCTTGTTTGTGCAGGATGGAGCCAATTGGCTGCATTGCATTGTGTCATGCTTCGGAGTTGCTGGGCACAGCGCTTCAAGGCTCCTCTCCTTGAGATGCTGGTCAAGCGCTGGCAAGATCGCTGCTCGAGGTAATGCTCCTTCTGAGGAAATGTGCTGCTGAGACCACCGATAGTGATCAGTTTAGGATGTTCGATTGAGTGTTTTGCCCATAAAATTTCAAAACTGTTTTTCCTTGTTTACATAATTATTTCTATCAGTACTGTATATACAGTGCCTTCAGAAAGTATTCACACCTCCTGACTTTTGTCACATTTTGTTGTGTTCAGCTTGAATTTAAATGGATTAAATATAAATTTTTTGTCACCGATCTGCACAAATACCCCAGAATGACAAAGTGAAAAAGGCGTTTTTAGGAATTTTTACAAATCTGAAATGAAAAGCTGAAATGTCTGCGTCAATAAGTTTTCAACCCCTTGAGTTAATACTTTGTAGAAGTACCTTTGGTAGTGATCACAGCTTCGAGTCTTCTTGGGTATGTCTGTATCAGCTTTGCACATCTGGATTTGGGGATTTTCTTCCTTTCAGATTTGCTCAAGCTCTGTCAAGTTGGATGGGGGGCATTGGTGAACAGCAATGTTCAAGTCTATACATACATACACTACATACATACATACATACATACACACATGGGGAGCATGTGCTTTACAGTGTGTTTTGTGGAATGAAGTGGCTTGTGGTGGCCGCAGTGCAAATCCTGCCACCAACCTCTTGGAATGTAACCAACTGCAGGAGGACATCCGCAAACACAGTTGGCACCAGATATGGATGGCCATTGCTCACAAGGAACTCCTCCAACCCTTTGGCAAGTTTGTATTTAATCCTGCTGGGTGTGCATGTCCATACACCCTCCACACCAGGGGGACCTGGTGGACGGAGCCAGTTTAGTCGCCGACACTCGACCAAGAACAGGTTAGTACGGGTTTCACATGATACCTTAGCAAGCCACAGATCTGATCTGATCTGGCCTGACTTGACCTGACAATCAGGGTTGGGTGCCACCATATCAGCCAGGTTGCTTTGTACCGTCTATTAGCGTGGCACAATACAGGTCCCGTCCTCAAGTGATCTCCCACCCCAGCCTCCGAGTAGCCAGATTAACAGGTGCATGCCACTACACCCAGCAGTAAGTCTACACAGATTCTCAATGGGATTCAAGTCTAGCCTTTGGCTGTGCCACTCAAGATTTCTGCATTATTGTTCTGAAGCATTCCAGTGTTGCTTTGGCTTTATGCTTGGGGTCATTGTCCTGTTGGAACATAAATCTTCACCACAGTCTCAGGTCTTTTACACTCTGAACAGGTTCTCCTCAAGGATTTGCCTGTATTTGGCTCCATTATTGTTCCTCTATCCTTACAAGTCTCCCAGTCTCTGCGCTGAAAAGCATCTCCAGAGCATGATGCTGCCACCACTATGCCTATGGTAGGGATGGTAATTAGATGGGTGATGAGCTGTGCTCAGTTTCCGCCAGATGTAGCACTTTGCATTCAGGCCAAAGAGTTCAATTTTCATCCATCAGACTTAAGAATCTTTGCCTCTGCTCTCAGTCTTTCATGTGCCTTTTTGCAAAGTCCAAGTGGGCTCTCATGTGCCTTTTTCTCAAGGGTGGCTTCCGTCTGGCCACTCTACCATAGCCTAGATTTGTTAAATGCTGCAGACAGAGATTGTTGTCCTGGCAGGTTCTCCATCTCAGTCAAGGAACTCTGTAGTTCTGTCAGTGGTCATTGAGTTATTGGTCACCTAATGAATGGAGCTCACTGCTCTTGGAACTTTCAACACTCTAGAAATAGTTTTATACCATTCCCAGATTTATTCCCTCTACAATTCTATCTCTGAGTTCTACGGACAGTTCCTTGGACTTCATGATGGAGTTTCTGCTCTGACATGCACTGTCAGCTGTGGGACCTTTTATAGAAAGGTGAGTTTCTTTCTAAATCATGTCCAATCAATTGAATGGCCACGGTGGACCCTAATCAAGTTGTCGAGACACTCAAGGATGATACAAAGGAGTGGACATCTGACATCTGAGCTCAATTTGGAGTGTCATAGCAAAGGGGTTGAACATTGTTGACGCATGACATTTCAGCTTTTCATTTTCAATAATTTGTAAAAATTTCTAAAAACAATGTTTTGACTTTATCATTAATGGGGTATTTTGTGGAGAGGGTGAAAATTAATTTAATCCATGATAAATTTGGGCTGTACACACACAAAATGTGACAAAGTCGAGATTGATGTGTGAATACTTTCTGAATGCAGTGTATGTACAAGTCTGGTTCATGAAATTAGAATAACACAGCAAGAATCAGGCAGCACTTAATTATTTTATTATAATGATCAAGCGCTCAATTTTTCTTTGACATCTGACCTCGAATGAAATATTTTACAAACTATCTCGGAAAATGTAAAAGATGGTGAATTTACTTCTAATAAAAATTGTTGGATTCACCTTGGATTACGGATTTGCCTCAGGGTGGATTAAAGGGGTGTTTCTTGCAATTGACTTCCCAAAGCGATCATGAAGCCACCGCTCTGCGATAACTCTGCGGTGTGACAGATTGTTAAACAACCATAGACACTGTCTGAGACTCTTAAGGTAGGGTCCAGCGTCCAATTCCCACTTTAGCTTCCCAGCAAATTAAACCCCCAGATAGGGAACTGTGCTTACCAACGTACAGCTGATTTCAGAATACGGCAAGCTTTCTCGTCGGTTTACTGTTGGCTACTGACTATTCATAACGGATCAGCTCGGGCGAACTTCTGATTGCACTACGTTTAACACTACGTTTAACAATCGGACAGTTTGGAAGGGATTATTATTCATTAAGGCACGTATCAGATCAAACAAAAGTCACACATGTAAAAGCACAGAAGCCCTTGGTCAATCACTTAACACGATAACTCAGTCGCCACTTTTGTTCCGACAAAAGAATACAAGCAAGACTGATAGACAGAGATTGAGAGTGATGGGTGTGTTGTCGACCCGTTCTTACCCGCATGTGAACGGCTGGCTCACGTGTTTACGAATGGGTGGGCTATATTGGTGTGTGTGTGAAGCGTTAAGTGCAGAGTGCGCAAGTGAGATGTAAAGTGGGTCCTAAAAAGGACTGTTGTCGCTCCTGCTGATTACTCTGGCATTCAAAGGGAATGGGGGAGGTGTTTAGTAGAAAGTCTTTAGGAGCATGCATATGTGGCGACCGCATCAAGGAGCTCTTTCCATCCAGGAGCTTTCATTGGCTGTTTCCCATGATCCGTCAGATCCCATTAGTCGGCTTGGAACTCGGTGCTTCATGTGTCGTTTGCTGCCGCCATGTGTCCTATCACTGCCATGCTTCCTTAGCCTCCGCTGGTGAATGCAGGCTATTTGTGGGGCTTTGTGGTGTGGAGTCATCATTTTGTGGGGATTTGGTCATGTAAAGTGTTTTGTTCGTACTATAGATTTGTGTGTGTGTGAGAGAGAGAGAGAGAGAGAGAGAGAGAGAGAAGAGAGAGAGAGAGAGAGAGAGAGAGAGAGACGAGAGAGAGATGAACGAACAATGGGACTGACACTGCCACACACACACTCGTATATCTCCCCAAATGAGACATTGGACCATGAGTTTACCTAAACGAATACAACGTCATAACTACTCGATTGTTCTATGTTATTTGGTATGTGACACCCCGATGATTTCCGAAATCCGTCAAAATATTATCTCAGAAAATGTATAAAGATGCTGAAAATGGACTTCTAATAAAAAGCAGTGGTCAGTTGTCAAAAAATTAGAATAGATGCGTTTCATGTTGAGATACCCATCTTAATTCAGTTCATTTCTCATTCGAAACACTGTAAGGTCAACTGATGTATGTGTACCAGTGCTCTATGAATGGTTAGGCCACGGGAAGGAAGCACAACATTTCTGAAATGAATGTAGTGGTCAAGACACTCACCGATGATGGAAGGTCACAGTCAGCTATTGCCAGACAAATTGGCTGTTCGCAATCCACAGTATGTCACATCTTTAAAGAGCTTCGCACTGGCATGATGTCGTATCATGCAGAAATAATTCTGGACAAAATGGATCACCACTTCAATAGATGACAGGAAGGTGGTCAATATTGCAAAGAAGAACTGGTTCCAGTCAAACAAAAAGCTTGCTTTCAAGTGAATTGACGATGTGTGCGAAGCATCAAGGTCTTCAACCTATCGCCGTTTCATGAACTTTGATTTCATCGAGGTCCTGAAGCCTCTCCTGAATGCGTCCCACAGGAGGAGAAACTGTTGTGGCGAGAGAGAGAGAGACAGACAGAGACAGAGAGAGACACTTTGGAAAATGGTCAACTCATGTTCATGGATGATCAAAATTTTGTATCTCTTTTTGTGACTAAGGACCCTGAGTATGGCACCATCCAAAAGAGCCATATTGCTCTACCTGCCTTCAGTGGAGTGTCAAGTTTCCATAAAGTCAGATGGTATGAGTTGGCATGAGTGCCACGGGGGTATGCCTCTTTGAGTGCTGAATCGGACAGTTAATGCAGCACGTACCAAGACGTTCTGGAGCATTTCATGATCCCAACTATTGAGGTGTCGTTTAGTGACAATGATTATCAAATGAAAGACCAAATACTGCATTGGAGTCATCAGAGGAAACCTGAATAAGCAAAGAGCAAAGATAAGAGTCATCAGCAGGAACCTAGAAGGATTGACTTAATCTCCCAGCAAGACCTTGCCGCGGTGCCTTGCACACGTTCTACAATGGCATGATTGCCGCCATGTTATTGTGGTTTTTTTTTTTTATCTTGGCCTGCAAACTCACCTGACATAAACCCAAAGGAGAATCTATGGTACACTGTCAAATGCAAGCTGAATGCACCAAAACCTCAAATGCTTTAGGACTGAAGGATAAACTGGTCCAGTGATGGGAATTCATCACGGAAGGAGAATGCAACCACCTCGTCGCATTAATGCCCCATGGCATAAAGACTGTGATCAAAGCTAAAGGAGGAACAACCTTTGTTCATGCACTAATGAGTAACTGATCCCCAACCACAGAAATCTCCCTAGAATGCAGCGATCGCGTATATGGTGTTTGTATGTATGTAGCTGAATAGCGCCCTCTGGTGTGTGTGCTAGCCAAGAAGTGGATGGGAACTGAAGCTGGAATCCAAATGGAAGATGCATGTGCACACAAAACAATTTATTTGAATCTGATAATAATGCAACTATCACAGAACATGGTTCTATGAGCTATTTTAGAAGACAGTACTTGAGTGCCTTGTCTTTGATGGGCCCTTCAGCTGGTGATAATTACTGACATTTCATTAAGAAAAAAGTAAAATGGAGGACCACAAAAGACACCCACTGTTACAGAAATATAAGAAGAAGAAGAAGAAGAAAAGGAAGAAGACGTCCAATCGGAAATTATATCTCACGTGCACAGATGGCAAGTGACCCGCATTTCGTGGGTTTGGCCGTTTTGTTTCTGAAACCTGCAGATCTATTTTAGTATCATCAAAACCCAGATTTGATGGAAAGTAGATCAATTTTAAAAACATAATCATTGACACACAGACTGATCGACCTGCAGCGGATAGCAAGGTATCACTAGTCAATTGGCTGTGTGACGTCATGAGCTTTCCCTCACCAAAGGCCACATCATGATCCTCCAGGATTCCGTGTGCAGTATCACTTCACTTCCGATCATGTCTAAGAAATAAATAATACTTGCTTTTGATTCCTCCAAACCAGTTTTCGTCACTTCCATCTTGCCATGTATGCATTGTGTAGCAACAAAAAATCTCGTGTTACTCGAGCTTAACCTATCCTTAAAGACACAGAATCTCTCAGAAGATGTGAGACACTCAGGGGGAGCACACACTCCTCATTCTTCCAGTTCTCAGCTCAAACTCGACGCAGACCTCTCCCGAGAGAACTTTCTCCTCATAACCTCGGTTCAAAACCATCCCTTATGTGACATTATCAGGCACGCCCATTGGTTCACCAGCTCAAGTCCATCGTCGATTGATCCAGTGAAAAATAAAATCACACCAAAACAATGAAAATTACAAAGGGATCGAGGCGATCAAGACCAGGCCTAAATTGGGTTCATAATATGTCTACTCTAATCCTGCAATTATGATATAACTAATTAGCTAATTAAACATTTAACCTTAGTCTATTTGTGTTTATTATCCAATATAATATATATATATAATATATAATATACATATATATTATATATATTATTATATAATATTTCTTCTTCTTCTTTCGGCTGCTCCCGTTAGGGTCGCCAAGCGGATCATCTGTATGATCCGCATAGTGATTTGGCACAGGTTTACGCCGGATGCCTTCCTGACGCAACCCTGGTCGCCTCTTACGACACAGGGATATGGTACACCTATTCTAACCGGGGCATACACCGGGCCAGTACACTGGTACTCACTTCGCCGACCTCGGAAGGATGACAGGCTGAGTCAACCTCCTGGTGTGTATTAATTCAAGCGGCCAACGGGGCTTGAATCAGGACCTTTTGGATCCCAAGCCGCTACCCTAACCACTACGCCAACACCAGGCTATATATATACTATATATATATATATATATATATATATACAGGGGTGTCCCAAAAAAATGTACTCACTCTTTAAATGATAATAAATGCGTTGTTTATTGACTTAGAAACAAGAATAATGGTTAAATGTATAAATGGATAAATGCATGATTACAAATGTTCAAACTGCCGACCATCACGTTCCAACACAGCCGATAACACGGACAATGGATTAATGTTGGAATGTAACTTTTCCAATTAATTCGCTTCAATATGCGATGGGCGCTTGATTTTT
>CM068963.1:105895832-105910200 GCA_035128595.1 Eptatretus atami
TCCCCTACTCTTCGAGAAGGACACCGAGAAGGGATCTTTAATGTCCACCAACTAATTCCAGCAGATGCGATGCCCAGTTCAACGTCCATCTGAGGGACAGCATGCACTTTAATTAATCTCCCTGCCTGTGAAACACCGGGATGGCAGTTTATAGCTGCGTTGAGATTCAAATCTAGGCAAGAAAGCCCAGGCCAGGCAGCTTAGAGCAAGTGTGCATGCCTCTCGGCCATCCTGCTGTGGAGTGGGGATGCATTGCTTTGTAGCCACTGAAAACATTTTTCAATTATCTCTTGAACTCGCAGTTTGCTTAATTCATTCTCATCCTCAAGTTTATTTTGCCTTCCAAACTCCAGGGATTTCCCCACAGAGAACCGAGCCGCTGTTACCACTCCCACTGCATGCATCGCGGGAGCTTTTGAATGCTTTCAAATTATTTTCATTGCACTCAATGAAGTTACACTTCGGGCATATTCTTAAATCTTTTCTTCACTCAATATAATTGTCAGAACAGCAGAAAAAGTGGTTTATTGTTTTGCCAATTTCACATGTTCTTGTGTAAATACGGAGAAGGTGGAAGCATAGCCTTCCTTAAATATATATGCTTGGTTATAAGAATCGGTCATTTCTTAACATCTTCATATTTCACTCCAGATTTGGTTATTTATTTAGTCCACGAGATCCGATTCTCTAATCCAAAATCGCATTTCGATTTTATACTTTAATTACAGTCTGGTTCTGTTGAGGTCGAAAATAGACGTTACCGATATTTACTGGATAAAATCACCAAATTTGGTGTTGGAAGATATGATAACGAAACATTTTGTCCGAGGAGCGACACTCAACTTTGACCTTGACGGTCAATTTCATGGTCACACAAGGTCAAAATCACATTTCCACACATAACGACAATCTTTCACGTTATTGCCTCAAATGGTGCTCGATTACGAGTACAACTGAAATAAATACAATATGATATTACTGCAGCCTCTATATATCTAAGTGGAAAGGCAATCAAACTTGAAACCCACGGCCAAGGCCACAAGTGGTAGATTGAGGTTTTCGTGCTAACCAAAACAGACCATGTTGATATTCTCAAGGATGAATGCTGCCGATATACCCTTTCAATGATGTAAATGATGAACATACCAACCAGAATTTGGTACACTTGAATAGGTGTACTCGCAGATTACTTTACACAAGGACACTTGCATAGATGAGTACACGTCAACGATGCATTGGCACAGTTAGACACACGACACTCCTTCTTGCAGCTGCATTTCATTAGTTCCCTGCAGGCTTTCGGAACTATAGCTTTGGTGAACCAGACAGGTTGACACTAATCCTCTGCCTTCACCCAACCGTATCCACTTGTAGTCCCATCACGTCGTCTTGGCTTATCACTTGTAATCCAGATACTGCTCTGATAGATTGAACACTTTAAATGCTGGTACAGTGCATCCCGAAGTAGAAATGTAAGGCTCATTAGTAAGCTTATCAACATTTGTGATGATGACATGTAATCGTGTGCAAAATGCTATCGACGTTTTGGTTGTAATAACCAGAAAACGATGAGTGACCAAGGAGGTTCATCATCATCCATAGCTCACCTGTGTTGGTGGTAATATGTCCAAACTCTTGACCGCCTTCCAGCATAAATTCATCCTCGCTTCATTGACCGAGACCGAATCACCAGTCTTGTCATGTAGCCGCACTATAAATTTTTCGATGGCCTTGAACTGCGTCGAGTCTGCATCGGAAATATGAAAGGGATGACTTGCTAAGTACACAAGGGCTTCTGTGAGGTCTAGGGTGGACAACCGTGTTTGCCACACCATTCTCTTCCCTTTGTGATTGCTGAAGGAGTGTCACAACCTGTTATCACGTGGAATACGGGCAGGCCACGCGATTTCACTTCACCGATGCTGTGATATGTGGTGCTGATGTGATGATGAGTAACGTCTTCACCGAATGCAAAACCAACCCAGATATCAGCGTCAGGATAATCCCGTCTGATTACACTGAGCATACCCAGAGGAGAGTATTACTAAGACTTCTGTGTCTACTGCATGGATCTGGATGAGTTACATCCCGTATTTGAGGCATGAAGAATATCAATGATCATTCATGTGTCAGCTTCCTCCTCTCTCTCTCTATCGAGTGCAGCCTGTGGCTGCTGGTTGCATCATTGGTTGGGACGTGGCTATGCCGCTGATGCAGTCTCCCCCTTACCAGTGCACTGGCACTCATTTTGCCGACCTCGGAAGGATGACAGACTGGGTCAACCTCCTGGTATATTAATTCAGCGGCCAACGAGGCTTGAACTCAGGACCCTAGGATCCCAAGCCGTCACCCTAACCACTAAGCCAACACCAGGCTTAGCTTCCTCCTGATTGCAGTCCAGAATGGCGGTACAATTTGATCCAATGTTCAGAATCTTTTCACCAGAGGTGACATACAGCTTTTTACCCGGAGGGAGATTTATCTCCATCACGTTGGTTGATATTGATGTAAAAACTCCTTCTTGTTTTCAGGATTACACAGGAAAGTTCTCCATTCGGGAATGCTTGTCTTGGCCGAAATTTTCCTGTGGACACCATTGCCATGGTTCTCTCACACGTATACCTTCATGCAGTCAGTCATCATGGAACGCATCCCACCCACTATCTAGTCGTTCATTATTCCTGAGTTGGTGGTGAAGGTATGGTGTGAAAACTCGATTGGCATAATCATGGAATGTCTTAAAGGCTGCATTCAGTGAGAGTGCGTGAACGATAGCTGCACCGTCGAAGATGGTACAGTCGTACAGTTGTGGTGGGTAATGATTTACAGATTCAGCTCCCTTCAGGACCTTCAGGAGGTCTGATTTCTTCCCAAACTTTATCTTCTCAACATCTGTCAAGGATGGAGGAAAGGAGCATGGCTCATTTGGGAGAACTCGTCCATGTTACTATCACGATGCTGTATAGCAACATACATCTGGCCGAACAACGACAGATCGTTCAAAACAGACTTTAGCTTATATGCCTGCTTTCTGGAGGACTTTTTCTTTTTTTCTTGATGGGCTTATGCAGTGGTGATGTACCATCCTCCAACACTTCCTTCACAAAATCATGGTATTGGGCCTTGCCAGTTGACTCTTAACGATTGTAGATTAGAGATGGCGATGTCATTGGTACAATCCCAGCTAACCAGTGTCACAAGCTCAAGACATTTTTCTGAGGAAAGGATTTCCTTTATCCGTCATCATCTCATACAGGTCATTGGCGTGTTTGTGAAATGTGACTTGACTGGTCGAAGATTGCTTTTGATTGGCATCGTGATGATTGACATCGTCCCTAGGTGTATCGGAATGATATTCATCAGCGAATTCCAACAGTAGTTGGGATCTTTTAGGGCCAGTGAGCATCCATTGCCTGAGTGATACGGGATTGCCCACAAGTCCAACGGCTCCACCTGATGCTTTGACATCTTTGTTGACGTGTTCATGGCATTGGTCGATAGGAATGGATGAGAATAAATGTTTGGTTTTGGAAACTACCCAGTTAATTCTCTCATTGACTTCTCTCTTGATGGACTCTGGCAGTGAATTCATGTCTTGTATGTGAACTGGGAGCCACCTAGTATAGTTGACATGATCTAGGGCATAAAGCAGAGGAACTAGTTCTTCAAGAGCTTCGCAATATAGAGTAAAGTTCCAACATTTTGAAAAAACTGCGTGTACGTTTCCACACACAGAGGGGCAGCATTACGACCATTCGCTGGACACTTCAGAAGCTCTGACGTAACAGTCTGGCAAATGACGCATCTGCTCCAATCAATAATCTAGCATCAGCATCGTTCAGGCCTATGTTAGGGTTTCCATCCAGAAAGAAGGTACACATCTCAATGAGTGCAGGCATAGGATCGGCTACAACACCCAACTCAAATTTACAGCAATGATTTTGTCTTGTTTCATGTTATCTTCCAAGATTCACCCTGGTAATCCTTAAGAAATATCATTTATAATGACCTGTGAAGTAGCATCTGCCTGAATGTCCAGTGATTTGTTTTTTCTCCATTTGTTGAATAAATTGCCCACATGGGCTCACCATCGGTGAGAAACTAAACTGTCGACATCCATTTTCTCTGGTGTTCCACACTCCTCCACCGCTAGTGGGAGCATTTCATGGGCATGGTGTCATTCCTTCTCGCAAATTGGGGCATGCCACGCCCTAACTTAATAACACTAATAACAGTCGCTAATAAATACACAGGCCACCTAACAGTCCTAGGGTCCGGAGCCACCTGTTCAGGTGGCTCCGAGGCCAAATTTCATTTTTATGTGTTCTTGCATCCATTGAAAAAAAATCAAGCTTTTATTTGGCAAATTAGAATTGACTTCTCAATTTTAAAGACCAGTCCACCCTGGGGAGGAAACATCGACAGATACGTGTTTCGGGCTTGTTGGCCCGAGTCAGCGTGAAGCAGAAGCTTCTCCCCAGAGTGAACTAGACAAATCCCACAAGACATTCAGACTGTTCAGTCAGAAGAGCCTTTTATTCTTCATAACTGCTCCCAGAACTGTTTAATGTACCACAGACAGGATAATGTGTGGCAGGCATTATCTGTTGGATATATATATATATATATACACACACAGTCTGGGTCTGCTCTTGCTTATAGCTCAAATTAGCAGAGTAGATCGAGTTTACTTTTGGTTGGAAGTGCCTCCTCCTTCTTTAAAAAAAAAACACATATATGTATATATCAGTCACTTTAAAGGTTGTGACAGGCCATCACGTGCCAGTTTAGGCGGAAAACGCCGACCTTCACAATCCCGATTAGTCCCACAGCACAGGCACAATCTGGGTGAAACATCAGGGTGATGCCCTGCTCACAGATTGGGCTGTGGAATAATGGTCGCTAAGAGTGGAAGTGCTCGTGGCACTCTCTCGGAAAATGTAAAAATATGCTGAAAATTTACTTCCAATAAAAAGGACCAATGAAGGCACATGAGCAGGACAAAGAACGGGCGAGCAGGAATGAAATGGGAACAGGGAGAAGGCAGGACCACGAACAGGAACCAGTGACAACGATGAAGCAGGGAGACTAACCGAAAATCCTTTTCCTCAGATGAGGCAAACTTTTTCCACTCTCATCGTCAGAAAAAAACTCTCCCTCTTATTCACCCTGAGGCGATCTTCATCTCTTCTTTTTTACTTTTCTTCTCAGACGCAATTCAAACTGATTCTTTTTGTCGTGATCCCCACTCTTCTGGAGAGCCCAAAAACTCCGTCCTCTCGGGAGACGACGAAACTCCTCCTCCCCAGGGGCGATACCTCCCCTCTTTCTTTCCTGGACATTGCCAAGACCCCACCTCGGTGCCTCACTCGGGGATTACAGAAAGCTGCACATACGATTCCTTATGTTAAACCCTAACTAATTATTACCATGCATCACCCTTCATATGATGCACATTTAAACAAGACAATTCTTAAGCTAGCGTTTCTTATTTTACATCGAGATTTCTAGTTACTCGTACATGGCCCATACTAAAATACACATGTCTAACTATTCTAAGGTAATATCTACCTCCCCCCCCCCTTGCACCCCTACAAATGTAACTATATATTAATGTATAGCTTATATTGCAAAGCTTATCCTGTCTATTTTAAGAGTGTAAACTCTGCTGATTAACTATTAAGTTTACATGTATGTACTGTGTGTGTTTTTTCATTCACATCAGCTTGATTTCCGTCCGCCACAGGACTAAGATTCTCTCAAGATTGGGAATATTGGCATGCTAACCATGCTTGCCAGGGGTTAGTTGGTGACTGTGTGTGTTTTGGTGTTTGATAATTGTCTGTAGTGTAGTTTTATTTGTAGGAAATGGTACAGAGGACAAGGTATGTGGGGAGTTAAATTTACTTTTAGTTTGGCCTGAACATCAATAGTTGTAGATTATGTAGAGACACAGTGCCATTGTGTATTTGAGAGGATTGTGGTATGTGCGACCAGTACATCCTTTATGCTTAATGGGGGTTGGGTAGAAGCCCAAAAAAATATCCATTGGGACCATGCTCTGTGCAGAGCGTTGGTGCTGCCTAAGCAGTCTCCTGGGCTATTGGGAACAATCCTGGACGGGTCGCCACTCTGATGCAGGATACTCAAATGGCTCAATCATCCCAGCAAGCCAGCACTCATTTTGCTAACTTTGGAAGGATGCCAGGCTGAGTCAACCCCACCTTGTGTTAATTCAGCAGCCAACGGGGCTCAAACTCAGGACCTTAGGACCCCAAGCCAGCCATCCTAACCACGAAGCCAACACCAGGCTTGGAGCAGAATGAGTAACAATTTATTCCATGAATCCCATGTATGATTTCATCATATATAATATATTTACCTGTGGTAAGGAGCTCCTTGTTAGCATATTTGTCAATGTGTGTTTTGCTAAATGGGACTTGCTATCGCAGCAACATGCTTATGTGTGTGCAACTAGTTCTGGTGCTTGTTTGTGCAGGATGGAGCCAATTGGCTGCATTGCATTGTGTCATGCTTCCGGAGTTGCTGGGCCCACAGCGCTTCAAGGCTCCTCTCCTTGAGATGCTGGTCAAGCGCTGGCAAGATCGCTGCCTCGAGGTAATGCTCCTTCTGAGGAAATGTGCTGCTGAGAACCACCGATAGTGATCAGTTTAGGATGTTCGATTGAGTGTTTTGCCCATAAAATATTCAAAACTGTTTTTCCTCTGTTTACATAATTATTTCTTATCAGTACTGTATATACAGTGCCTTCAGAAAGTATTCACACCCCTCGACTTTTGTCACATTTTGTTGTGTTTCAGCTTGAATTTAAAATGGATTAAATATAAATTTTTTGTCACCGATCTGCACAAAATACCCCAGAATGACAAAGTGAAAAAGGCGTTTTTAGGAATTTTTACAAATCTGAAAATGAAAAGCTGAAATGTCTTGCGTCAATAAGTTTTCAACCCCTTGAGTTAATACTTTGTAGAAGTACCTTTGGTAGTGATCACAGCTTCGAGTCTTCTTGGGTATGTCTGTATCAGCTTTGCACATCTGGATTTGGGGATTTTCTTCCTTTCAGATTTGCTCAAGCTCTGTCAAGTTGGATGGGGGGCATTGGTGAACAGCAATGTTCAAGTCTATACATACATACATACATACATACATACATACATACACACATGGGGAGCATGTGCTTTACAGTGTGTTTTGTGGAATGAAGTGCTTTGTGGTGGCCGCAGTGCAAATCCTGCCACCAACCTCTTTGGGAATGTAACCAACTGCAGGAGGACATCCGCAAACACAGTTGGCACCAGATATGGATGGCCATTGGCTCACAAGGAACTCCTCCAACCCTTTGGCAAGTTTTGTATTTAATCCTGCTGGGTGTGCATGTCCATACACCCTCCACACCAGGGGGACCTGGTGGACGGAGCCAGTTTAGTCGCCGACACTCGACCAAGAACAGGTTAGTACGGGTTTCACATGATACCCTTAGCAAGCCACAGATCTGATCTGATCTGGCCTGACTTGACCTGACAATCAGGGTTGGGTGCCACCATATCAGCCAGGTTGCTTTGTACCGTCTATTAGCGTGGCACAATACAAGGCTCCCGTCCTCAAGTGATCTCCCAACCCCAGCCTCCGAGTAGCCAGATTACAGGTGCATGCCACTACACCCAGCAGTAAGTCTACACAGATTCTCAATGGGATTCAAGTCTAGCCTTTGGCTGTGCCACTCAAGATTTCTGCATTATTGTTCTGAAGCCATTCCAGTGTTGCTTTGGCTTTATGCTTGGGGTCATTGTCCTGTTGGAACATAAATCTTCACCACAGTCTCAGGTCTTTTACACTCTGAAACAGGTTCTCCTCAAGGATTTGCCTGTATTTGGCTCCATTCATTGTTCCCTCTATCCTTACAAGTCTCCCAGTCTCTGCCGCTGAAAAGCATCTCCAGAGCATGATGCTGCCACCACTATGCTTCATGGTAGGGATGGTATTAGATGGGTGATGAGCTGTGCTCAGTTTCCGCCAGATGTAGCACTTTGCATTCAGGCCAAAGAGTTCAATTTTCATCCCATCAGACTATAAGAATCTTTGCCTCCTGCTCTCAGTCTTTCCTGTGCCTTTTTGCAAAGTCCAAGTGGGCTCTCATGTGCCTTTTTCTCAAGGGTGGCTTCCGTCTGGCCACTCTACCATAAAGCCTAGATTTGTTAAATGCTGCAGACAGAGATTGTTGTCCTGGCAGGTTCTCCCATCTCAGTCAAGGAACTCTGTAGTTCTGTCAGAGTGGTCATTGAGTTATTGGTCACCTAATGATGGAGCTCACTGCTCTTGGGAACTTTCAACACTCTAGAAATAGTTTTATACCATTCCCCAGATTTATTCCTCCTCACAATTCTATCTCTGAGTTCTACGGACAGTTCCTTGGACTTCATGATGGAGTTTCTGCTCTGACATGCACTGTCAGCTGTGGGACCTTTTATAGAAAGGTGAGTTTCTTTCTAAATCATGTCCAATCAATTGAATGGCCACAGGTGGACTCCAATCAAGTTGTCGAGACATCTCAAGGATGATCAAAGGAGTGGACATCTGACATCTGAGCTCAATTTGGAGTGTCATAGCAAAGGGGTTGAACACTTGTTGACGCATGACATTTCAGCTTTTCATTTTTCAATAATTTGTAAAAATTTCTAAAAACATGTTTTGACTTTATCATTATGGGGTATTTTGTGGAGAGGGGTGACAAAATTAATTTAATCCATGATAAATTTGGGCTGTAACACAACAAAATGTGACAAAAGTCGAGATGATGTGTGAATACTTTCTGAATGCAGTGTATGTACAAGTCTGGTTCATGAAATTAGAATAACACAGCAAGAATCAGGCACGCACTTAATTATTTTATTATAATGATCAAGCGCTCAATTTTTCTTTGACATCTGACCTCGAATGAAATATTTTACAAACTATCTCGGAAAATGTAAAAGATGGTGAAAATTTACTTCTAATAAAAATTGTTGGATTCACCTTGGATTACGGATTTGCCTCAGGGTGGATTACAAGGGGTGTTCTTGCAATTGACTTCCCCAAGAGCGATCATGAAGCCACCGCTCTGCAGATAACTCTGCGGTGTGACAGATTGTTAAACAACCATAGACACTGTCTGAGACTCTTAAGGTAGGGTCCAGCGTCCAATTCCCACTTTAGCTTCCCAGCAAATTAAACCCCCCAGATAGGGAACTGTGCTTACCAACGTACAGCTGATTTCAGAATACGGCCAAGCTTTCTCGTCGGTTTACATGTTGGCTACTGACTATTCATAACGGATCAGCTCGGGCGAACTTCCTGATTGCACTACGTTTAACACTACGTTTAACAATCGGACAGTTTGGAAGGGATTATTATTCATAAGGCACGTATCAGATCAAACAAAAGTCACACATGTAAAAGCACAGAAGCCCCTTGGTCAATCACTTAACACGAATAACTCAGTCGCCACTTTTGTTCCGACAAAAGAATACAAGCAAGACTGATAGACAGAGATTGAGAGTGATGGGGTGTGTTGTCGACCCCGTTCTTACCCGCATGTGAACCGGCTGGCTCACGTGTTACCGAATGGGTGGGCTATATTGGTGTGTGTGTGAAGCGTTAAGTGCAAGAGTGCGCAAGTGTGAGATGTAAAGTGGGTCCTAAAAAGGACTGTTGTCGCTCCTGCTGATTACTCTGGCATTCAAAGGGAATGGGGGAGGTATAGTTTAGTAGAAAGTCTTTAGGAGCATGCATATGTGGCGACCGCATCAAGGAGCTCTTTCCATCCAGGAGCTTTCATTGGCTGTTTCCCATGATCCGTCAGATCCCATTAGTCGGCTTGGAACTCGGTGCTTCCATGTGTCGTTTCGCTGCCGCCATGTGTCCTATCACTGCCATGCTTCCTTAGCCTCCGCTGGTGAATGCAGGCTATTTTGTGGGGCTTTGTGGTGTGGAGTCATCATTTTGTGGGGATTTGGTCATGTAAAGTGTTTTGTTCAGTACTATAGATTTGTGTTAACACTGTCTTAACTGTGGGATACGGGGGGAGAGGAGGAGAGGGGGGGGGGAGGGAGGGAGAGAGAGAGGGGAGGGAGGGGAGAGAGGTTGGAGACAGGGAGGGAGGGGGAGAGACAGAAGGGGAGAGAGGGGGAGGGGGAGGGAGAGACAGAAGGGGAGGGAGGGAGAGGGGGGGGGAGGAGAGACAGAAGGGGAGAGGGGAGGGGGAGGAAGGGAGGGAGGGAGAGAGAGAGAGGGGAGGGAGAGAGTGAAGGGGGGGGGGAGGAGAGGAGGGGGAGGGAGAGAGATGGAGATAGAGAGAAGTGGAGGTGGGAAAGGGGGGGGGGAGAGACAGAGTGTGGAGAGAGGGAGAGAGAGCGAAGGAGGGAGGGAGAGAGAGGAGGAGGAAGATAGAGGGGGAGAGGACGAGGAGATGGGCGAGGGGAGTGAGACAGAGGGGGGGAGAGAGGGAGAGTGCTGCATTTAATTAGGGAGGGGAGTGAGGTGGGGAGAGAGAAAAGAGAGAGAACGGTGAAGGGGGAGTTAGCAAAGAGAATGTTATGTTATGCTTTAGCACACAACACACACCACCAACACACACACACACACACACACACACACCACACGTGTAAGGGGGGGGGGGGGGGTTGGGGGGGGGGGGGGGGGGGGGGGGGGGGGGGGGTGTATATAGAGGTACTTTCTATTACATCATTGAAAAGTAAAGATTGATGTTTCCTATTGTTAGAATGGAATGGATTTAACAAACAACCATGAGTACACTGTTTCGCAACACTCAGCTGCTCTCATAGGCCTTGACAAATGGTCACTAACCATTCAGAGACCAACACGAAGCTTCTAATGTGTTGCACATAGAGAGAGGCCCTGCCTTGAACCTACTGGTCTTGGAAACCTATATTTTCTGATCTTGCAAGCCTGCCTAATATGACAGTTTTCTTTAATTGAAATTACTTACCCCGAGGTGTTTTTATTTTTATTTGTTATATATATCTAATTTGAAGATAATTTATTAATAAGAAACCATTTTTTGTATTGAAATAATTCCTTGTTTCATTGTTTAACTAGCAAATACAATTGTTTTTTTAAATGCATTGTAGGATGTGTGGCAGTAAGCTGGAGGCATCTGTGTTTTGGGGGGGGGGCTCAGGTTTATGCTGATTGGCTCTGCAGCAGATACTGCATGTAGCAAAGTTAAAATATCCTGCTTTCATTGTGGTTCAATAGTGCTTGAAGTTTGGATTAATGCCACGAGTATTGTGGCCATTGATGGTTTATGATATTGCGATTGGGAATGTGGAGAGGATGGAGGTGTTGGTGAGTGGGCTTGTGAGAAGGTGGTTGGGAGTTCCATGCTGTTTGACGAATATTGCTTTTTCTGGTCAGTGTGAAGAACTTCTGTTTTCCTTAACATCGATAACTGAGGTGTATAAGGTGGTGAGGGTGCAGGAGTTTATGATGATACAGGATTCGAGTGATCCAGTGGTGAAAAATGCTCTCCCAGAGAAGAAGGCAAGAGCAGAGGTGGATGAAATGGAGGAGCAGTTGCAACAGGAGGAGGTGATAGAAATGGTGCAGCATGGGAAGCATAGTTTAGGGTGGATGAAGCATGATCTATGGGAAAGGCATGTGTGAAAGAAAGGAGGAAGATGGTGGAGAGGGAAGTGAGAAGAAAAGAGCAAGAGAGGACATATGTGAAGGCAGTCGGACAGGCACAGCAAGGTGCTTGTACTCAGTGTGCAGGAGTGGGAGTACGTTGAAATGGCAAGAGATTTGGAGGATGGAGCCAATACTGTTGAATTTCCTGTTGCAGGCAACATATGATGTGCTTCCATCACCAGGGAACTTGAGGGTGTGGGGGTTGTTGCAGAAGGAGAACTGCTCTTGGTGTGGAGGTTGGGGAACAATGTAACGTGCACTGAGTGCATGCTCAATAGCATTGGCAGCAGGAAGATATAGATGGCGGCACGATCCAGTGCTGGTGGTGGTCGTGGAGATCGTGCAACAAGAGGTGATGATATCGAGAAAGAGGAGAGTGGAGGAGGAGGAGGTCCATGGGAGAGAGTTGTTTGTAAAAGAGAGCCAGGTGGTAAGAGGTAGAAGGCAAGAGGTCTGCCAAATGCATGTGATTGGCAGGTGGTGGCAGACCGAAAGCCACAAATGGTATTCCCGGAGATCTGCCTGACAAGGTTGTGGCCTGACATTGTCACCTGGTCAAGTACAACAAGGTATGTCATCTTTGGGGAATTGTCAATACCTTTGGAAGAGAATCTGGAGGAGGTGCATGAGAGGAATAGAGGAAAGTATGGTGAGCTGGAAGCGGAGTGTCGGGTGAAGTGTTTGTGAGTTTCTTGTCAGCCATTTGAGGTGGGGTGTAGAGAGTATATTGGTAATTCCTTTTATGCATTTCTTGCTCGACCCGGAGTGTGTGGAACGGAAAGGAGGAGGATGTGTGAGAGAATGGTCCAGGTTGTCTTGAATGGTTCACTTGATTTGGAGGAAGTTTATGGAGGCAAGTCGAATGGTGTAGGTTGATGTTGATTGGGTGGTAGTTCTTTCAGCCCTAAAAGGGATAGTTCTGGTCTTGCGTATGGCAGCTTGGCCGCCAGGTAGCGATCATTTCTTGGAGCATGGCAGTGCCTCTGATGCTGTGCCCCTCTACCACAATACTGGTACTCATTTCGCTGACCTTTGAAGGATGACAGGTTGAGTCAACCCCACTTGGTGTTAATTCAGCAGCCAACGGGGCTTGAACTCGACCCTATTATCCTAAGCCAGCCACCCTAGCCGCTAAGCCAATACCAGGCTGAAAGGGGTAGTGACTGAGTTAGGAAGACATATGCAGAGATGGTTGTTGATTTGAGCAGTGTATGTTATGAGGCTAGTTCGGTTGGTTGTGTGGGTTTTTTGCATGTGTTTTGTGTGTTTTGCTGTTGAGTGGTGCATATTGTAAGGTTGGGTGGTTGTGGTTGATTGATTGTTCCAGTACATATTTTAATTGCTGTGGATTCTCGGAATAGAAGCCGTTGCTTTGTTGTTGTAATTTTTGATCTCGCTGACCGGGGTTAGGGGTATGAGGACTTCGACTGAGGAACTGGTTAGCGAGGCACACTTGTGGCCCAGGTGTGTTTTGAAATTGTGTGTGCGTGCGTGCATATATATATATACATATATACATATATACATACAGTATATATGTATTGCACTTTGAAAGCAGCTGCTTTTGCATATTCTAATAAACAAGCAGTTTTTTGTCCTCTTTGTAATGTGCATCATATGCAATTTTTCCTAGTGTTTGTAAAAATCATTGGCCCATCATCCCAATTACATGAGCCATTTGTACTTGAGTAATTCGCCTATTTCTAGAAATGTAATGCAGTCTATGCATATATTTGTACAACCAAATTTCCATCTATATTACTACTTCCTTAAGGGCCTCAATTATTCCCATCTTCTTCTGGGGTTGGCCAGGCCTGAAGTTCAACTGTAGGTTGCCGGAATTTGGAATTCGTTCAAGTAGCCGGCGATGGTTCACCTACTCTTTGTGAAAGTCATTGTGGGATATTAATGTTGGCAGACGGCACACGCAGCTTAACGTCTGTCTGAGTGACGGCACACTTTGTGATTCAATGCACTGCCTGCGAAGCACCAATCTGACAGATTATAATCAGGCCAAGAATCAAACCCAGATGAGACTGCTCAAAGGGCAAGTGCGCTACCTCTGCACCATCCTATCATACAAACAAGGTGTGATGTAATCTTTTGGGAGATTATTATTCCTATGAATAATCTAATTCTCTAAAGTTCGTCATTTTATATAACTCTTAAGTTGATATTCAATCAAAATGTGAGATAAAATCAGGATGGGGAGACTTGAAGTTCGAATTTAATTCCCAAATAATATTTTGTTCTTCTTTTTATTTTTTATTGATCCTTGTGGAGGATCTCTAAGTCTTACTCACGTTGTTGTTCTTCATCTTCTTCCTGTGGACTTTTTTGTTTCACGGCCTACAGTTTTCATCGAAACTTCCTGAAACTTGGCACATATATGTAAAAATACCCTGCGCAGACAGTAACCATCTCTGATTTTGAAAATTCCTCCTAGAAAAAAAAGTTATGACGTCAAAATATCTCCGCTAATGGAAATCGCCTAAAAAATTATCTCCGAAACTAGGCAAGCTTTTTGAATTCTGTTTGCGGGAATTGAACAGGGCATTAGCAGAGATGAATTACTCCACAAATGATACATCACTATGACGTCATATCAATTTTTATGACATATCAATTTTTATGACGTCATTCCTACTTTTTGACATTTTTT
>CM068963.1:105921521-105935863 GCA_035128595.1 Eptatretus atami
CCTTCAAAAATCTTCTTCTCTGAAATGGCTGAACAGATCGAAGCGAAACTTTACACATATGACTGCCTATCCATGAAGAACAAAATGTTCATACACATGAAATCATAGATCACATGGTTTGGCAGCCATATTTGATTTATCCTGAAACCTATTTAAAAAATCTTCTTCTCCAGAACGGCTGGACAGATTGAGGGGAAACTTCACACAATAGTTTTCTACGCTTTTTGGGTCAAGGTTCATTGTGCTTGCCCTGTGCAGATCTTCATTTCTTTATTTTCCTTTCCCTTTAGTTAAATCCATGACCTTTGTTCTTATTCTTTCTTTCTCGATCTTCCCTCATTTTTAGCTCGCCTGTTCGAAGAACAGAGAGCTATAGCGATACCCCCGGGAACAATTAAACGGCAATTGCATCGTATATTACTGAATTGGGACACAACTATTTTTGAGATCAAAGGCCAAAGGTCAACTCAAGGTCAAACTTCTAAAATCATCAATTTCAATCTGAAAAATAATCATTTTTCATCCAATTGACTGAGCTTTGATTAAGATTATCAATTTTAATCTTAATGAAATGGACAATTTGATGTATCCATGGCAACCTTTGGAGAGAGGAGTGGATTTTGTAAGTATCATGCTCTGCATGACGTCTTTTTCGTTTACTTGCAAAATTGAAGATTTTTCAAGTTTATTGGTCGATCGATTTTGTTATTCTGTCTGTCTGTCTGTCTGTCTGTCTGTTTGTCACCTGCAGGTCACAATTTTAAACCGATCTTCACAAAACTTCACCACATGGTAGAGTTTGTCAAAAGGAAGAAGCCTATTGTTTTTGAGATCAAAGGGTCAAAAGGGGAGGCAGGAGCACCAGCCCAGAGGGGAGAGCAGTACTCCATCAGGCTGCGGACGAAAAGCTTTGTATGTGGTCAGGAGCTCAGGTGGGCCGAGGAAGAACTTTGCACGACGGAGGATTCCCAGTCAGTGACTGGCTTTGGAGGCAAGGGTGGAAATGTGGTTTTCCCAGGAAAGATCATGGCAGATAGTGAGAGGTTCCAAAGAAGTGAGATATAATGTGATGGAGAAGCACCGTTCAGGAGAGGGTTATAAGATTTCAGTCACTCATTATCCCTTTGAGTATGGGGAAATCCATCATGAAGAAGGGGAAGACGTATCATACCACCCAGACTCTAACCAGATCAGGTCGCTCATCCAAACTCAGAAGCCGGGCAAGCAGAAAATTGGTTCGAGATGTCCCTGTAAATCCAACAATGACTTTGAAAGATCTGCAAGGCTCTTTGTCCGAGATGAGGGTCAGTGTTCATCAATCAACAATATCCTGTTCCCTTCGCAAAGCTGTCCTCCATGCAAGAAAGAAACCATGACTGAAAAAGATGTATGTAAAAGCCCGTATGTACTTTGCGAAAAAGCATATTAATGATACTGCAGGCATGTGGAGAAACGTTTTGGGGTCAGACAAAACAAAAATTAAACTTTCTGGTCTAAATTCAAAGCGTTATGTTTGGCGCAAGCCTAATACTGCACATCACCCAATCAACACCATCCGGACTGTGAAGCATGGTGGTGTCCACATCATGTTATGGGGCTGCTTTTCATCAGCAGGAACTGACAACTTTGTCAGGATAGAATGGACAATGGATGGTGTAAAGCACAGTAGAATCCTTGATGAAAACTTGCTTAAGTCAGCCATAAATCTGGACCTGGGTAGGAGATTCACATGTCAGCAGGACAATGATCCGAAGCACAAAGATAAAGCCACACTGGAGTGGCTGAATAAGAAGAAAATATATGTTCAAGTGGCCCAGTCAAAGTCCTGACTTGAACCCAATTCAACATTTGTGGCGAGACTTGAAGATTGCAGTCCCTCGACGATCCCCATTAAACTTGGCAGAACGAGAGCAATTTTCACGTGAAGATCTCACTGTGCAAAGCTGGTTGAGATAGTACTCATTCCTGCAAAAGGTGGTTCCACCAAGTACTGACCTGAGGGGATGAACACTTTTTCAACCAGTGAATTTTGATTTGTACATGTTTTTTGCAGGTATTCCTGACATGTAACCTCCTTTAACTGTAACAATGTTCAGTCTGATCTCTTCAGTTAGGGAATAAAAAAGTTCATTTGGAAAAATTATTTCTACATAATTTGTAATTCATCTAAATGTGCCACTATTGGTTTGGGGTGAATACTTTTGCAGACCACTGTACTTGCTGCAGATATTTTTTTTTTTACCTGCACCACTGAAGGTGGACGGAGGTTGTGTTTTCACGTATGTTTGTCTGTCTGTCTCTGTTTGTTTGTCTGTCAGCAGGATATCTCAAATGGTTATGGACAGATTTGGACAAAACTTGGTGGGTGGGTTGGGTGTGTGACATGGACGAATTGATTTGATTTTGCTGAAGATATGGATCCGGATATGAGAATTTTAAAAAAAAATTCTTTGTGATTCTTCACAATTGATAGATGGTGCTAAATACGATATATAGCACGATATTTTAAAAAGTTGTGGATAGATTATGACAAAAGTTGTTGGATGAGTTTGGTAGGTGATAAAAACAAGCCAATTAGATTTGGGTTAAGGTCCGGATCCAGATCCAGCCTGTCACTGGGATACAAAATGTAACGTTCAGCCTGGCGGAGATATGCTCTCTGCTGAGTGCCGTTTAGTTATGACTGTTGTTGGTATGTAAAGGACTTGAAGTAAGATATGTTATCTAAAAACTGGTGCATAATGTGGCAAATGTCATCAAATCTGTGATGTCTGCACACCTTTTTGGCAAATGACTATTTTGGTCTTGGCTTTGCCACATTCCTCAGCACATGAACATTTTGTGCAGAGTATTTTGATTTATTACACCGATGGGTGTGCTTGTGCCTCCGCCAGTGAATAGCACGCACGGCGTGTCACGCTCCGTTACTACCCAGCACCTTCTTTCATTCATTTCTCTTGCCAATACTCTCATGAGCATGACCGATGCCACATTTCTGCCAGAGAACAACAACCAAGACCCATCCAGGTGCTATCTACTGTGGTCGTGAATCTCCCTGTGGTTTTACATGCCCCTCAGCTGGATACTCACAAACCTAAAATGTTATTTTGGCCTGTGACTAGCATTAAAGCATAAAAGATAGATAGATTGAACACTGTCTTGTCTCATTGTTAGTGCATTTCAAAAGCAGCATCAGCTAATTTGAGATGATGTCTTTCCGCAGGTCTCAGCAGATAGATACTGGAGATGATCTCATCCTGAACTCTACTCAGAGACCTATGAAACAAGGTAATGCTGCACATGTAGTTTCTCTGTTTAGCCCTTATTAGTCCCATACTGGTATCACTGGAGGGGGCTATAGGTTTGCTCTCCATCTGTTCGTCTTTCCGTCCATCCGTCCCACCTGTGCTTTTCTGAATTTTTCCCCATCCCCTTCAACATATTCAACTTGTAACACCTGAAACTTGTTACAAGGCTTTATTATGATAAGATGCTGAACAAGTTTGAGTTTCAAGGTGTTTCATCAATTTTTCAGTAATGCCCTTTTAAAACTTATCAGATATTATACATGGGTCATTGTTCAGCTACCCTGAATCTACCCCACTCTTTGCACCCATTGGCTGGACAGCTGGCCTGACTCCACCCCAATAAAGTCATGCGCCACCATTGCTTGAAGCAGCATAGCTCGGCAGGCCTTAAGTCTTCGGCCTGGGTGTTTGTCCATGGCCCAGTGCAATGGGAATGATCCCAGGTATACAACCACGATGTATTATATAATGCACATTATACGCATGTTTTTTCTTCATGTGTTTACATCAGGTTATTTCCTCCACCACCGAAGGTGAAGGAGGTTATGTTTTCATCCCTTTCTGTCTGTTTATTACTTGTAAAATTGAAGATTCTTCAAGTGTGTTGGTCAGTCGATTTTGTTATTCTGTCTATCTGTCTGTCTGTCTGTCTATCTGTTTATCACCTACAGGTCACAATTCTAAACCGATCGTCATGAAACTTTACCAAGTTGTAGAGGTAGTCTCAACTGAGAAGCCTATTGATTTTGAGGTCAAAGATCATCTTGAGGTCAAATTTCTAAAATCATCATTTTTCATCCGATTCACTTGAAATTTGAACAAGATTTGTATATTGTGTCACTGAATTGGGAAACCAACTATTTTTGAGGTCAAAAGGTCAGAGGTCAATTCAAGGTCAAACTTCTAAAATCATCAATTTTTATCTGAAAAACCGTCAATTTTCATTTGATTGACTTTTTTTTTTGTCTACATTGTCAAGGCTCGTATGAGAGCGAACACACAATGCACAGCAAGGGGGGCATGAGACTAGAGGGGCGGGAGTGGGAAGGACAAAACAGTGGGGACAAAGACAGGAGATATGTGGAAGGGAGAGGGATGGGCGGGGAACATGGGGAATACAAGATGGAATTACAGGGACTTTCAGGAAGGAAAGCAGGGAATTTGAAGGAGGTGGGTTTTGGTGGATTAACGGGGGTAGAAAAGATCGAGGATTTGGATGGGGGAAGATAAGAGGTGGTGGTGAACAGCTGTTTTGAAAGCCTGGAGGGAAGAATGGATTGAACAGAGTGAGGGAGTTTATTCAAAGGTGGGGAAAAAGAGGAATGAAAGCGTGAAGGTGAGCAGTGATTCGTGATTTTGGTAGTTTTACCAGAAGGGGGTTGCTGGCGGACCTTGAACGCCCTGCGGAATATGGGGGGGGGCATATAGCAGATAGAGCCGGGGGGGGTGGGGCTGACCGGATAGGAGAAGGTAGAAGAAAGAAAGACCACCGACCTGCCTGCGTGAGATAGTGAGAGGCCAAAGAATCAGCCTCATCGACGGAGATACCAATGATCCTAAATGCCTTGGTTTCTACAGCGTGAAGCCGAGAAAGGTGTTCGAATGGATGGGGGCCGAGTGAGACCCTCCAACGAACCACTGTGTTTGTACCCTCATAATGAAGGATTTTTGTACCAATTCCCAATGACTGCGGCTTCACTTGTGCCGCGGTTTACTGTTCCCAATTCCAGACCACGCACCAAACCAACATTTCATTTGTAAAAACAGGCTTTATTAAAGAGGTGGGGGATGGGGGAGGGGGGGTAAGTGTTACAACAAATGAAAATCCCTCATGGACTATAAACCCCACACCCATGAATAATCCTGTTGGCTTATGCGATAGCTTAATGGCCCACACACTCACAATAGGAGACAGCTAGAGGAAGACCAGACCGAAGAGAAACCTGTCCTCATGCTCGGCTTGCACGTGGTGGTTGTGGTTGTGATGGATGTGGTTGGCTCAGTTTGGGTGAGTTGCGCTATGTCCTGATCCTAGCTCCTGCTGTGCTTTTGCTGGGTCGTGCTACATCCTCACTCTCGCTGTACCAAGGATACAGAGCTGGTCCTCACTCAACGCCTCACTCCAGTCCGGATTCTCCTTCACAGCCAAACGTGCCGACCCACCAACTCGCTCCACCACTCACCTGTTTAACCAAATCCATGCCGCACTCCACCTTTTAGAGATGCCTGCGAGCTAGCTTGGCCTTGGGATGCTTCTCGTCATTGGGAAGAGCTATTCTCGCCACATCCCTTTGTGTGACCTTCGGGCCGTTTGTCTCCACCAGTCCGTGCTCAAGAGGGCAAAAAGATGAAATGCACATATCAACAGATTCCAAAGGGGAACAATTTAGAGAATTAAGGTACGGGAATGTTAGTGGCTTAGACACATATATGATGGCACGAGGGGGGACTCTGGATTTCTACAAGAGAACCCTTTGACATGTGGCATATCATTTCATGCAGAAACCAAACACTTTTGGTATACATTTATTCATGTAAAATCTGTTCCATGTTACTCCCTTTAGGCCCTATTGCCATCTCTGAAACACTGCTTTTTTAAACTTTTTTAATGACCTGTAAACAAGTAGTCTATTGGTTGCAAAATCATGCAAACACTTGCATCAAAATATGATTTTTGCTTTATTACATAAACTCTCTTCAAAATACAACATCATGATTTGAACTTTCTAATTACATGCTTGCATACCTTGTTTGAATTATTAATTGTTCCACACAGCTTGGAGGATGTGAATCTTAATCAATGATATGCATGCATCATGTGACTGGCAGAGCGCCTTTTGGATGATGATGGTGATGATGATGATGATGATGATGAAGAAGAAGATGACGAAGGCATCAGGCATCAAGCTGGTCGATCAGATTTGCTTGGTCATTTTTCTTCTCTTTCACTTCCTGACTCAAACCTGACTATGGAAACTGCATGCCTCATCATGTCCTGTCTCCACACTTGGGGGCTCGAGCCTTCACTTGACAATCTGTGCCTGCAGCGTCTCGGCATGCTGCGTCCCCACCACCCTGTAGCTTTTGGTCTGGTTTCCCGTGGTGGACAAATGGCCCTTATGCTTCCTGGCTGGAAACGAGAGATGGACTCGGGCAGACAGCCAGGTATTGTTCAGGGTGCCATTTGGTTGCCTTGTGGGGCCCTCATTAGTCATAATAAAGTGGCCTGTAAAAGTTCCCCCCCCCCCCCCCCCCTTCTAAAGTTTTCACATTTTGATGCCACCTGAGCTCATTTCATGATGCTTTCAAATCAAACTTAATATACAGAGTCCTCACAAACCACTCCAAAGTGATAAAGTGAAAAAATGCAGATAAAATGTGAATAAGTTGGAATAACAGAGAAAATCAGATGATTCTCAGTGACATAAGTATTCAAACCCTTTCCCTAAATAACCTTAAATCACTTAAGGAGCAAATTATTTGTTTGAAAGGTTACAAAGTAAGCGCAATCGGTTTCACTTGTATGTAATCAGTGTTGTAACTTAAAAATTAAACTCCTCCGCTTATTATCAAAGGAGTTTTAAGGTGAAACTCACTTGGTCAACCTACAAAGCAAACATGAAGGCCAAGGATGTTATTTTTTTTTCTTTTATCATTTATACACATCCAAGGAATTGAAAAGTTTATTTATATACCATGACAATGCTGTTGTAACGGTGGTCCAGGTGGACACAATCAAATCTCCCACCCGGACAGTAATCTAGTAACGGGTCGTCTTTGGGACTGTATGTCGTCTGCCGGGAAAGCCCAAAAGAGCATACTTTGGTTTCCGATGTAACATAACTCAACGAGCCTGCCGCCTGTGATGCGGAAGTCGGCCCCACACCCTTTTCCATCTTCCCTAATGCTTCTTTTCCATGAAATGGTGATATTTTTAAGTAAAAACGAGAACAATTAGGAAAGTAAGGGTATCTGAGTGTAAAGCCCTCGTCATCACGTCAATTTCTAAATATCATTGAGAATGTTTAAAATATGCTTTTACACTAAACCATATTTCTTTCCAATCTGTGACTTGTGTCTCAGCAGGATGCAAACAGAAAACACGTAAATCAGGCATTGCTGGTACAAGCTCTGCGCAGTGGGAGTGCAGACCCCCTGCTGCACGTGTTGTTTATTAATGTGGAAGCTCTCATTATTCAACTTCTCACTGAAGAGGCTGCACGCCCTGTGGTGGGTGCCACTTCCCCAGAATCCTTGCACAAGGCTCAGGGGTTGCTGCAGCGCAGTGGATTAGCAGGACATGCCATTCGTGGAGGGCGTAAGGCTGGTGACTTGCTCCAGCAGGTCAAGGACACGATCAAGGAAAACATAAAAGGTATTTAGGATTGAAAGGTGTATCTTGGGAGGGGATGGGTGAGATGAAGTACAGCAGGTACAGGTATTCTAAACCACCAACCTCACTCTTCCCTCCATGGTTTCATCAGTAGCAATGCAACACGATCTCATGTCATCTACCTATGATCTTTTCATACACCCATTACAAACTTGCTCTTCCATTCAGAGCTTAAAGATGGCAGTACACCACCATCTCCACCCCCCCCCCCCACCCGTTAACTCTCTCAATACCTAATATTAAGACATAACCGTACCTGCAGGTGTGTCTCTTCTCTTTCTCTTTGTCATTTCTCTCTCTATGTCTCTAATATCATCAATCCAATTACTCATTCTGTGTCTGCTTGCTACTGATGGTTGTGGAAGCAGGCCCCTTTTATGAATACGACCAAAACTTTTTAAAAAACATCAAAATTTCAGCGTACGCCAACGTTTTACATACATATTTATATGTTGCCATTGCTGGCTAAATCGTCAAGGTGTGACAGCGCCTTAAGCGGCGCATGACTGTATGTCTACTCTGTTAATCTAGTACGTAATAGCAAGAGCAGATCTCCAGTGTTGGGCGACATTTTGACTTTCTCAGCGGGCTTCCTCAGGCCGGTAGACTATTTATTTGTCGACAAAGTCAAAGTTCATGGATGAGATAGAACATAAAATGGATCATGACATATCACAACAAAAGGAACAGTAGAAAGAGAGGGGGTAAGCACACCAACTTCAGGGTTGAAGGACAAAATAGAGGGAAACTTGGACAAATGAGAGTTGGGGGAGGATGCATGGGTTGGACAATATGGATACATAAGGAAACTCTCAGGAAGGTGGGTCTTGGGGAGGGTTAACGATGGTAGAAAATATCTGGTTTTAGATGAGGAATGATCTGAGAGGGTGGTGAACAGATGTCTTGAAAACCAGGAGGGAAGAATGAGATGGAAGAGAAAGTGGAAGTTGGTTCCACAGGTGGGAGAATTGGAACAAATGAGTGGAGGTGAGCAGTGATCCTGGATTTTGGGATTTTCACCAGAAGGGGGATGCTGGTGGACCACATGTGCCCTGCAGAAATATGGTGGAGGTGGGGGGGGGGGGCACAAAGCATGGAGAGAGCAGAGGATGCAAGGCCAGAAAGGAGGTGCTGGAAGACAGCATGACCACCAACCTGTCTGCAATGTGAAAGTGATAGGTCTATTGACACAGCTTAATAATGGGAGATTCCGATAATCTTGTAGGTCTTGGTTTCCATGGTGTCAAGCTGAGCAAGGTGCGAGGCTCAGAGAGTAGAGCAATGCTTCATATCAAGCTGTGGATGAAGGCCTTCTTGACTTGATTTACCATGTTGTGCAACAAACTGTGTTTAGCTTGGTCGAATTGAGGCCATAAACACAGTCGCACTCTTTTGGCACAAATTAATTCACTCCTCCCCTAACATTTCAAATTAATCATTGAGTAAATGTTTTGCAATTGTCTTATCATATGCCTCATACTGGATTTGTTCACTTGATTTTCTGTAATATTTGCCCCTTTTTGGCCACCATCTTTGATAGTGTCATCTGACCGAGATTTTTTTTAATGGAATGTTCTACCATTTAAAGCAATCCAGCAGACCAAATTTCAAAAGAATGCGTGGAAAATTGTGAGCTGTAGGTCGATTCCAAGCATTTCTATATGAATTTTAACACTTTGTGGCTGCCATCTTGGATTTGCCCAATTTGTCGTGAGAACGTCCCACTCTGACATGTCAGTCGTAATTTGTTTTGTCATGTACAAATGTCATGTGATCAAAAATAATTTATGTTTTGCCCATCAAGATGGTTACCAAAATGTGAAATGGCTCCTCACTCATGGACAAACAGGTAGTCTTTTTGTATTTTTATTTTTTGTAAGCACGAGGAAGTTCATTCACAACAAGAACAACAGCAAAGACAGGACATATGGAGAGCCAGTTCAAGACCCACCATCACCACATATTCAATGATGATTTCTGTTTTATCTTGTTCGTGGGTTTATAGGTTGGCCACCGCATCGTGTCCTACACGGGCACACGGGATCGGTAAGCAGTTTGCTGTACCCGAGGCAGCTGTACCAGCGTTACGATGCACGGTGGTTGCTTTCCGGTGGCTGCGACTTCTCCGTGCTCTTGTGGAATATGGCATCCGGTGAAGCACTGCATTCGTTTTGCGTCCATGGTGGGGAAATCACGCAGTTGCTTGTTCCCCCTGAGGGCTGCAGTGTGAGTTCTCCCAAGGGAGGATAACACGTGCCACACACCCGGCTATACGTTCGTCAATTAGGACTTGAGTGTAATGAGACCTCAGAATTCACTTGAACTGAAAATGGCTTTCTTCAGCACACTAGCATTCGATAGTATACAAATACCAAAGAGGGATAGTTTAATCGAATGCAAAATAAAAATGTACATAAGTGACAAATTATATGGATAGAAATACAAAGAGCAACGGCAAAGAGTGATCGAGAGTCGAAATTAGAAAGTCAATCAATTAACTGTTAAAATTAAAATGTGAGCCGAAAATAATCTTGAGTTTTATTCCCAGTTCCAGGAAGTCCACTTCACATGCATCAGCACCCAATGAATTGCACATCACCTCATGTATCCCTTTAGTCCATGCTAAGCCATTCGTATCACAGCACTGGTTTTGCCCCTCACTGTCAGACACCAACATCGTTTTTCAGATTTAAAAACATTAACATGATGGATTTGAAAAACCATTTCACAGAAAGCTGTGCGTTTTGTTTGTGTGCATTACATGGCAGGTGCGCGTAGCACAGTGTGTATGCTCAGTGGCAGCAGATCACTCTGTTGCCCTGTTGAGCCTCAAGGAGCGACGATGCATCATGTTGGCATCCCGGCACCTCTTCCCTGTGCACCTCGTTAAATGGCGCCCTCTGGATGACTACCTCGTTGTCGGATGCAGTGATGGCTCAGTTTATGTTTGGCAAATGGAAAATGGTTTGTGGCCTACACACCAATATGTCATATGCACTGACACACATGGCTATCATTTTTGCTTGCTACTCCTACCGTCAATGAATTGGTCCTTTTTTGTTTTTGAGGTAATTCCAGCATGTGTTTGTGCGTGCATGTGTGCGTATTGCTCGAGTCTCAACGCAGCTTCCCCGAGGACTGGGGGTGCACACATACGATTTCTGTTATTCGCCATGTGTGGAGGACGTCGGAGCCCCAGACAAAGGCGTTCTTCCTCTTCATCAATCTCGAAGGCCTACGATTTACTATCACGTGAGGCAACGTGGCTGGCCCTTGCTAAGCTGGGAACAACACCATCCAGCTCATCGAGCCTTTCCACCAAGACATGCAGGCTACAATACAGTTAGGTGGAAGTGCCCGAGATACAGTTGCTGTTAAAATGAGTTAAAGCAGGGATGTTGCATAGCTCCAGTGCTGTTCAACCTCTTCGTGCAATGCTGGGCAGAAAGAGCAGCAGGTATAGTTAGCGTTGGGGTTGGAGTGGGAGTGAATGTAAAGTACAAACAGGACTGAACTATTTAGAAGGTATACCCACAATGCAGATGAGGCCAAGTTCACTGATGTTCAGATGATGCAGCTCTATTTGCCACCGCAAGAGCAGGTGCTGAGGAGGTTCTCCATAAGTACATCGAGGTAGCAGCTGACTTTGGTATGTCAGTCAAAATAGCTTAGACAAAACCAATGGTAACCAGCAGAGAGGCAATAATGGTCACGGGCTCCATTCCTTATGGTTCACGATTAAACAGAGTGTTACGAAGTTTTATTATTTGGGGTCAATGATATCATCATCCGAAGAATGCAACTGAACATTGAACAAACAGTAGCACAAGCATTGAGAACCTTCGGAATACTCCACAAGATAGCGTTTGGCAACAGGGGCCTTAGAGTGGAAAACAAGTGCAACGTGTACCAAGTCTGTTTCCTCTCTGTCATGTTGTACAGGTCTGAGTGTTGGACACCTCTCAGGGAATATTTGAAGGGATTCCATCATATATGCATTCACACCATTCTAAGCATTTCAAATGAGCATCAGTGGGCCCAGCATATAGCATCTTAGATTGCCAGGCAGTATTTGGGTGGGGGGGGACAGTCAAACGGTGACAGAGAAAGTCTCCAAATGTCTCCTGGAGTGGCTTAGTCATCTGACCCGAATACCTGATGAGTGAACACCCGAGATCAGCCTGTTTAGCTGACTGCAAGAACCCTGACCACAGTGATGCCCATGCAGGTGATAGAAGGATATTCTTATGGATCTGAAGGAAATGAAAGTTCCAGAAGATTCATGTTATGAAGAGACAACACCAACAAGAGCAGGGTGACAAGTTAAATAGAGGCATGTTTGTACAGATACCAAAACTGAGAGCAAGCAGCATGCCAATTGCAATGCCCTGAGTGCCAGCGTACCTTTCACAGAGGAAGTGAAGTGAAAGGGAATTTTTTGGTGGAAAGGCAGGAACCAGTTTCGGAGCATTGTGTAGAACTTCACAGTTCCAAACTTGCAAGAAATGGTTTCTTAGCCGTGGAGGGTTCGCAATCTACACATGTACACCAGAAGACCCTTTAAAGAACACCCCTTGAACTGTTCTGCTTTGCTTCCCGAAGTCAGGGGATTCAGTGGCAAAATACCAGCATGGGACAGGAAAGAGTGTGTGTGCGTGTGCGTGCGCGTGCTCTCGGGCTGTTTCAGTTTGGTTTGACATGGTCGGTCACTCCGCCAAATATGTGGTGTTTTCATAGTGTGCTTTTTATTTGCATATAAATGTCTTCAAGTATTTTCAACTTTTTTTCTTCTGTCCATACTAGAAAATCTGCTTCATGTTTGCATGTCCGATATGTTAAATCTGGAACTTTCATGCTTGTGTCCATGTAGGTGTACTGGACCGCTGTGTGCTGGGAATCGGAGCAATTCAAATCTTGCAGGGATGTGACGAGGCTATACCTGCGGGTGAAACTGCTGGCTTGCCTGCAGTGAACCTAAAGCAGGCAATGGCACGTCGCAGCCTCGCAGCATTGAAACACGCAGCACACTCCAAACTTCAGACATTCGCCACCAACCTGCTGACATCTGGTGCTGGAGAGAAGGTGATGTTTGTATGTCAGCGTTCAGCATTTTCTTCCATTTGTTTGCCAAAGGCATTACATTTTTTGGTTGTCCCTCTGGCTGTGGCCGTCCATGCGTCTGTGCACGTGTGCATAGCAGATTTTTGTTACAGTGATAACTTCTGAATTACTGAAGGGATTTTGACCAAACTTGGTAGAAATTTGTAATCTGATGCAAAGATGAACTGATTCGATTTTAGGGTCAAAGGTGGGAACGTAGCATGGAACGGGCAGAGGCTGCAAAACCACAAAGGAAGTGGTAGAAGAGAGAGAGACCACTGACCTTTCTGTGATGTGAAAGTGATAAACCCATAGACTCAGCTTTATCATGGGAGATCCCAATGATTTTGAAGGCCTATCAGCCATGACCTTGCCTGTGTACAAGACATGTTTCCAAGCTGGACTCCAAAACTAGCTACAAACTGGGCAATCCACTGTCATGTTAAGTTATTACTCAGTAAAATAGAACTTCTTTTGATATACAAGAATGTTGGAAAGCCTTTACATTACAGCCTTTATACAATGAAAGGCCTTTATACACCCAGACTTTTATCACACTTGATGCTCCACCGTGGACTTGTTGCTTTCCTTTATGGGCTGTTGCCCCCACTTCATACCTGTCTATTCTAGGTGCTGTGGAGTCCAAAGCTTTCAACATTATTGGCTTCTTCCACGAAGAAGTCAAGGTGTATGGTCTGTCGCTATCTCATTGCAAATTGATTGGTGACCTCTCAGTAGTCGAGCTCTTCACTTTCTATTCTTGCATCCTCTCCTCTTTCAATCTTTCACCCATCCCCCACTCTTCTAGGATGCAACCAATCTTCCAATAACCCTATCATTGTTAACTTTTGCCAAATATAAAGTTGATGCAATGTCAGTACCTCGACGTGTTTCGACTTATGAGTAACTTACAAGAACTTGTGTCAACGTGTGTCAACGATCGCATATCGTGCCTACAACTTATTCCCAGCGTAGCGGAACGTGTGAGCCATACAGCGAGTACGTCGTAAAATTTTCAGCATGCTTGAAATTTCACGACACGAGACGTACCACGAAATATGACAGCGTACTTCATCGTTTTTCAGCGTGCTCTTAACGTTTACACAACTTACCCATACCGTATTCGACGTGTGCCAGCGTTTTAGACACATTTTTCATAGGTCGGCATACGCTGGCTAAATCGTCAAGTGTGACTGGGTTTACACTTCCAATTCTCAGGCGGTTATGATTTAAATCGGCGTCGGCAGGTTTTAACAGGCTATGCCACGAGTTCGTCGGTGATACGTGCAGCGCGCTATGCCTAAGTTAACATATCGTTGGGCATAGGTTGTGAACGCCGACAACAGGCTAAGCATTCGTTGGTATAAGTTATCTATAAGACAACGAAACGTTCTGTGCCCGTTACTAATATTTATGCATACGGCCAACACCGTACCCGAAACTTATTTCTAACCTATGAGTAACGTGTTGTAGGCACGTTACACGATCGTTGACACACGTAGAGGCACATTATGCGATCATTGACACACGTCGAGGCACGT
>CM068963.1:105935873-105955730 GCA_035128595.1 Eptatretus atami
TAAAAGCAAATGTCCGAATATATTTTAAAATTAGTGATAGACTAAAAAAATAAAAAAAATTAAAAAAACAACAACTTCAGATATTTCGTCACGTTCCTTCACGGAGCCAAGGAGAAGAAAAGAAAATGTGCCTTGACGGAGAAAATAAGTTTCGGGTATGCTAAATCATTTTTTTTTTTCTTCAGAGCTGGCAGATCCGTCGTATATGCGATCCGTCGTTGCCCGGAATGCGTTAAGGCGCTGTCACACCTGACGATTTAGCCAGCGTATGCCGACTTATGAAAAATTGTCTAAACGCTGGCACACGTCGAATACGTTATGGGTAAGTTTTGATAACATTAAGAGCACGCTGAAAAACACTGCCATACGTCGTAGTATGCTGGCTTTCATCGTTGTACTTTGCGGTTGTCTCAAATTTTAGCATGCTTGAAATTTTACGACGTATGCCAGCGTATGACTCACACGTTCCGCTACGCTGGCCATAAGTTGTAGGCACGTTATGCGATCGTTGGCACACGTCGACACACGTTACTTGTAAGTTACTCATCAGTCGAAACACGTCGAGGTAATGATTAGCGTACCCGAAACTTATTTCTAACCTATGAGTAACGTGTTGTAGGCACGTTACACGATCGTTGACACACGTAGAGAGGCACATTATGCGATCATTGACACACGTCGAGGCACGTTACTTGTAAGTTACTCATAAGTCGAAAACACGTCGAGGTAATGCTTAGCGTACCCATACCCAAACTTATTCTAACCTATGAGTAACGTGCTTTGAACCTATGTGTAATGTACCTCCAACGCATATTGATGTATGTAGACTTATTTGATTGACGTCTTCCGGACGACCACAGAACTTACTGAACGTGTTTCTAATTTACAGCTACCGTATAATGGCGTATTGGCAGCGTTTAAAAAAAAAACAAAAAAAAACAATAACTTCCGATATTTCGTCACGTGCCGTTACATCACGTCCGATTGCCTCTTCAGTTTGCCATGTCTTATTCTTAGTTCCTCCTCTGTGAATATTTCTGTTTGAGGATATTGTCACATCGACGTCGAAACTTAAAGCAAATGTCCGAATTATTTTAAAATTAGTGATAGACTAAAAAAATAAAAAAAATTAAAAAACAACAACTTCAGATATTTCGTCACGTTCCTTCACGGAGCCAAGGAGAAGAAAAGAAAATGTGCCTTGACGGAGAAAATAATGTTCGGGTATGCTAAACATTACCTCGACGGGTGTTTCGACTTATGAGTAACTTACAAGGAACTTGTGTTCAACGTGTGTCAACGATCGCATATCGTGCCTACAACTTAATTCCCAGCGTAGCGGAACGTGTGAGCCATACAGCGAGTACGTCGTAAAATTTTCAGCATGCCTTGAAATTTCACGACGTACGAGACGTACCCGAAATATGACAGCGTAACTTCATCGTTTTTCAGCGTGCTCTTAACGTTACACAACTTACCCATACCGTATTCGACGTGTGCCAGCGTTTTAGACACATTTTTCATAGGTCGGCATACGCTGGCTAAATCGTCAAGGTGTGACTGCGGGTTTACACTTCCAATTCTCAGGCGGTTATGATTTAAATCGGCGTGCGGCAGGTTTTTAACAGGCTATGCCACGAGTTCGTCGGTGATACGTGCAGCGCGCTATGCCTAAGTTAAACTATCGTTGGGCATAGGTTGTGAACGCCGACAACAGGCTAAGCATTCGTTGGTATAAGTTATCTATAAGACAACGAAACGTTCTGTGCCCGTTACTAATATGTTATGCATCGGCCACACGTTATGAATACGACCAAAACTTTTTAAAAAACATCAAAATTTCAGCGTACGCCAACGTTTTACATACTATTTATATGTTGCCATTGCTGGCTAAATCGTCAAGGTGTGACAGCGCCTTAAGCGCGCATGACTGTATGTCTACTCTGTTAATCTAGTACGTAATAGCAAGAGCAGATCTCCAGTGTTGGGCGACATTTTGACTTTCCAGCGGGCTTCCTCAGGCCGGTAGACTATTTATTTGTCGACAAAGTCAAAGTTCTGGATGAGATAGAACATAAAATGGATCATGACATATCACAACAAAGGAACAGTAGAAAGAGAGGGGGTAAGCACACAACTTCAGGGTGAAGGACAAAAATAGAGGGAAACTTGGACAAGTGAGAGTTGGGGGAGGATGCATGGGTTGGACAATATGGATACATAAGGAAACTCTCAGGAAGGTGGGTCTTGGGAGGGTTAACGATGGTAGAAAATATCTGGTTTTAGATGAGGAATGATCTGAGAGGGTGGTGAACAGATGTCTTGAAAACAGGAGGGAAGAATGAGATGGAAGAGAAAGTGGAAGTTGGTTCCACAGGTGGGAGAATGGAACAAATGAGTGGAGGTGAGCAGTGATCCTGGATTTTGCGGATTTTCACCAGAAGGGGGATGCTGGTGGACCACATGTGCCCTGCAGAAATATGGTGGAGGTGGGGGGGGGCACAAAGCATGGAGAGAGCAGAGGATGCAAGGCCAGAAAGGAGGTGCTGGAAGACAGCATGACCACCAACCTGTCTGCAATGTGAAAGTGATAGGTCTATTGACACAGCTTAATAATGGGAGATTCGATAATCTTGTAGGTCTTGGTTTCCATGGTGTCAAGCTGAGCAAGGTGCGCAGGCTCAGAGAGTAGAGCAATGCTTCATATCAAGCTGTGGATGAAGGCCTTCTTGACTTGATTTACCATGTTGTGCAACAAAACTGTGTTTAGCTTGGTCGAATTGAGGCCATAAACACAGTCGCACTCTTTTGGCACAATTAATTCACTCCTCCCCTAACATTTCAAATTAATCATTGAGTAAATGTTTTGCAATTGTCTTATCATATGCCTCATACTGGATTTGTTCACTTGATTTTCTGTAATATTTGCCCCTTTTTGGCCACCATCTTTGATAGTGTCATCTGACCGAGATTTTTTTTATGAATGTTTCTACCATTTAAAGCAATCCAGCAGACCAAATTTCAAAAGAATGCGGTGGAAAATGTGAGCTGTAGGTCGATTCCAAGCATTTCTATATGAATTTTAACACTTTGTGGCTGCCATCTTGATTTGCCCAATTTGTCGTGAGACGTCCCACTCTGACATGTCAGTCGTAATTGTTTTGTCATGTACAATGTCATGTGATCAAAAATAATTTATGTTTTGCCCATCAAGATGGTTACCAAAATTGAAATGGGTCCTCACTCATGGACAAACAGGTAGTCTTTTTTGTATTTTTATTTTTTGTAAGCACACGGGAAGTTCATTCACAACAAGAACAACAGCAAAGACAGACATATGGAGAGCCAGTTCAAGACCCACCCATCACCACATATTCAATGATGATTTCTGTTTTATCTTGTTCGTGGTTTATAGGTTGGCCACCGCATCGTGTCCTACACGGGCACACGGGATCGGTAAGCAGTTTGCTGTACCCGAGGCAGCTGTACCAGCGTTACGATGCACGGTGGTTGCTTTCGCGTGGCCTGCGACTTCTCCGTGCTCTTGTGGAATATGGCATCCGTGAAGCACTGCATTCGTTTTGCGTCCATGGTGGGGAAATCACGCAGTTGCTTGTTCCCCCTGAGGCTGCAGTGTGAGTCTCCCAAGGGAGGATAACACGTGCCACACACCCGGCTATACGTTCGTCAATTAGGACTTGAGTGTAATGAGACCTCAGAATTCACTTGAACTGAAAATGGCTTTCTTCAGCACACTAGCATTCGATAGTATACAAATACCAAAGAGGGATAGTTTAATCGAATGCAAAATAAAAATGTACATAAGTGACAAAATTATATGATAGAAATACAAAGAGCACGCAAAGAGTGATCGAGAGTCGAAATTAGAAAGTCAATCAATTAACTGTTAAAATTAAAATGTGAGCCGAAAATAATCTTGAGTTTATTCCCAGTTCCAGGAAGTCCACTTCACATGCATCAGCACCCAATGAATTGCACATCACCTCATGTATCCCTTTAGTCCATGCTAAGCCATTCGTATCACAGCACTGGTTTTGCCCCTCATCTGTCAGACACCAACATCGTTTTTTCAGATTTAAAAACATTAACATGATGGATTTGAACAAACCATTTCACAGAAGCTGTGCGTTTTGTTTTGTGTGCATTACTGGCAGGTGCGCGTAGCACAGTGTGTATGCTCAGTGGCAGCAGATCACTCTGTTGCCCTGTTGAGCCTCAAGGAGCGACGATGCATCATTGTGGCATCCCGGCACCTCTTCCCTGTGCACCTCGTTAAATGGCGCCTCTGGATGACTACCTCGTTGTCGATGCAGTGATGGCTCAGTTTATGTTTGGCAAATGGAAAATGGTTTTGTGGCCTACACACCAATATGCTCATATGCACTGACACACATGGCTATCATTTTGCTTGCTACTTCCTACCGTCAATGAATGGTCCTTTTTTTGTTTTGAGGTAATTCCAGCATGTGTTTGTGCGTGCATGTGTGCGTATTGCTCGAGTCTCAAACGCAGCTTCCCCGAGGACTGGGGGTGGCACACATACGATTTCTGTTATTCGCCATGTGTGGAGGACGTCGGAGCCCCAGACAAAGGCGTTCTTCCTCTCATCAATCTCGAAGGCCTACGATTTACTATCACGTGAGGCAACGTGGTGGCCCTTGCTAAGCTGGGAACAACACCATCCAGCTCATCGAGCCTTTCCACCAAGACATGTGCAGGCTACAATACAGTAGGTGGAAGTGCCCGAGATACAGTTGCTGTTAAAATGAGTTAAAAGCAGGGATGTTGCATAGCTCCAGTGCTGTTCACCTCTTCGTTGCAATGCTGGGCAGAAAGAGCGGCAGGTATAGTTAGCGTTGGGTTGGAGTGGGAGTGAATGTAAAGTACAAACACGACTGAACTATTTAGAAGGTATACCCACAATGCAGATGAGGCCAAGTTCACTGCATGTTCAGATGATGCAGCTCTATTTGCCACCGCAAGAGCAGGTGCTGAGGAGGTTCTCCATAATACATCGAGGTAGCAGCTGACTTTGGTATGTCAGTCAAAATAGCTTAGACAAAACAATGGTAAACCAGCAGAGAGGCAATAATGGTGGACGGGCTCCATTCCTTATGGTTCACGATTAAACAGAGTGTACGAAGTTTTCTTTTGGGGTCATGATATCATCATCCGAAGAATGCAACTGGAACATTGACAACAAACAGTAGCGCAAGCATTGAGAACCTTCGGAATACTCCACAAGATAGCGTTTGGCAACAGGGGCCTTCGAGTGGAAAACAAGTGCAACGTGTTACCAAGTCCTGTTCCTCTCTGTCATGTTGTACAGGTCTGAGTGTTGGACACCTCTCAGGGAATATTTGAAGGGATTCCATCATAGATGCATTCACACCATTCTAAGCATTTCAAATGAGCATCAGTGGGCCCAGCATATAGCATCTTAGATTGCCAGGCAGTATTTGGTGGGGGGGGGGGGACAGTCAAACGGTGACAGAGAAAGTCTCCAAATGTCTCCTGGGTGGCTTAGTCATTCTGGCCCGAATACCTGATGAGTGAACACCCGAGATCAGCCTGGTTAGCTGACTGCAAGAACCTGACCACAGTGATGCCCATGCAGGTGATAGAAGGATATTCTTATGGATCTGAAGGAAATGAAAGTTCCAGAAGATGATGTTATGAAGAGACAACACCAACAAGAGCAGGTGACAAGTTAAAATAGAGCATGTTTGTACAGATACCAAAACTGAGAGCAAGCAGCATGCCAATTGCAATGCCCTGAGTGCCAGCGTACCTTTCACAGAGGAAGTGAAGTGAAAGGGAAATTTTTTGGTGGAAAGGCAGGAACCAGTTTCGGAGCATTGTGTTAGAACTTCACAGTTCCAAACTTGCAAGAAATGGTTTCTTTAGCCGTGGAGGGTTCGCAATCTACACATGACACCAGAAGACCCTTTAAAGAACACCCTTGAACTGTTCTGCTTTGCTTCCCGAAGTCAGGGGATTCAGTGGCAAAATACCAGCATGGACAGGAAAGAGTGTGTGTGCGTGTGCGTGCGCGTGCTCTCGGCTGTTTCAGTTTGGTTTGACATGGTCGGTACTCCGCCAAATATGTGGTGTTTTCATAGTGTGCTTTTTATTTGCATATAAATGTCTTCAAGTATTTCAATTTTTTCTTCTGTCCATACTAGAAAAATCTGCTTCATGTTTGCATGTCCGATATGTTAAATCTGGAACTTTCATGCTTGTGTCCATGTAGGTGTACTGGACCGCTGTGTGCTGGGAATCGAGCAATTCAAATCTTGCAGGGATGTGACGAGCTATACCTGCGGGTGAAACTGCTGCTTGCCTGCAGTGAACCTAAAGCAGGCAATGGCACGTCGCAGCCTCGCAGCATTGAAACCGCAGCACACTCCAAACTTCAGACATTCGCCACCAACCTGCTGACATCTGGTGCTGGAGAGAAGGTGATGTTTGTATGTCAGCGTCAGCATTTTCTTCCATTTGTTTGCAAAGCATTACATTTTTTGGTTGTCCCTCTGGCTGTGGCCGTCCATGCGTCTGTGCAACGTGTGCATAGCAGATTTTTTGTTACAGTGATAAACTTCTGAATTACTGAAGGATTTTGACCAAACTGGTAGAAATTTGTAATCTGATGCAAAGATGAACTGATTCGATTTTAGGGTCAAAGGTGGGAGAGTAGCATGGAACGGGCAGAGGCTGCAAAACCACAAAGGAAGTGTAGAAGAGAGAGAGACCACTGACCTTTCTGTGATGTGAAAGTGATAAACCCATAGACTCAGCTTTATCATGGAGATCCCAATGATTTTGAAGGGCCTATCAGCCATGACCTTGCCTGTGTACAGACATGTTTCCAAGCTGGACTCCAAACACTAGCTACAAACTGGGCAATCCACTGTCATGTTAAGTTATTACTCAGTAAATAGAACTTCTTTTGATATACAAAGAATGTTGGAAAGCCTTTACATTACAGCCTTTATACAATGAAAGGCCTTTATACACCCCAGACTTTTATCACACTTGATGTGCTCCATCCTCCGACCGTGGACTTGTTTGCTTTCCTTTATGGGCTGTTGCCCCCACTTCATACCTGTCTATTCTAGGTGCTGTGGAGTCAAAGCTTTCAACATTATTGGCTTCTTCCACGAAGAAGTCAAGGTGTATGGTCTGTCGCTATCTCATTGCAATCGATTGGTGACCTCTCAGTAGTCGGACCTCCTCACTTTCTATTCCTGCATCCTCTCCTCTTTCAATCTTTCACCCATCCCCCACTCTTCTAGGATGCAACCAATCTTCCAATACCCTATCATTGTTAACTTTTGCCAAATATAAAGTTGATGAATGTAAACCAAAAACCTCACTCTTCCCTCCATGGTTCATCAGTAGCAATGCAACACGATCTCATGTCATCTACCTATGATCTTTTTCATACACCCATTACAAACTTGCTCTTCCATTCAGAGCTTAAAGCTGGAGTACACCACCATCTCCACCCCCCCCCCCCCCCCACCCGTTAACTCTTCCAATACCTAATATTAAGACATAAACCGTACCTGCAGGTGTGTCTGTCTTCTCTTTCTCTTTGTCATTTCTTCTCTTATGTCTCTATATCATCAATCCAATTACTCATTCTTGTGTCTGCTTACTACTGATGGTTGTGGGGAAGCAGGCCCCTCCCCACACCCTTTTCCATCTTCCCTAATGCTTCTTTTCATGAAATGGTGATATTTTTAAGTAAAAAACGAGAACAATTAGGAAAGTAAGGGTATCTGAGTGTAAAGCCCTCGTCATCACGTCAATTTCTAAATATCATTGAGAATGTTTAAAATATGCTTTTACACTAAACCTATTTCTTTCCAAACTGATGGCTTGTGTCTCCAGGCAGGATGCAAACAGAAAACACGTAAATCAGGCATTGCTGGTACAAGCTCTGCGCAGTGGGAGTGCAGACCCCCTGCTGCCGTGTTGTTTATTAATGTGGAAGCTCTCATTATTCAACTTCTCACTGAAGAGCTGCACGCCCTGTGGTGGGTGCCACTTCCCCAGAATCCTTGCACAAGGCTCAGGGGTTGCTGCAGCGCAGTGGATTAGCAGGACATGCCATTCGTGGAGGGCGTAAGGCTGGTGACTTGCTCCAGCAGGTCAAGGACACGATCAAGGAAAACATAAAAGGTATTTAGGATTGAAAGGTGTATCTTGGGAGGATGGGTGAGATGAAGTACAGCAGGTACAGGTATTCCAGTATTGATACACATCCAAGGAATTGAAAAGTTTATTCTATAACATGATCAATGCTGTTGTAACGGTGGTCCAGGTGGACACAATCAAATCTCCCCGCGGACAGTTAAATCTAGTGACGGGTCGTCTTTGGGACTGTATGTCGTCTGCCGGGAAAGCCCAAAAAGAGCGTATACTTTGGTTTCCGATGTAACAGTAACTCCAACGAGCCTGCCGCCTGTGATGCGGAAGTCAGTTCGAATGGATGGGGCGAGTGAGACCCTCCAACGAACCACTGTGTTTGTACCCTCATAATGAAGGATTTTGTACCAATTCCCAATGACTGCGGCTTCACTTGTGCCACGGTTTTCTGTTCCAATTCCAGACCACGCACCAAACCAACATTTCATTTGTAAAAACAGGCTTTATTAAAGAGGTGGGGGATGGGGGAGGGGGGGTAAGTGTTACAACAAATGAAAATCCCTCCATGGACTATAAACCCCACACCCATGAATAATCCCGTTGGCTTACTTAATGGCCACACAACTAATGCCCACACACTCACAATAGAAGACAGCTAGAGGAAGACCAGACCGAAGAAAAACCTGTCTTCATGCTTCGGCTTGCACATGGTGGTTGTGGTGTGATGGATGTGGTTGGCTCAGTTTGGGTGAGTTGCGCCATGTCCTGATCCTAGCTCCTGCTGTGCTTTTGCTGGGTCGTGCTACATCCTCACTCTCGCTTTCCAAGGATACAGAGATGGTCCTCACTCAACGCCTCACTCCAGTCCGGATTCTCCTTCACAGCCAAACGTTGCCGACCCACCACTCGCTCCACCACTCACCTGTTAACCCAATCCATGCCGCACTCCACCTTTTAGAGATGCCTGCGAGCTAGCTTGGCCTTGGGATGCTTCTCGTCATTGGGAAGAGCTATTTCTCGCCACATCCCTTTGTGTGACCTTCGGCCGTTTGTCTCCACCAGTCCGTGCTCAAGAGGGCAAAAAGATGAAATGCACATATCAACAGATTCCAAAGGGAACAATTTAGAGAATTAAGGTGCGGGAATGTTAGTGGCTTAGACACATATATGATGGCACGAGGGGGGACTGGATTTTACAAGAAGCACCCTTGACATGTGGCATAATCATTTCAGCAGAAACCAACACTTTTGGTATACATTTATTCATGTAAAATCTGTTCCATGTTACTCCCTTTAGGCCCTATTGCGCATCTCTGAAACCACTGCTTTAAACTTTTTTAATGACCTGTAAACAAGTAGTCTATTGGTTGCAAAACATGCAAACAATTAATAATTCTGTTCATCAATAATAAATCATTGATGTCATCTGTGTGAACATCAATAATGTTCATTCTTGAACAATATTAATTGTTCATCAATATGATTTTGCTTATTACATAAACTCTCTTCAAAACTACACATAATGATTTGAACTTTCTAATTAGCATGCTTGCATACCTTGTTTGAATTATTAATTGTTCCACACAGCTTGGAGGATGTGAATCTTAATCAATGATATGGCATGCATCATGTGACTGGCAGAGCGCCTTTTGGATGATGATGGTGATGATGATGATGATGATGATGATGAGAAGAAGAAATGACGAAGGCATCAGGCATTCAAGCTGGTCGATCAGATTTGCTTGGTCATTTTTTTCTTCCTCTTCACTTCCTGACTCAACACCTGACTATGGAAACTGCATGCCTCATCATGTCCTGTCTCCACACTTGGGGGCTCGAGCCTTCACTTGACAATCTGTGCCTGCAGCGTCTCGGCATGCTGCGTCCCCACCACCCTGTAGCTTTTGGTCTGGTTTCCCGTGGTGGACAATGGCCTTATGCTTCCTGGCTGGAAACGAGAGATGGACTCGGGCAGACAGCCAGGTATTGTTCAGGGTGCCATTTGGTTGCCTTGTGGGGCCCTCATTAGTCATAATAAGTGGCCTGTAAAAGTTCCCCCCCCCCCCTTCTAAAGTTTTCACATTTTTGATGCCACCTGAGCTCATTTCATGATGCTTTCAAATCAAACTTAATATACAGGTCCTCACAAACCACTCCAAAGTGATAAAGTGAAAAAATGCAGATAAAATGTGAATAAGTTGGAATAACAGAGAAAATCAGATGATTCTCAGTGACATAAGTATTCAAACCCTTTCCCTAAATAAACCTTAAATCACTTAAGGAGCAAATTATTTGTTTGAAAGGTTACAAGTAAGCGCAATCGTTTCACTTGTATGTAACCTCAGTGTTGTAACTTAAAAATTAAACTCCTCCGCTTATTATCAAAGGAGTTTTAAGGTGAAACTCACTTGGTCAACCTACAAAGCAAACATGAAGGCAAGGATGTTATTTTTTTTTCTTTTTTTTTTGTCTACATTGTCAAGGCTCGTATGAGAGCGAACACACAATGCACAGCAAGGGGGGCATGAGACTAGAGGGGCGGGAGTGGGAAGGACAAACAGTGGGGACCAAAGACAGGAGATATGTGGAAGGGAGAGGATGGGCGGGGGAACATGGGGAATACAAGATGGACATTTACAGGGACTTTCAGGAAGGAAGCAGGGAATTTGAAGGAGGTGGGTTTTGGTGGATTAACGGGGGTAGAAAAGATCGAGGATTTGGATGGGGGAAGATAAGAGGTGGTGGTGAACAGCTGTTTTGAAAGCCTGGAGGGAAGAATGGGATTGAACAGAGTGAGGGAGTTTTATTCAAAGGTGGGAAAAAGAGGAATGAAGCGTGAAGGTGAGCAGTGATTCGTGATTTTGGTAGTTTTACCAGAAGGGGGTTGCTGGCGGACCTTGAACGCCCTGCGGAAATATGGGGGGGGGGCATATAGCAGATAGAGCCGGGGGGTGGGGCTGACCGGATAGGAGAGGTAGAAGAAAGAAAGACCACCGACCTGCCTGCGGTGAGATAGTGAGAGGCCAAAGAATCAGCCTCATCGACGGAGATACCAATGATCCTAAATGCCTTGGTTTTACAGCGTGAAGCCGAGAAAGGTGGGAGGCAGTGAGCACCAGCCCAGAGGGGAGAGCAGTACTCCATCAGGCTGCGGACGAAAAGCTTTGTATGTGGTCAGGAGCTCAGGTGGGCCGAGGAAGAACTTTGCACGACGGAGGATTCCCAGTCAGTGACTGGCTTTGGAGGCAAGGTTGGAAAATGTGCTTTTCCCAGGAAAGATCATGGCAGATTAGTGAGAGGTTTCCAAAGAAGTGAGATATAATGTGATGGAGAAGCCACCGTTCAGGAGAGGGTTATAAGATTTCAGTCACTCATTATCCCTTTGAGTATGGGGAAATCCTATCATGAAGAAGGGGAAGCGTATCATACCACCCAGACTCTAACCAGATCAGGTCGCTCATCCAAACTCAGAAGCCGGGCAAGCAGAAAATTGGTTCGAGATGTCCCTGTAAATCCACATGACTTTGAAAGATCTGCAAGGCTCTTTGTCCGAGATGAGGGTCAGTGTTCATCAATCAAACAATATCCTGTTCCCTTCGCAAAGCTGTCCTCCATGCAAGAAAGAAACCATGACTGAAAAAGATGTATGTAAAAGCCCGTATGTACTTGCGAAAAAGCATATTAATGATACTGCAGGCATGTGGAGAAACGTTTTGGGGTCAGACAAAACAAAAAATTAAAACTTTTGGTCTAAATTCAAAGCGTTATGTTTGGCGCAAGCCTAATACTGCACATCACCCAATCAACACCATTCGGACTGTGAAGCATGGTGGTGTCCACATCATGTTATGGGGCTGCTTTTCATCAGCAGGAACTGACAACTTTGTCAGGATAGAATGGACAATGGATGGTGTAAAGCACAGTAGAATCCTTGATTAAAACTTGCTTTAAGTCAGCCATAAATCTGGACCTGGGTAGGAGATTCACATGTCAGCAGGACAAAGATCCGAAGCACAAAGATAAAGCCACACTGGAGTGGCTGAATAAGAAGAAAATATATGTTCAAGTGGCCCAGTCAAAGTCCTGACTTGAACCCAATTCAACATTTGTGGCGAGACTTGAAGATTACAGTCCCTCGACGATCCCCATTAAACTTGGCAGAACGAGAGCAATTTTCACGTGAAGATCTCACTGTGCAAAGCTGGTTGAGATAGTACTCATTCCTGCAAAAGGTGGTTCCACCAAGTACTGACCTGAGGGGATGAACACTTTTTTCAACCAGTGAATTTTGATTTGTACATGTTTTTTGCAGGTATTCCTGACATGTACCTCCTTTAACTGTAACAATGTTCAGTCTGTCTCTTCAGTTAGGGAATAAAAAAGTTCATTTGGAAAAAATTATTTCTACATAATTTGTAATTCATCTAAATGTGCCACTATTGGTTTGGGGTGAATACTTTGCAGGACCACTGTACTTGCTGCAGATTTTTTTTTTTTACCATGCACCACTGAAGGTGGACGGAGGTTGTGTTTTCACGTATGTTTGTCTGTTCTGTCTCTGTTTGTTTGTCTGTCAGCGAGGATATCTCAAATGGTTGTGACAGAATTTGGACAAACTTGGTGGGTGGGTTGGGTGTGTGACATGGACGAATTGATTTGATTTTGCTGAAGATATGGATCCGGATATGAGAATTAAAAAAAAAATTTCTTTGTGATTCTTCACAATTGATAGATGGTGCTAAATACGATATATAGCACGATATTTTTAAAAGTTTGGATAGATTATGACAAAAGTTGTTGGATGAGTTTGGTAGTGATAAAAAACAAGCCATTAGATTTGGGTTAAGGTCGCGGATGCCAGATCCAGCCTGTCACTAGGGATACAAAATGTAACGTTCAGCCTGGCGGAGATATGCTCTCTGCTGAGTGCCGTTTAGTTAGACTGTGTTGGTATGTAAACGATTGGGTAAGATTTTATCTAAAACTGGTGCATAATGTGGCAAATGTATCAAATCTGTGATGGTCTGCAACACCCTTTTTGGCAAATGGACTATTTTGGTCTTGGCTTTGCACATTCCTCAGCACATGACCATTTTGTGGCAGAGTATTTGATTTATTACACCGATGGGTGTGCTTGTGCCTCCGCCAGTGAATAGCACGCACGGCGTGTCACGCTCCGTTACTACCGCAGCACCTTCTTTCATTCATTTCTCTTGCCAATACTCTTCAATGAGCATGGACCGATGGCACATTTCTGCCAGAGAACAACAACCAAGACCCATCCAGTGCTATCTACTTGTGCGTCGTGTATCTCCCTGTGGTTTACATGCCCTTCAGCTGGATACTCACAAACCTAAATGTTATTTTGGCCGTGTGACTAGCATTAAAAGCATAAAAAAGATAGATAGATTGAACACTGTCTTGTCTCATTGTTAGTGCATTTCAAAAGCAGCATCAGCTAATTTGATTGATGATGTCTTTCCCGCAGTCTCAAGCAGAAGATACTGGAGATTGATATCATCCTGACTCTACTCAGAGACCTATGAAACAAGGTAATGCTGCCATTTAAGTTCTCTTGTTTAGCCTTATTAGTCCCATACTAGATATCACTGGAGCGGGGCTATAGGTTTGCTCTCCATCTGTCATTCTTTCCGTCCATCCGTCGCCACCTGTGCTTTTCTGATTTTTCCCCACCCCTTCAACATATTCAACTTGTAACAAACTGAAACTTGTTACAAGCTTTATTATGATAAGATGCTGACAAGTTTGAGTTTTCAAGGTGTCATTCAATTTTTTCAGTAATGCCTTTTAAAAACTTGATCAGATATTATACATGGGTCATTGTTCAGCTACCCTGAATCTACCCCGACTCTTGCACCCATTGGGCTGGACAGCTGGCTGGACTCCACCCCAATAAAGTCATGCCGGCCCCAATTGCTTGAAGCAGCATAGCTCGGCAGGCCTTAAGTCTTCGGCCTTGGGTGTTGTTCCATGCCCCATTGCAATGAATATCCCAGGTATATCAACCACGATTGTATCATATAATGCACATTATACGATGTTTTTTCATTCATTGTGTTTCACATCAGGTTTTTCCTCTCACCAGGTTCGACGAGGCCTGAAGGAGGTTATGTTTTCGATCCCCACTTCTGTCCTGAAGTTTCGATTACTTTGCAAAATGAAGATTCTTCAAGTGTGTTTGGTAGTCGTTTGTATTGTCTAATCTGTCTGTCTGTCTGTCTATCTGTTTATCACCTACAGGTCACCAATTCTAAACCGATCGTCATGAAACTTTACCAAGTTGTAGAGGTAGTCTCAACTGAGAAGCCTTTGGTTTGAGGTCAAGATCATCTTGAGGTCAAATTGTCTAAAATCAATCATTTTTTCTTCCGATTCACTTGAAATTGAACAAGAATTTGTATATTGTGTCACTGAATTGGGAAACAACCTATTTTTGAGGTCAGAGGTCAATTCAAGTCAAAACTTACTAAAATCATCAATTTTTATCTGAAAAACCGTTCAATTTCATTTGATTGACTGTAAATTAAACGGCAATTGCATCGTATATTACTGAAATTGGGACACAACTATTTTTGAGATCAAAGGCCAAGGGTCAACTCAAGGTCAAACTTTCTAAAATCATCAATTTCATCTAAAAATTATCAATTTTCATCCAATTTGACTTGAGCTTTGACTTACAGATTATCAATTTATAATCCTTTAATTGAAAAAAATGGAACAACATTTGATGTATCCATGGCAACCTTTGGAGAGAGGGATGGATTTTGCAAGTATGCATGGCCTGCATGACGTCTTTTTCTTTTACTTGCAAAATTGAAATTTTTCAAGTTTTGTCGATCGATTTTGTTTATTCTGTTTGTTCTGCTGTCTGTCTGTCTGTTTGTCACCCGCAGGTCACAATTTTAAACCGATCTTCACAAAACTTCACCACATGGAGAGTTTGTCAAAAGAAGAAGCCAAATTGGTTTTGAGATCAAAGGTCAACTTCGGCCAAAGGTCAACAACCATAGGTGGGATTTCTAAGATCCCTCAATTTTCATCCGCGATGACTTGAAATTTGAAGAGGAGCGAGGGATTTTTTCATCATGCAGGAAGCGAGAACACAAAATGGATCAGGGCATAAAATAACAAACAAAACAGAAATAGACTGAGGCGCGGCAACTAACAGGAGGGTTGAGCAACAAAATAAGGGGAGACTTTGAGAAATTAAGGATTGGAAGAATGAGAGCAAAAATGATGCTTTACTCACAACCCCGACAATTGACGTTTGAAGTGCCTGTGTCATGTTCCTTTTTCTCAAGAGTTGCTTCCCTTTTGCCACTCTCCCATTAAAGCTAGATTTGAAAGTTGACAGACATTAGTTTAGTTTGGTACTTTTACATTTCACAGGGAGGTCAGAATCTTCATCTACCTTAAATTATGGTTTCTGTCCAGCAAGCTTGAATTCAACTAATCTTGACTTGGCACAATGTCCAGTGGTCTTGTTTTGAACTTGGCAGAACTTTGACAAATTAAATTGGTTTATCTTTGAGTATTTATTTAGATTTTTATCGATTTAAATTTTTTCTTGGAATTACGCGAAAAACGATTGGAAGGGGCAAGGGAGTTCACGAGAGGGCCAGACACTTATTTAATGAATATTCATTGTTTCAACATTTTTGAACTTGAGCGAAGCTCATGGAAGAGAGAGGTCAAAACTGACAGTGGAACAATATTAAGGGAATGAATTCACAGGAAAAGAGGAAAGGGGGCGGGAGGAAACGCTGAAACTAGTAAGTAAGATGGTTGGATTAAGAAATGTTACATGGGGGGTGGTAATGATCATGTACAGAATTGGGGTGACAAGAGTGGTGTCGCACTGACTTGCGTTGAAGCCTCTGGGGGAAAAGTAGAGAAATAACAGCCTCTGGAAAGCAGCTCCATATATTCAGGGCAGAAGTGAGGAATAAAAGAGTCGAGGGTGTACAGTCGGTCTGGATTTCGGACGTGAAGACCGCATGCATCCTGGAGTAGATGGGGAGGGCCAGAAGCGGAGAGCAGAGGAGCAATGTTGGGTAATCGATGTTGGGACCGAGAGGACCAGTGACTTCCTGCGATACGAAAGCAAACAGACCTTGTGCTTTGAACCTCATCATGGAAGATTTTCAATAATTATGCGAGTTTAGATTCTAAAGAATCCAGAGAGAGATGGGTTGATGGTGAGCGCCAGCTTGTACGAAGAGCAGTAATCCATATGGATATGGTATAAAGGCCTTGTAGCCATAATTAATTCTGTAAGTAGAAAAGATTGGATTGCTAGGATGTCCAGTCTTCGGTTGGCTTTGGAAGACAGCTTTGTGACTGCGGTCAGCCCAGGAGAGGTCTTGGCGATGGGTGAGGCCTAGAAGTTCAAAGGAGACTTAAACCTCTTCCAGTGGAATTGACAAAATGAATAGATAGGTGGATTATTTAATGATCCTTCTGGAGATTTTGGATGAGACTGAGATTTTCCCAGGATTTAAAGACCTGTTCCATTTTCAGACCTTTGTCTAACCATTTGCACATCAGCACACGCAGCTGTTGTGTCTGCCCAATCAGAGGGTTGGGATGTATTATGGACACAGTGTGGAATCATCTGCAAAAAGGATGAGAAGGGTTTTCCAGAGCACCAGAGAAGTCACAATCTATGTTATGATTACAAACCTGGGCCAAAAAGAGGAAAAGAAGATTGGTGGAAAATTCGTCATTTTCAAATTATATAATTTATTTTAAAAATTTATACACAAACTGTCTGACATCACTGTCAAAATAAACGAGTTAAATATCCTTAAATAACATACTTGCTTCAACCATTTTTGCTCATTTTGGTAGTGGCATGAAAAAAAAATAACAAGATAAAAAAAAATTTGAGAAGTGAAAAATGAAATTGGGGATAATTCATACAGGTCACGTTTTCACTGCAGCAACTTCAAGTTTCTTTTGCGATCTGTTATTGGAAGAGACTAAAGAGAAATCCCCTCTGGTATTTTTTGCACTGCCATTTAAACTACATGCCTTGGTGTTAGCTTAATGGCTAGGTGGCGGGCTTGGATCCTTAGGGTTCATGAGTTCAAATCTGGCTGACGTTGAATTAATACCCGGTGGGGTTGCACTCAAGCCTGTCATCCTTCCCGAGGTTGGCAAAATGGGTACCAGCTTGCTTGGATATTGAGCCATTTCGAGTATCCTGCGTCGGAGCTGACGACCTGTCCAGGATTGTACCCCAAAGCCCAGGAGGACTGCTTCGGCAGCACCGAGCTCTGCGCAGAGTATGGTCCAATGGGATGGATTGGATGGATTTTAACTACCATGAAATGTTAACTATGGTGTACTCTTCTCAAATTTAAACATATGCCACGAAACCTGTACAGGGTGGTCTGGAAATGTTTCTTTACTCCTGCTAAATGTCACCACTCCCTTCCCTCACTTCCACTCCACACCACTCCCCAAACACCGACTCAGGAGAATGATGGAGCACATTCAGAGTATAGTAATACCCGGTTAACGTCGCCTCTTTTTATTGTCATTTTGTAAATACGTTCGTCACATTATAATTACCATTTATCGATATTCATCGTTTTCACTCGCACGAACTTCGTTTTTACCCATCCTCTTATTCTCATACCTCAGCGCCTTGATAACATCACAAACTGGTCCAACCACAATTTTGCTTTTGGTCGCCTTTTGTTCACCCTTTGCATTCGCCTACCGCCTCATCGTTCCCCTGCATCCCTTGCATTTCCCTTGATTGTCCGTTTCCATCTCCTTTCTCCTGTTCCACCCGGCTATTGGTCTGTTTCCCCCTTTCTTCTGCTGTTCCCTTTGTTATTGTTGTGGTCCTGATTTGTTCTGTGCATTGCTCTTCATGATCCTTAGAGCCCTAGTCATGTAAAAAAATTTAAAAAAGAAAAACATTCCCAACATTTTGCAGCATTTCAGGAATGTGTATCCCCCGCAAATAGTGGGTCCGACAGTACTACACACATAAAAGCCTATATATTATTATTAAAAAGAGTTTCAGAACGAATGCTTTACTGGGAGGGGTTAAAACACACTTTCAGGCACCCTGTACCCTGTACAGTGAATGCTTGTACCGAGAGCTGGCTGGTTTTCACATAGATGTAAAATACCTGCTTTACGCATTTTGTACACAATGGACCTTGAATAAGTTTTTATCCGATTAAAGTGTGGAAATCATTTTTGGTCTGGTGAGTGTGATCTGAAATTGACGTTGAATCAACATTTGTCGATAAAAATCGAATCCTGCCGAGCCGACTTGTTTTCAATTTTTACAGGGGTCAAAGGTCATGATTGGGTAACAAAATCTGGTTTCTTCTCCTAGGAGCCTTCGTTATTTAAACTGATGCAGACAACACTGGACTATAAATATGTACATTACTGCAGCCCCTTCAGTCTTTAAGCAGGCAACCATCGATCAACGGTGTCTTCCTTTTGATTTTACAGGGATCCAAAGTGGATGGAATGGCAATGGGGGTGAGATGGGGTTGGGCTTGTCAGGGGCTAGTGTTGGGAATGAAAGACATTGCACTCGCTTGCAAGATTCTGTGATTATATGTTTGCCTCTTTGGTTAATATATATTTTGTTACACCACTCCTTCCCAATTCCATATCCAGGCAATGCATGACATCATCGCCGGGCACTGAAGGAAGGGAGTACTACAGTTTTTACTCTTTGTTTGTTTTTCCGGTGACATCTCAGCCATCCTTTGACGTTAGGAAAGCTGAAATTTGGGTCCAAAAGTGAAGATTGTGTTTGTGGCAAATTGTAAAAAAAAAAAATTGTATTTTTTTTATTTTTTGTATTATTTTTGGTATTTTTTGATTAATCATGAATTTATTAATAATCATTATTATTAATTTTTATACAACTGGTGAGGCTCGGATGAGAGCTTAATTATTATCACATTTATTAATTCTTATTACTTTTGTTTTTCATCTGGCAATATTCTAGGCAACCTTTTGAGGCAAGGAAGCTGCTATTTGGACACGACAGTTGAACAAGTGAATTTGCTATTAAGGGGTATCATTTTTTCTTGAAATACAGTAATTTTCACAAAAGTTACAGATTTCGAAGAATTGGTGTTTGCTATACGAGTTAGTCAATTGATTCAGAAATCAATTATTTTCGAATTGTTATTTATTTATTTAATTTTAATTATGCAAATTAATACAACTAATCATTCATTATTGTAACCGCTCCCTCCAAGATAGCCTTGGTGTTGGCTAGTGGTTAGGGTGGCTGGCTTGGAATCCTAGGGTCCTGAGTTCGAGCCCGTGGCCACTGATTTACACCAGGGGGTTGACTCAGCCTGTCATCCTTATGAGGTCGCAAAGAGTCCAGTGTACTGGTCCTGGTGTATGCCCCGGTTAGAAATAGGTGTACCAATATCTTTGTGTGTCATAAGAGGGGCGACCAGGGTTGGCGTTCAGAAGGCACCGGCCATTTAAACACCTTGCGTCAAGAAGGAACCATGATTGGGATGGACCCGCAAAAAGCTAACCCCTGCTCAGCAGGAAAAATGGCTGAAAAAGGGCTCCCTCCAAGTCTGTCTCCATTTGCTGCATGGCGGTAAGTATGCATTTGTACACATTCACTCTCAGAGTGCACCGCTACCTCCCAAG
>CM068963.1:105955755-105966061 GCA_035128595.1 Eptatretus atami
TTGTTGTCCGTCTAAACATTTCTTAGAGTAAATCGACCCCACTGTGTTCGAAAATGCAGTCCATTTTCACCTAGGAAGTTCAGAAGTGTACGGATTCGCATCTGTACGGACCTCAACGATCGCATTATAACACGGCCACACTGTCGTTTATTATCATTATGAGGTATTATGTACCGTACAGTGTACATTATTGTATGTGCTATTTTTATACGAGGCTACATCACTCGGCGATAGGAATTTTTCAGTTACATTTTTTTTTTCCATCCAAAAAGTAACTACAGTCATGCGCCACTTAACGACGGGTTACGTTCTGAGAAACGCGTCATTAAGCGACGTGTCGTTGTGCGAACATATATATATATATATATATATATATATATATATATATATATATATATATATATATATATATATATATATTAGGGTGGTCCAAAAACAGCAAAAAAAAAAAATTCAGATGTCTCCAACAGCCTTAAATTATTCCACTATGATTCAATAACGCGCATAAAAAATTTAAGTTGATCGGAGTGATTAGAGGTCGTCCATATGAGTTGGTTAAATTAGGGTATGGCAGGTACGATTACGGGTATTCTGGATGTCCGAGGTGGAAATGGAGTGCATTTTCGAACTCTATGGGTCGATTTACTCAAGAAATGACTGCACGACATTGAATTCACTACCATTTCGAAATATGACCAACAAAGATTTATCATTACTGGAGTTGAGTAACTAATCCGACTCATTTCGATATTTTCTAATCTATAATTAATTAGTACCTGCTCCGTTCTGTGTTCTTCCACGTACCTGCTCCGTTCTGTGTTCTTCCCACACCTGATCGTTCTCTGTTCTATCCCCTCCATGAGACTTGACGCTGTATACAGAAGATAAAAATTAAACAAATATCAGAACAGCAGACATGTCCATGCTTATCTGTTCTGCTTTATCGTTATAGACTTACCAGTGAGTATTGTGACCAGCCTGGCGACCTACTTCAAAAGCCTTAATCCGTCTCCAGCTGGCATCATTGATCAGCTCAGCACAAGTGACAAAGGACCCCTGTTAATCACCGCCAGCCTCTACCTGGCAGGGTTGGGACAGCTCGCATGCGGTCGTAACGATGGGAGCATCGTGCTGGTACCAGCCACGCAGACTGCTGCCATCCAGCTCCTTCAGGGTCCCCATACATCATGCAGGGGTATGTTAATTTGTCTTCATCTCATGTAAAACCAATCACCTTTATAACCTTCACCTTCAAAACCTCTTACATTTCCAATTTGGATAATCCACATGATCAATAGGCATGTTTTTCCATTATGATCCTTGTCATATCAATGGATTACATATTTCTCGTAAATATTATTTCAGAATCAGACTGATAATAGTTTTGTTCCTTTACTGATGTGTATTGTTTATAAAACATCCTTACGATTTAATTTGGGGACGAAGGAATGGCGTGAATACATCTCTCGGGCTTCCATAGTCACTGGCATTGACTCCATACATTCCACGTAGCTGGCCTGAGCATTGTCTTTGGAATGTTGTTGCGATTAAAAGAAAAGAAATTTTATTTTTCGTTTTATAAGGGAGATTTTCAAAACACTGGGTCATATCCATCTACTACGCAGTTTAGTTGGCTGGATATGTCCCTGAAGCCTGGTGTTGGCTTAACGGTTAAGGTAGCTGGCTTAAGATTTTAGGGTCCTGAGTTCAAGCTACTGTCGCGCCATTGAAATATCACCAGGTGGGTTGACTCAGCTTATGATCCTTCTGAGGTCGACAAAATGAGTATCAACTTACTGGGTTAATAAGCCATTTGAGTATCCTGCGTTGGAGTGGCGACCCGTCCAGGACTGTACTCCTTAGCTAAACGAAACTGCTTCGGCAGCCCTATGTGCCTCACGTCCTGAAAGGAATGGTTATTTGGTTATATGCCCCTGATATTTTGTTTTTCGTTAAAGGATAAGTCCTAAATTTGGCTTCAATTTAATAGATGGTGTTGTCATCATGGAGGGTTTATGCTACAGCTGTCTATTAGCCAAATTAACTGATTACAGTAAAGATTTATCCACTGTCAGCCCACTGAGCTGGAGTTCGTACTAATAACATCTGGAGGGGAATCGTAATTGTATTTTGAAGAATACATGGATATCTCAAGATCAGACCCCATCACTGTAGTTGGTGCCAGGAAATGAGTGCCACACCAGCTATTGTTGCATGCATTGCATCCTGGCTAACAGGAAATGCCGGACACACATTATCCTGTCTGGTACACAAAACAGTTTGAGCGGTATCCAGAAACAATTTCAATTTAAAAAAGATTCTTCTGGCTAAATAGGTGCATAGGCTCTGCCTATTGGGCATGAGTTTAGCAGAGCTACAGCCCCATACATCTCAACAGGATTGTACTGCAGCCAGTACTGGGAAAACAATTTTAATTTTGAATTTTATAGACTGGACCAGTTTCATTGCTTGTTGGATCGTCATCAGCGACAGCGCAGACAGAAACGGACACCACTGAGGCTCCCAAGCATGTACCACGTGCAAATGTCAATATCAGTTAATATGTAAATGAAAAACAAAGACCCACTCACATCTCTCGCTTGTGACTGGAGGGAATAACCAATTAACTCTCACCTAATCAATCAACCCAGGTGGCTAGGATTATAAATATATCGACTCCTCCCATGCTCTTCTAGCTGAAAAAAGCTGCATAAGGCAACCATTAAAAGCTACACAAGGTAAGCCCTTTGCTGTTTCAAGCTCTACCTGAATTCCTCTACAGCTGCAAAACATTCACAAGCAGTACATGCATGAGAATCCCAATGCTCCACATGAGAATCCCCTTTGGATTTTCCCAAGGGTCATTTGGGGTTTCCGAAGAATCCCAAGGAGTCATTATTGAATGCGGTCGGGAGTGATGATGCTGTAAAACCCGTTCTCCAACTTAAGCCGAATGCTGTGACGTCACCATCACAACACACGGTTATATCTGTGGCTCCCGGAAGAGCTTCTCGCAGCGCAAATTACGATGTTAAATGTAATTATATATGTCTTCTTCGTCTTGCGTATGGCCGATATGGGGTGCGCTAAAGTCGAACGTCTAGATTCTGTAGCCATATGACTGCCTCAGGGGTAAGTTGGTGGAGGGCTAAAAGTCCTCCTGATAGCTGCCACAAGAGATGGTGTGATGTGATGTGCTCCATTGTCTGGACTCCGCCGCGGTCGCAGAGCGCATCTGGCCTCATCCTCCATCGGTGGAGGTTGCTTCTGCAATGGTCCTGTCCAGTGCAGAGCCTGTTGAGGACTGTCCATTGCCGAAGTGGGAGTGTGAAGCGGGGTGGAACAATGGTTGGATCATGTGTAATGTGTGTTATTAGGAACTGTGGCAGCTTCCCAGCTGGCCCTCCACAAGTCAGTTTTGCTTTAATGGGCTCTGATAAGTAGCTTGGCGCGGATCCATGGTGGTTTTTGGGACTTGAGGCGGCAGCGTGGATGTTCAACAAGAAGGCGCTGGGCTGGAATTTTGATAACCAAAATGCATCTCTTCGGATGGCTGGTGGAGCAATGTTGGAGAGGATAGGAAGCCACTCAGTATTTGTTGACTTGAGTATTTCAGAAACTGTTCTCATCGTGGCGTTTAACTGAATATTTATGGCCTTCGTATGGGCACTCGCCGACCAGGCTGGCACGCAATACTCTCCGTTCGAGTATATAAGGTGAGAATTTGCCATGCGTAAAGTGTTAACGCTCCTCACAATATTCTGGCCAGTTTCCGGACGAGGTTTACCCATGCCTTGAACTTCTCCTTGCATCTTTACAGGTGTTCTTTGAGGGTCATTGTTCAGTCCAATGTAACCTCAAGATATTTGAGAAAAAGGAATTTTCAACTTGCTATTTATGTCAGAAGCTGTCACAAGTGAATGAAAATGCAGTTGACGACCGGTTTCGCTCTTATTAGGGCATCTTTAGGGTAGCATAACAAGTTTCCATCCTCTTGTGACTGAAACCTCATGGTTATATTCCAATCATTATATGGTTCCAAACTGTGAGCGGAGGGTCCTGGGAGCGATAAGCCCATGTGCCACCCGGAAACATTATCTCTTCTTTCACCACACCCGGAATCATTTTACATATACATATAAGTGTGGTGCAGTAGTGAGTATACATTTTAAAAGGAAAAAAAAAAAGTCACTGTGTTCTTCCCGCGCCTGCTCCGTTTGTGTTTTCCACGCACCTGTGCTCCGTTCTGTGTTTTCCCGCACCTGCTCCGTTCTGTGTTCTCCACGCCTGCTCCGTTCTGTGTTCTTCCACGACCTGCTCGTTCTGTGTTTTTCCACGACCCGCTCCGTTCTGTGTTCTTCACGCACCGTCTGTTTGTGTCTCCCACACTGCTCCGTTCTGTGTTTTTAATGCACCTGCTCCGTTCTGTGTTCGTCCACGCACCTGCTCCGTCTGTGTTCTTCCACGCACACTGCTCCGTTCTTGTTCTTCCACGCACCCTGCTCCGTTCTGTGTTCTTCCACACACTGCTCCGTCTGTGTTCTTAGATTAGACGCACCTGCTCCGTTCTGTGTCTTCCGCACACTGCTCCGTTCTGTGTTCTTTCCACGCACTGACTCCGTTCTTGTTCTTAGAGTTAGACGCACTGCTCCGTTCTGTGTCTTCACGCACCTTGCTCGTTTGTGTTTCACGACCTTTCCGTTCTGTGTTCTTCACGGATTAGTCCACGATTAAGACCACGATTTCAATCGTGCCGCGCATCGTGATAGTGGGAACCTAGCATTAACAAAATCACAAGCTGGGAAAACACTTGGAATATGTCTTTCAATCCCTACAAATCGCACACTCTCACTATCTCTCTCCAAAAGGACCGTCTGGCAATCCCACCTCCTCCCACTACTTACTACCAATCCTCTTGAGGAAATTCAATCATTGAAGCTCCTGGGCCTCAATATCAGCCATGGTATTTCTTGGGCAAGCCACATATCTAAGTTGGCTTCAAAAGCCAATTGCCGACTGAGCATTCTCCGTCTTGCAAAGTCTTTCCTTTGCACACCTGAACTATATCTACCTCCAATGCCTTCATGCACAGCTTGATGGAGTGCTGCTCTCTCCTCTGGGCTGGTGCCCCTCTGCCTCCCACATTGCTCAGCTTGATGGTCTGGGCCCTGCTTCATATCTTGGTCAGTATGATGGTGTGGAAACTAAGGCCTTCAAGAATATTGTAGTCTCTGGGTCTCTCACTTTCACACCACAGACATGTCGGGGGTCTTTTTACCGCCTCCATTCTGGTTTGCATCCCCTGCCCTTTCCGTGCTCTGTTCCCTTCCTCCGTCCCGACCCATTTTTCTGCCTAGCATACACGGTCTGCCAATAATCCCCTTCCGGTGAATCTCCCAAAATCCAAACTCGCTGCTCACCTCCACTCATTCCTTCCCCCTTTTTCCCCGCCTGTGGAACCAACTTCCTTCATCTCTTCAATGTCATTCTTCCCTCCAGGTCTTCAAGACCGCTTTTCACCACCATCTCATCTCTTGTAAAACAAAGCACCTTCATCATCTTCCCCTTCAAAGCCACTTCTTACATTTGTTTTTTTTTCTTGGAAAAAATCCACATTATCAAGACACATGTTTCCCCCATCTACAATCATGATATTTTTACCCCCATTAACCCCCCATCAACCCCACCTCTTTCTGAATCCTCAGGCTTTCCTTCCACTTCCTTGATAAAGAGTGTGTGGCTGTATCTATCTTGTTCACCTTCTGTGTCCTTCTCTTGCCCTCGTTATTTTTGTTCTTCCACACACCTGCTCCGTTCTGTGTTCTTCCACGCACCTGCTCCGTTCTGTGTTCTTCCACGCACCTGCTCCGTTCGAAATTTCCTCTGAAAGCCTGTTTCCCACTATCACGATGCGCGGCACGCATTGCTAAAATCGTAGGTCTCACAGAGCGTGGGTGTTTGTTGTTCTTAACATTCATCCGTTACCACGATTAGGCAAGCACGATTAGATCGATCTGTCGACGCTTTCTTACGCATGCAATACGATCTATACGGCCATGATCCCGATTGGACAATTGATCGTGTTACTCGCTAGCAAAATTTGAACCGCTTCAAAAATTTCTAGCGATTAACCACGATTGCCAACGAGAACTCAAGATCTGAAAGATCTGATGGGATCACCACCCTTCCAATCCTCCTCCCCTGTCTCTAATTGTATGGACCTCAAACATCTGAGGTCTTCACTCCAACCTGACAGATCTCTCAATCCAAGCTGCTGCTGATAAATCGGACATCATCTGTTTAACAGAATCCTTCCTCCCACAAGCTGTCCCTGACTCCTTCGTCTCTCTCCCCGGTTATTGTCTCCTCCGATTTGATCAGCCTGAACCACGACCCGGCGGTAGAGTTGCACTTTACATCAATAACTCAATTTCCCACTGCCCTTGTACTGATCTTATACCTCACAACCCCCAGGAGTACATCTGGCTGTGACTTCCCCACCACTAACACCTCTTGTTTGTGCATGTGTTGTACCGTCCTCCTAACGGTGACGACCCCATCTGCATCTCTCTCAGCCAACATAAGCAAACTGTTAACTAGTCATCCCACTTCTCTCTTCCTCATATGTGGCGATTTAAATTATCACCATACAATTTGGCTGGGTGTTGGTACCTCTCTCACCAGTCATGGCACTTCAGCAAAGGACTTCTGTGACTTCATGGGATTGACCAAATCCGTGAACTTTCCAACCCAGATTTCTTTCAATGGCAAATCCTCCCTTTTGGACGTGGTGATGACCAACTTTCCCACAAATGTCTCATGCTCTTCCTCTGCTCCAATTGGTTCATGTAATCATATGCTTGTGAAAGTCAACATCTCTATGGCTGGGCTGAGAGCTGCTTCAACACTGTCATGTCTGGTATTTCACTGAAGCAGATTGGCAGGGACTGCAAACAGCCATCTTTCATTACGACTGGTCTCCCATATCTACTGTCCCTGATGTTAACTCAGCCTGGGAATTATTCCGCAGAAACCTGCTCTCTCAAGCACAGATTAATCCGATCTCGTCTTCAATTATCATACCCTTCTTCCCATCCATGGTACACTGAATCCTTCGGTGAGGCAGTTGCTCTGAAACAACTTGCCTTCTCTTCCTGGAAGGCAAATCTGACCGAATGAAACGGAAGACCAAGAAGGATCCTGAAGAAGTAAAGAGTAAAGATTGAGTCATCAGGAGGAACCTGGTTAGGAGTCGGGTTTGAGCCGCTAATCCACAACCCTCAAATCCATGCAGGTACAGCCAAGTGAGCCTTACAGATAAATTTCTGCAATAATTCACTTCTCCTTAGAGAGATAGATAACAAAATAGAGTAAATGAGTTGAAATAAAAGAAAAAGCAAGAATTAGAATGAATAAAGAGAATTGTGAAAAAGAATTAGAAAGAAATGTGAAGGGAACAAAGATGTTGGGAAGAACCCAGACAGATAGATTTCAGCAGTTACTACCCAGGCTCAAACGCAGCAACATCTATCAGCGACCACAAAAGACAATCTCAGTGCATACCAAAAAGCTCTCAAACAAGTGTGTTCACTCTCAAGAGAGTCAGAAAACATCTGTCCAACCTCAAGATTGAACTTTCAAACCTGTCTCCCTCTTCTAAAACCTGGTAATGCCTTATTAAATCTGTCTCTGGAGTGTGCTCCTCTTCAAATGACACCACGGCTGAATATGCTCATGAGAAGGCCGAATATGCCTCAATTCTGTGTTTGCTTCAAAATCTTGTTGTCCCAATTCAGTCCTATTCCTGATCGTCATTCATTATCTATCTGACTCTCTGGAAAATCCCCTTTACGTACAGTATTTGCTGATGGCTCCACCCTCTGTCGTGACATCCCTCATCCTTCAGACAGGCAGGCTGTAGCCTCTTCCCTCTCATCAGATCTTATGCTAGGTTCCCACTGTCGTGCGATCCGTTACAAACGCCACGATTGGCCATTCGTAGCTGATCATGACACTCCCCTCCAAGCCAAAGTCCTCACTCTCCTTGCAGGCCCGAGTTCTCAAATACCACCCCCCCTCCAAGCCCGTCCTCAATTCCCCCCCATCCAGCCCAAGTTCTCAAATTTCTCCCCCCCCCAAATTCCAAGCCCAAATCCTCAATTCCCCCCACCTCCAAGCCCAAGTCCTCAAATCCCCCCCCCTCAAGCCTCAAATCCCCCCCCCCCCAAGCCCTCAAATTCCCCCTCCAAGCTCGAGTCCTTAAATTCCCCCCTCCAAGCCCGAGTCCTTAAAGCCCGCTCCAAGCCCGAGTTCTTAAATTCCCTCCAAGCCAGAGTTCTTAAATTTCCCCTCCAAGCCAGAGTTCTTAATTCCCCCTCCAAGCAGAGTTCTTAAATTCCCCCTCCAAGCCAGAGTTCTTAAATTCCCCCTTCAAGCCAGAGTTCTTAAATTTCCCCTCCAAGCCAGAGTTCTTAATTTCCTTCAAGCCGGTTCTTAATTTCCCCTCCAAGCAGAGTTCTTAAATTCCCCTCCAAGCCAGAGTTCTTAATTTCCCCCTCCAAGCCGAGTCCTTAAATTCCCCCCTCAAGCCGCGTCCTCAAACTCTCCATACCCCCCCCCCAAGCCAAGTGCTCAACTCCCTCCTCCAAACCCACGATCCACACGATCTCATTCCCACTTTACTTTATTTTGACCTTTTCTGCCAGCTCTGCATTTCCCTCTGCCCTCCCCACTTCAAAATACTGTATCTCCAAACTGAATCTTTGTTAAATATAAATGTTTCTTCCTTTAAAGCATCTAGAATCATTTATAAAATGCATTTCAACCCTTGTATCTCCTTCAGAAATGCTATATGTCGTCGTCGTCTTCTCTCTTCGTATTCTTCGTATTTTTCGTATTCTTCCTTTCGTATTCTTTCCTTTTCGTATTCTCCTTTTCGTATTCTTCCTTTTCGTATTCTTCCTTTTCGTATTCTTCCTTTTCGTTTTTCCTTTTCGTTTCTTCCTTTTCGTATTCTTCTTTTTTCTTCTCCTTTTCTTCTTCACCACAATCGATTTCTCTTCTTCACGAATTTTGCAAAACTGTCAGCCAAGTGCTCAGTGCACCAATCCCCCCTCTCCCCCTCACACGGTGTGAGTACACCCAACCCCACCTCCCCATCACATCCCACACAACAATCCCTCCCCTGCGCACCCACACACACAACTCTCCCCTGCACCCCCCCCCCACACACACAATCTCTCCCCTGCATCCCCACACACAATCTTCCCCTGCAACCCCACAACCATCTCTCCCTGCCACACATCTCCCCTGCACCCACACACACATCTCTCCCCTGCACCCCCCACAACAATCTCTCCCTGCACCCCACACACACATCTCTCCCTGCACCCCCACACACAATCCTCCCCTGCCCCCCACACCAATCTCTCCCCTGCACCCCCCACACACAATCTCTCCCTGCACCCCCCACACACAATCTCTCCCTGCCCCCACACACATCTCTCCACTGCATCCCCCACACATTCTCTTCCTACACCCACACACAATCTCTCCCTGCACACCACACACAATCCCTCCCTGCCCCCACACACACAATCCCTCCCCTGCACCCCCACACATCTCTCCCTGCCCCACACACAATCCCTCCCTGCACCCCACGCACACAATCCTCCCCTGCACCTTCCATACACAATCCCTCCCTGCACTTCCATACACATCTCCCCTGCACCTTCCATACACAATCCCTTCTGCACCTTCCATACACAATCTCTCCCCTGCACCCCACAAACACAATCCCTCCCCTGCACCCACAAACACATCCTCCCTGCACCCCACAACCAATCTCCCTGCACCCACACATACAATCCCTCCACTGCCCCCACACACAATCCTTCCCTTGTGCCGCACACATAAACTCCACCCCCCACTGAATGGGGCAAAATGTGTTTTTGACGTTTTGTGTGACCTTGACCTTAACCTTGAGAATTTCAAGGTCAAACGTTGACACTGCACTTCCTTGAAAGCAGCCCATTTCAAAGACATAATTGTTAGTGCTCCTAGCCAAAAGCCCTAGGAGGAGTTTTAGGGCAATGGATGTGTGACTAAAATAAAGAATTCCAGTAATAATAGTGTATTTGGCATGGAATTGCCAAATACAATTAAATGTGCTGGGTGATGCCCAACGCAAAAGTAAGTCGCAAATGATGATATGAAACTACCCTCACTCTTGTGAGGTGTTCTGGTTTCTTTTTCTGATTCGATGAAAATCTTAACAAATTTCAAAACTATCTGTCATCCGTGCTAT
>CM068963.1:105969713-105980205 GCA_035128595.1 Eptatretus atami
TGCTGGACTCAATGGAGATCAATCCATTATGGAGGATACCAATGGATGGATGTACCCTCATCCCCTATAGATCATAGCCAAGAGGGGGGACCTAAACCAAACCTCCTTACAATCCCCTGATCCAAATTTGCAGAACGCTTTTGACCAGTTTCAACACATCCAATTATTTGCGACTGCAGCCAAAGTGAATCTTCTTAAAGAAATTGGTGAGTGGCCCAGATTTGACTATTTCTTTGAACATATTTCATCTGGCAGCAATCTCTTCAAAGGAGATATGTTGAAACTCTCAGATGTTATACAGTCGAATTGATGGCTCCAACTTAAAAAACAAAAACAAATTGATGAACTCCAGACCTATTTGATGCAGCAGTATTATAATTGGTAAGTGGTTTACATTGCCATGTATTCAAATCATTTAATTCAAATTGGTGAGACTCCATCTAATATTTAATCGATTTGTGTTTGTTTGCTTGTTTGTTTATATTTGCTTCAAAAACTAAAAATCTGCTTAACTAAATCCAACCAAATTTTGCATGTTGCCTAAAGGTACCCACCTATGGTTTCTGTTGGGGTAGCATATCTGTGGGGGGGGAGGGGTGGGGAGGAAGACCCCAATTCTCTCTATGTATATGTGTATCGTGTAGTGCCACCCAGTGGTATCCCGTATTAAAAATCATCTTCTTCGTATATAAAGAAAGTTCAAACAACTTGACAATATGCATTATGGTGATGTTGAAATCTCAGTGAGAAGAATTCAAAATTTTCCAAATGTTTCATTTCTTCAATCGTATAGTGCCGGGTGGCACTATACAATTGAAGAAACGTTTTGCAGCAAAGCAGAAGTGATTTTTGCTCATGCCATATATAAGCAGTAAGGTTGGTTGATGAAGGTGATTTTATCTGACTTCCAAGCAGATGGAGGATGACCTTAGGCAAATTATCGAGTGAATAGAGCAGAATGTTTGTGAATTACAACATGTCTTTTAAATCCATCAGCGAAGCATCGGTTACTTTTGCTAGTTGTATGTTAAAGTATGGTATAGATGTTCACAACAAATCTTTTTTGAGTTTGAAGTGATGGACTATTGACATTTGTGTCATGCCACCACAGCTGCTCTCCAAACAGCAAACATTTCAGGAGCGATGTCGGTCGAGTGTTGGAAAGAGAACCTGCATCATTATTGTACAAAACAGTGACTCCACCATGTGACAAGGTGTGGGCCAAAGTATTCTCCGAGAGGAGTCTTTCCGAATAATTTTATATCTTTGTAAACTGTCCACGTGACAGGTGTTGTCAAAATCTTTTGATGTTTGCTTGTAGCATATTTCAGACTTGTGAATGAGCAAGACTAAAATAGCTCGATTCAAAGTGAAATGAATAACTTGGAAGGCTCTGTTAGTTCATGACATGATAACATCAGATCATTCTCTGGTTAAGTTTCAATGAATCATTTTGATGAAAGAATCTACCTTGACGTTTGTTTGTGTTAGCAGGAGCTGTTATGTTCTCCTGTGTTGGCCTATTTTCCCACCACGTTTGGGTCAGGAGGTATGCACTTACCTCAGCTGCTCATCTGGGGTGACTCTTCTGGCCGATTGGCTGTCTGGCAGTTACCTACTGACCACATGCATGCATGCGGTACGATTTTAAGCCCAGCAAAATGTCCATTACTTAAATAATTGAGAGTTGAAATAACAAGGGTGTTTCGCTGTGTGCGAGTATGAAAATAAAATTTGGCAGTCAGACTTGAAGGGGAGCACTGATGTCACCAACACAGTTTGGCAAGCAGGTTTAAATATCAAGCATTATTAAGGAATACCAGGTACCCACAGAAATTCCACATGTAAAATATGACTTCAATAATATTATGCAAATAACAGTAAAATATATAATGAGGATTTAATATTGTCCAGCTATGTGCTCCTTGAAGACGTTGCTTGATGGAATCCACTCTGCCCTCCCCCACCATCAAAAGTCTTCAACCCCCTCCACCACCCCAAATCTTTGCTCAAGAAGATTTTTGTAGGCCCTGTTGTGCCCTATCAGAAAATGTCAGGCTAACCTGTATCTTTCTCGTGGGGCGAAGATATGGGGCAAAATTGTTTTTTGACAACTGTCATGAACTTTGACCCTACGATCTCAAGAAGATATAGGTCACACAACTTTGGACTATGAGGTTTTTTGTAGGCCCTGTTGTGCCCTATCAGAAAATGTCAGCGGCTAACCTGTATCTTTCTGTGGGGCGAAGATAACCGATCTCAGAAGATATAGGTCACACAACTTTGCTCAAAGAAGATTTTTTGTAGGCCCTGTTGTGCCCTATCAGAAAATGTCAGCGGCTAACCTGTATCTTTCTGTGGGGCGAAGATATGGGGAAAATGTGTTTTTGACCAACGTCATGAACTTTGACCCCTACCGATCTCAGAAGATATAGGTCACACAATTTCTTAAAATTGTTATTTCTCGGTTATTAGTGGACGGAACCGACCAAACTTGACGAGTATATTCTAGAGACCATTCCCCAGGCATTAACTGAGCCAAAGTGCGATCCTGGCACTTGGCCAAGAAACAGCCCTGTTGGCCTATTTTCTTAAATTTGTTATTAAAAATAAATAAAACTAGAGGGCTACATTCGCTTGCAGCGAATACGTATTTGGCAACGTCATGAACTTTGACGCCTACAGTTAACATGATATTGGTCGTTGCTTGTTTGTTTTGAGGATACAAAGGAAATTTAACACAAAACATATTGTTAGTAAAACAGCAGGTGTTTCGCATTTTCTGCCCATCAGAGATGACAAGCCTTCTCGTTGTACTCATACAGCAAGTTAATGAAAGCCTTCCAGTCAAACGCTGGCTAATTATGGATATTGGTGGGCCGCACTTTTCGTTTTTCCTGTGAGACAAGAAACGGCTTAGGCTTAATTACCTGACTGCATCATTTAACTCGTGATTGTCCATCGCTACACAGCAACAGTTTCTTCAGCACACATGGCAATATATATGCAAATTTATTTACATTCACTGATGAAAAATCTGTAGATGATTGCCGAACCACTAATGTTTCAGCTTTGGGATTGTGAGAAAGAACATCTTTGGCAGGTTGAAAACCCATGGTGAATGGATATGTTATTAACTGTGCATGGTGTGCATGTGCAGTAACGAGGTGGAGATGAGTGGGCAGTCCCTCGTCATTCCCATTGTGTTGTGGGGACGACAAGCCCCAAGTCACTGCGTTTGCAGTGTACTTCTAGCAGAGGATCAATGCACGCTCATAACTGGCTGCTGTGATGGTCAACTCTGTCTGTGGGACTTAACGACAGACCATCAGGTATGATCGTCTTGGCTGGTGGAACCATATGATCTAATGTCTCTTAGCTGGTCCCAGGTGGGCTTACATAGGTCCCCAGCTGTGCCTATGAACTGCTTATATGTCATTGAAACCAACCTCTGCAAAAATTGAAATGCACAATAATTACAGTAACAATGCAACTCAACTTGATCTACCTCTTTTAAATCCACTGGTAATATCTTGCCGTAATCTGTGTCGATAAGCTGTGTATTGTATTTGGACTTAACTGATGTAATCCCAGGGTTTTTATCTCCCTTTTTGAAAATGGCAGATTGTTCCTCGTGCTCTCCTCTTCGGTCACACAGCTGCCATCACATGCCTGTGCCGGGCTGGCCAGGGTCCTGACCGCTGCTGCTTCGTTAGCGCCGCTGATAATGGGTAGGTGATGCCACTGCAGAACCAAACTTGCAAACTCATTTGGGTTATGGACAAAAAATGTGTGGAGGTGATTTGGCCTAATCCAACTGGCTAGTTAATTTGCTTTACATTTTTTTTAATTTAATAATCCTGGTTTTATGGATCATTCATTCTTTAAATAATTCCGGTTTTATGGAGCTACCTCAAAGTGTTGCTGTGGAATCCAGTGCAAAATCTATTTTGAATACCATTGAAGAGCCATTGCAAATGTGATTCTTGTCCATCAGAGAGATGTGCTTGTGGGACGTAAGTGATGGACGTTGTCTGGAGTTCAGCAAGCTTGCCTGCACACACACTGGCATCCATGTGAGTCTCAGTTTTTTGCCAAAAATCTATCGATGGTGATATTAGATTGGCTGTCATAAGTTTGATATAATGTCTTCACCTGTTCTCTCTCACCTCACTGTGAGGTTAACAAAAGCTCCTTTCAGCTCTTATCTTTAAGGCTCATACATTTGTTTCCCGCTGCTAACATTACAATGGGAATGTAGCAAACTACATATGTTATTGGGGGAATCCAGAATAACATTCAAATCAAGTCTGTTTTTATTCCTCCGCTGACGAAGTTGCTGGAGGCATTATGTTTTCAAGTTGTCCGTCCATCCGTCTATACGTACGTCCATGCTTATTTTCTCTGCTTTCTCTGCAACTGCTTATCCGATTGGTACTAAAATTTTCACCAGAGGTGTGACTACTCATGTGGAATGTTTTAATGATAATTATGACATCATCGGTTATGTGGTTCTGCAGCCATATATATTAACATAAAAACGTTCAAAAATCTTTTTCTCCGAAATGGCTGAACAGATCAAAGGGAAACTTTACAGGTATGATCGTCTATCCATGTAAAACAGAAAGTTCCCGCCTATGATGTCATGGGTCACATGGTTTGGCAGCCTTATTGGATTTATCCTGAAACAATGCAAAATAATCTTCTCCAGAACGGCTGGACAGATCGAGGGGAAACCACATACGTGTTCCCCATGCCTTGGGGATACCAGGGTGTTCACAAATAATTAATAGGTCACATGGTCTGCCAGCCATATTGGATTGAATGAAAATCTTTTTAAAATTCTTTCTCTTGAACCGCTTCATTGATCGACGTGAAGTGTCACAGTTATGGTCTTGTGGTCATGGGAAATGGTTTTTTTTAATGTATGTATGTTTTATGTATGTTTTAAATTTCAACCTTATCGGGCCCATGGTCTGGCAGCCAGAATTATTTAATACTTTGAACCTGGCTGGGTTCAGGGATTTAAATCAAACTTGGTACAAGTATTAAATTGATGTAATAATGTGGATGGATGCATATCTGGCGAAGTCACGACATCAAACAATCCCCTTCTAGTTTGTTCTAAATCACTATTCTAATGCATGTTCTCGTCAAATAGTGTATTTTAACTTGTTCAAAGCAAAACGATACATTTTACACTCCAAACCTTATTCGTGCAAAAACAGTCTAATTTGTGTATCAGAAAAGTTTTTACCCCATGGGGTCTTCCACCCCACGGGGTCTAAGCGCCGCTCGCGTTCTCTCTTTTCTTGTGTACAGTTCATTTGAACGTCTATTTCTCCATTATTTGTGAACAGAATTGGATGAAAATTGACAGGCATATACTAGACACATATGTGCAGGCATTAACTGAGCCCAAAGTGCGATTCCGGCCCTTTGGGCCAAGAAACGGCCCTTTCGGCCCCGAAGAGAGATTCCTTGTTGCAGCACCCAACCTGTCCACAAGTTTTCGTCCAAATCCGTTTCACACCTTTTTGAGATATCCTGTACACAAACAGACAGACAGTTGAAACATAACCTCTTCACCTTCAGTGGCAGAGATAATAATGGAGGGGGGATGCGACATACCAACAGCAGGGTTAAGGGCAAAATAGTGGGAGCTTGGGCTAAATATTGGATGTGGGAGAATGAGGGGTAGGGGAGGACGTCGAGAGTGTTAACAACATGGAAACAGCTGTGCAATTGTAATCAGAAGTGGAAGGAAAAAACTCAAACTTGGAAAGAGGTGTGCTTGGGGAGAGTTATTGGGGGTAGAAAATATCATAGTTGGTGATAGGGGATGACTGAGATGGTGGAACACTGGATTGAAGCCTTGGAGGGAAGGATGGGATTGAGATGACTGAGGAGTTGATTCACAGTGGGAGAAAGGAGGAAACGATAGTGGAGGTGAGGAATGAGTCTGGATGCTGGATGTTTCACGGAGAAGAGGGGTCTGGCACACCAATGTGTCGCCCTGCGGAAACCTGTGGAGACAGGGGAGGGGGACAGATTTAACAGAAAGGGAAAGGGTTTCAAGACCAGCGAAGGAGACCGGTAGAAGACAGAGACACTACCAGTCCTGTCTGGGATTGGGATAGTGATAGGCTCAGACTCAGCTTCATCACGGGGATTCCCCATGAATTTGAAGGCTAGTTTTCCACGCATCAAGGTACAACATATTTGGGTCATGTGCTATGAATGATAAATGAGTGATTGCCCGAGAAGAAAACTAGGACGGAATTGGCATTTCTTGAAATATTGAAGCAAGCTGTAAGATGCGATGCTTTCTTCAATATTTCGAGGCAGGCAAAGTTGGAGTCAACCCTCTATTTTGGTTCAGAGGTAACGTCACATGCTTCTTAGCATTCCGTATCAAGAATTTTTGTTATTGAACAGTTCTTCAATCTTAATTGATTTGCTTGCATTGTTGCTGTCAGCCTTGTATGGATGTTAACCGCTGGGCAATGTCGTCTGTAGACATTAGTTTGGTCGGAAGCGTTAAAGACCCCAAAGTTGCATGTCATGTTGGTGAAAAGATTAGGTGAGCTGTCCGCGACGCGCCAGACATGACACAGCCGACTCGCACATTCGCAATATCCCGTACCTAAGCACAGTTCAGGCTTACGCAGATTATCACATGTATCGCGCTGGCAGACATCTCCAGGATTGTACACTGAAACGACAATAGCTTTGCGCCACGCACCCACGGACGCTTCTGCCATGGAGCTAGGCTGCAATTGACTCCGCTCGCTCTTTTACTTCCGGATGAATTATGATGATGCACAATCTCAGGTTTGTACACATTGAATGTATTTTCGTCTGACCGTGTATGTAATGGTCTGCTATAATGTAAGACAAAACAATTAAGGTGACAGGACCACTGAAATGAATGTTCAAAGTGTTTTTCTTTATCATGTGCAATTCTGTTTGGTTAGCATGAGGCAGTAACTTGGCAAGTCAAAAGAGAATATGAAAAGGATGTGGCCAAAAATATTAAAACATAACAGCATGGTATTCGTTTTATTTTTGTTTTTTTAAATTGGGTTTTATTTTGATGGATAAACTCTTTACAGATAGAGACTGGTGCTGCTAAGCAGTTTCTTGATAAGGTTTATACTGGTGGTTTGCCATTGTCTTTCCAGCATTGGTTGTTTCAGCCTATTCTTATTAATGCTGAACGCTCCAAGCAAGGAAGCAGCATGTACCTTTTTAAGTATTGGGACGGCTCCGCGGGTTTAGAACACCAACAATCCCCAGACTCAGAGTGGATGCTCTAACCATTACGCCACCGAGTCTGGTTTTCTTTAAGTGCTAAGTGGTAAAGACAGGTTAAGAGAACTGTGGGCCCATTGAGAGAATCAGCACAGGGGAGATTGTTGCGTGATGAAGTGGAGATGGAAGGCCTATTAAGAGTTATTTTGCTTCAATATTTGCATAAGACAGTCAGGGGGGATTACAATAGTTTGAGAGTATTTTACAAGCGATGTGAGAAAATGGTTTTTAAGAGGAGATCCAGGTCGGAGTGATGGAAGTAAAGAAGTCGCAAGAAAAATAAAGTGATAATATAGCGCCAGGGCCGATAATATCATCCGAGAGTATTGCAAGAGGTTAGGGAGCAGATGAGTGTGGTGTTAGCGGATATCTGTAACATCTCTTGGAGTTTACACTGACAATACCCCATTTAGCTTTGAATTCACCGATTTAATTGCATTGGACATATTTCAGCCTCTATATCATGAGCATCAACAAAATATCCATCTACGAACAGGTTTTGAGCATGAAGTCGTTTTGATGTCTATTGATTTGTATGAAGGACAAGCCTTTTTCTAGCATTTGGAGTTATTTAGAGCTGTGAGCTGTATCCGGTGTATGGGAGAGGGTTTAAAAGGGGAGGGAGGGAAGGGGTAAAGGGGTGATTGAGATGGTGGAGGTGGTCGATGAGGGGAGGGGGGACTTGTTTGGCTTGTAATGGTTTAATGGCTGAAGCTGGCCTGCCTTGTTTGGAGTTGGTGGGTTTGAATGTGGTCTTCAGTCAGTTTTTTCTTTTTTCTACAATAATGTGGCTCATGGGAGGAGCAAGGTTGAATTGATCATGGGATAGTGGGCAAAATTGGCACAACTATCAATGAATGGGGATTAGCAAACACAAAAGGAAGAATAAAGAGAGAGAGAGACGAAGAGAGAGAGAAGAGTGAGAGAGAGAGAAGAGAGAGGAGAGAGAGAGAGGAGAAGACGAGAGAGAGAGAGAGAGAGAGAGAGAGAGGAGAGAGAGAGAGAGAGAGAGAGAGAGAGAGAGAGAGAGAGAGAGAGAGAGAAGAGAAGAGAGAGAGAGAGAGAGGAGAGAGAGAGAGGAAAAACTGATCGCGGGAATTGGAGGTTGAAGGGTTAATGGCGGTAATAAGATCAGGGATCAGAATGGGGGATGACCTGAGATGTCATTAAATATTTCTTTTCAAAAAAAAATGGTCTTTGGCCATCAGCATGAAGTCATTCCATGTTTGTGTATCAAAGGCTCATGTAATTCTTCAATTTCCACATCCTTGACCTCATTTTTCAGATCCTGGTATTGGTCATTTTTTCTGATTTCTGCAGCATATTTAGTCCAAAGTCATTGGGAACTGAAACTCGATCAACAATGCTGACTTTTCCTTTTTGTGTTCGAGTACTATGTCAGATGCAATACTTTGTTTGCAATGTCGACACTTTATGGGATCATCTTTTCATATGTGAGCATTATTTGTTATTTTCAGAGGAACGGATTTGGTTGTGCCTCCATGATTGTTCTGGGACCGGGATGTTGAAATGTTTACAGATGTGCAGTGGATTACTCTACAGACGCATCATGTCTTTCTGTGTTACAGCTGTTCTGACATGAGTTTTTTGGGGGGGTTTTTTACATCCGAAAGGAGGTGATGGTACTTTCTGTTTCTACACACAAAGCTGATTTGTCCGATTGGGTCAATCCCGCAATTTTCTTAAGGCATTAGTGTAGTGTCTTGGTCTTGGGCATTGGTCATGACTCGTTCTCCATCCCAACTAATTTGACCTTTTCTTAGCCATTCCAAAGAGCCTTCCTTATCGCGATCCTAACCTGTAAGCTTTTTTTTTAATGTTCCTGCTCTTTTGTCATTCTCCCATTTGTAGAGTCTATCTGCTGATATTTATTTTTTGTGATTCTCCTGTTTTTTTGTTTTTCTTTGCAATCATTGGGGCATGTTTGTGTGTGTTTCATTTTCTTGTGTACGATCCATAATTAACCTCGCCATCGAAGATGGACGGAGGTTACTGTTTTCACCCTGTCTGTTTGTTTGTTTGTTTGTGACACGTATTACGGAAAAAAATCTGGACGGATTTCGACGAAATTGGTGGGGGGATTAGGTATGGTCGAAGGATCATGCCATTAGATTTTGGACTTGGTCCAATCCAATATGCCGCTATGGCGCCCATTTTGAAAAAAATATTTGAATTTTTTGTTTTTGCATTTATACATGTTTTAAGTGATTTCACCCCCCCCCCAAAAAAAATAATGTAAGAGAAAAACAAACAAATTTTGCACCTTTTTTTTCAAAAAAATTTCGATTTTTTTTTTTTGGGCATTTCTACATGCGCGTTCGATTCTAGTTTATTCAATCGTGGTTCAGTAGAGTCTGATCCGTTTTGACCTACAATGATAGGATATCAGGTTCACTTAAGTGACCCAGCAGTATTGGCGGCGGAGGTTTTGCAGCTCTACCGAGTGCTCCCCCTGTAGTTTGCACCTGTTTTTTGGAAATTTGGTGCGAAATAGATTGATGATTCCTTTTCTGGTTTGTTGTTTCTTGCTCATGTACAAATCTCATCCGGTAGTAACAAAATCCGATCGTATACAATCTTATCTCATCCATAATCACCATCATTATGTACATTACATTATCATTGTCGTAATATACATTTTTGTTGTCATTATCACTCTGCGGTTAACGAAAAAGCCTGACAATTTTGATCATTTTCCTGCGAGAAATAAACAGTTTACAGGAAAGAGCTCCTTGTAATTGGCTTTCCCCCAGTATAGCATTCACATTCCAGAACTCGTTCCAAGGCAAAAAAAAAAAAACTCGTGATCTCCCTCTTGATGCGCTGTGGCCGGGCTAACAAGTACTATTTATAGTTCTACGACTTTGCCATTTTACATTTTAACATTTATTTAATATTTTCTCCATATTCTCATAATAAATGTTTGACAATTTGATGACAAAAAGTAAATGGTAGCAAAAAAAAAAGTTATGACTTGGACACACACACACACACACACACACACACACACACACACAATTGCACAAACACCCGTCTCCCGCTGCACGCGGGTAGGGGTGGTTGGGTGGGTGATGGGGATGGCTAATACAAAAATAATAACATCAATTTTGATTGCTGATGTTTTCAACCATCCACTCATTCTACCTTCTTACCTGCG
>CM068963.1:105980230-105996469 GCA_035128595.1 Eptatretus atami
TCACTTAAGTGACCCAGCAGTATTGGCGGCGGAGGTTTTGCACTCTACCGAGTGCTCCCCCTGTAGTTTGCACCTGTTTTTGGAAATTTGGTGCGAAATAGATTGATGATTCCTTTTCTGGTTTGTTGTTTTCTTGCTCATGTACAAATCTCATCCGGTAGTAAACAAATCCGATCGTATACAAATCTTATCTCATCCATAATCACCATCATTATGTACCATTACATTATCATTGTCGTAATATACCATTTTGTTGTCATTATCACTCTGCGGTTAACGAAAAAGCCCTGAACAATTTTGATCATTTTCCCTGCCGAGAAATAAACAGTTTACAGGAAAGAGCCTCCTTGTAATTGGCTTTCCCCCAGTATAGCATTCACATTCCCAGAACTCGTCTGTTTTGGTTTGTGAAGTATTCAACGGAAAAAAACTCTGGACGGATTTCGACGAAATTGGTGGGGGATTAGGTATGGTCGAAGGATCATGCCATTAGATTTTGGACTTGGTCCAATCGCAATATAGCCGCTATGGCGGCCATTTTGAAAAAATATTTGAATTTTTTGTTTTTGCATTTATACATGTTTTAAGTGATTTCTACCCCGCCCCCCAAAAAAAAAAATTTTGTAAGAGAAAAACAAACAAATTTTTGCACCTTTTTTTTCAAACAAATTTCGATTTTTTTTTTGGGCATTTCTACATGCCGTTCGATTCTAGTTTATTCATCGTGGTTCAGTAGAGTCTGATCCGTTTTGACCTAACAATGATAGGATATCAGGGACACGAATCCCGGAGGAGCGAGTTGGATGAACCAGGAACAGGTTTATTCTCACTGATTTTTTGTGGTTCTTGTTTTTCACGACTAACAGGTGTCAGGAGGAGACACCTGTACGTTGTTCGTTCGTGTCAGGGTCTCTGTTGTACAATTACCACATCATTTACTTGCCCCGTAACTTTGTTCCGATGAAAGTGTTTCGCTGTGGTGCAAAATGTCGGTTTCACGGAACGACGAGGTGCCAACGAGGCTGGATATGGACGCACGAGCTCCAACGGTGGACGCAGGAAGAGGAGGAAGAGGAGGAGGAGGAGGAGGAGGAGGAGAGGAAACGAGGGTAGAAAAGATGAACGGTACTGATGGTGGTTGACCAGCTGAGATTGGTGGTGCGCTGCCAACTTGAAGCTCTGGATGAATGATGAACACGATGTGTGTGAAGACACCGTTTTTACAGTGAAAGATGTACTAAATGGTCCGTTTGGTCCTTGGAATGATGTGAATAAATAACCTCCCTGAGTGTGCACATTCTCGCAGTTCACCCAGTCAGCAAGTTCCAGCTTTGTTCTTTTGGTGTGACCTTTGCCCTTTACGTCCAAGGAGCACACTGGGACACCCAGACTCGGGAGATGGCCGCTCGACCCATCGAACACGTGTCGTCTCCACACTCCCAACAACCCAGGGACACAACACCACTGTCCGTGTTCCCCTTTTGTTTTTGTTTTTGTTTTATCCTCCATACCCATTCCCATTTACCATGATACGTATGTCGAATCAGACATCTGCTACGTACACACGACACACAAAACAACTCGATCACACCGAGCTAATGTTAAGCTACTTACCGTTCCTGTCAATATCCTTGTACCCCTCTATGCCCATTCAACTCGTACACATGAATGAATGTGCTGTGAGGAGCAAGTAGAACGGTGAACCTATCTCTCAATGGTGAAGAATCACTTTAAAAATTAAATGATTCTCACATCCAGATCCGGATTCACATCTTCACCAAAATGGAATCAGTTCGTCCTTGTTGCACACCCAACCTGTCCACCAAGTTTCGTCCAAATCCGTTCACAACTTTTTGAGATATCCTGTACACAAACAGACAGACAGTTGAAAACATAACCTCCTTCACCTTCAGTGGCAGAGATAATAAATGGAGGGGGGATGCGACATACCAACAGCAGGGTTAAGGGACAAAATAGTGGGAGCTTGGGCTAAATATTGGATGTTGGGAAGAATGAGGGGTAGGGGAGGACGTCGAGAGTGAACAACATGGAAACAGCTGCAAATTGTCAATCACAGAAGTGGAAGGAAAAACTCAAACTTGGAAAGAGGTGTGCTTGGGGAGAGTTATTGGGGGTAGAAAATATCATAGTTGGTGATAGGGGATGACCTGAGATGGTGGAAAACAGCTGGATTGAAGCCTTGGAGGGAAGGATGGGATTGACGAGACTGAGGAAGTTGATTCCACAAGTGGGAGAAAAGGAGGAACGAATAAGTGGAGGTGAGGAATGAGTCTGGATGCTGGATGTTTCACCAGAAGAGGGGTGCTGGCACACCATGTGTCCCCTGCGGAAACCTGTGGAGCACAGGGGAGGGGGACAGATTACAGAAAGGGAAAAGGGTTCAAGACCAGGAAGGAGACGGTAGAAGACAGAGACACTACCGTCCTGTCTGCGATTGGGATAGTGATAGGCTCAGACTCAGCTTCATCACGGGAGATCCCCATGAATTTGAAGGCCTTAGTTTCCACTGCATCAGGTCACAACATCAAATTTTGGTCATTGCTATGAATGTAACTGGAGTGATTGCGAGAACAAAACTACGGAATTGGCTTTCTCTGAAATATTGAAGCAAGTGTAAGATGCGATGCTTTCTTCAATATTTCGGAGGCAGGCAAAGTCTGGAGTCAAACCTATTTTGGTCAGAGGTAACGTCAATGTTTAGCATTCGTTCAAGATTGTTATGTTATGAACAGTTTTCATCTTTAATTGATTTGTTGCATTGTCTGCTGTCAAGCTTGTATGGATGTTAAGCTGGGCATCTCGTCTGTTAGCATTAGTTGGTGGACGTTAAAGACCCCAAAGTGCATGTCATTTGTGAAAATTAGGTGAGCTGTCGCCGGCACCCTGAACAAATTCGAAATTACCGCACATTCAGCTGAGTTTCATGTATCGGACTGGCGACCCATCCAGGATTGTAACCCTAGCAAAGAAACTGCTTTGGCAGGACCGACGCTCTCCATGGAGCATGGTGCAATTGATGTGTCTTTATTCGATGATTATAGATGCACAATATCAGGTTTGTACACATTGAATGTATTATTGTCTGACGTGTACTGTACACTGGTCCCTGCTCATAATGTAAGCACCAAAACAATTAAGGTGAACCAGACCATCTGACATGATGTCAAAGTGTTTTCTTTATCATTGCAATTTGTTTGGTTAGCATGAGGCAAGTAACTTGGCAAGTCAAAAGAGAATATGAAAAGGATGTGGCCAAAAATATTAAACATAACAGCATGGTATTCGTTTTATTTTGTTTTTTAAATTGGGTTTTATTTTGATGGATCAAACTCTTTACAGATAGAGCACTGGTGCTGCTAAAGCAGTTTCTTGATAAGGTTTATACTGGGTGGTTTGCCATTGCTTTCCAGCATTGGTTGTTCACGCCCTATTCTTTTAAATGCTGAACGTCAAGCAAGGAAGCAGCATGTACCATTTTTAAGTCTTTGGGACGGCTCCGCCGGGGTTAGAACCACCAACCTCCCAGACTCAGAGTGGATGCTCTAACCATTACGCCACCGAGTCTGGTTTTCTTTAAGTGCATAAGTGGTAAAGAACAGGTTAAGAGAACTGTGGGCCCATTGAGGAATAGCACGGGGAGATTGGTTGGTGATGAAAGTGAGATGGAAGGCCTATTAAAGAGTTATTTTGCTTCAATATTTGCATAAGAACAGTCAGGGGGATTACCAATAGTTGAGAGTATTTATCAAGGATGTGAGAAAATGGTTTTTAGAGGAGATCCAGGTCGGAGTGATGGAAGTAAAGAAGTCGCAAGAAAAATAAAGTGATAATATAGCGCCAGGGCCGGATAATATGCATCCGAGAGTATTGCGAGAGGTTAGCGGAGCAGATGAGTGTGGTGTTAGCGGATATCTGTAACATCTCCTTGGAGTTTACACTGACAATACACCCTTTAGCCTTGAATTCAACCGATTTAAATTGCATTGGACATAATTTCAGCCTCTAATATCATGGAGCAATCAACAAAATATCCATCACGAACAGGTTTTGAGCATGAAGTCGTTTTGATGTCTATTGATTTGTATGAAGGACAAGCCTTTTTCTACATTTGGAGTTATTTAGAGCTGTGAGCTGTATCCGGTGTATGGGAGAGGGTTTAAAAGGGGAGGGAGGGAAGGGGTAAAGGGGGTGATTGGATGGTGGAGGTGGTCGCAGATGAGGAGGGAGGGAGGACTTGTTTGGCTTGTATGGTTTAATGGCTGAAGCTGCCTGCCTTGATTGAGTTGGTGGGTTTGAAATGTGGTCTTCAGTCAGTTTTCTTTTTTCTACAATAATGTGGCTCATGGAGGAGCAAGGTTGAATTGATCATGGGATAGTGGGGCAACAATTGGCCACAACTATCAATGAATGGGGATTAGCAAACACAAAAGGAAAGAATAAAGAGAGAGAGAGAGAGAGAGAGAGAGAGAGAGAGAGAGAGAGAGAGAGAGAGAGAGAGAGAGAGAGAGAGAGAGAGAGAGAGAGAGAGAGAGAGAAAACACTGAAATCAGCAGGTGAGAGGGTTGGGGTTGGAAGGGTTAATGGCGGTAATAAAGATCAGGGATCAGAATGGGGGATGACCTGAGATTGTCATTAAATATTTTCTTTTCAAAAAAAAATGGTCTTTGGCCATCAGCATGAAGTCATTCCATGTTTGTGTATCAAAGGCTCATGTAATTCTTCAATTTCCACATCCTTGACCTCATTTTTCAGATCCTGGTATTTGGTCATTTTTCTGATTTCTGCAGCATATTTAGTCCAAAGTCATTGGGAACTGAAACCTCGATCAACAATGCTGACTTTTCCTTTTTGTGTTCGAGTACTATGTCCAGATGCAATACTTTGTTTGCAATGTCGACACTTTATGGGATCATCTTTTCATATGTGAGCATTATTTGTTAATTTTCAAGGAACGGATTTGGGTTGTGCCTCCATGATTGTTCTGGGACCGGGATGTTGAAATGTTTACAGATGTGCCAGTGGATTACTCTACAGACGCCATCATGTCTTTCTGTGTTACAGCTGTTCTGACATGAGTTTTTTGGGGGGGTTTTTTAACATCCCGAAAGGAGGTGACTGGTACTTTCTGTTTCTACACCACAAAGCCTGAATTTGTCCGATTGGGTCAATCCCGCAATTTTCTTAAAGGCATTAGTGTAGTGTCCTTGGTCTTGGGCATTGGTCATGACTCGTTCTCCATCCCAACTAATTTGACCTTTTCTTAGCCATTCCAAAGAGCCTTCCTTATCGATCCCTAACCTGTCAAGCTTTTTTTTAATGTTCCTGCTCTTTTGTCATTCTCCCATTTGTAAGAGTCTATCTGCTGATATTTATTTTTTGTGATTCTCCTGTTTTTTTGTTTTTCTTTGCAATCATTGGGGCCATGTTTGTGTGTGTTTCATTTTCTTGTGTACGATCCATAATTAACCTCCGCCATCGAAGATGGACGGAGGTTACTGTTTTCACCCCTGTCTGTTTGTTTGTTCCCTCGCACGCTCATCGGGGATTTCCCATCCCTCGCACCATCATCGGGATTCCAACCACTCGCACTCATCGGGGATTCCCAACCCTCGCACCTCATCGGGATTTCCCAACCATCGCACCTCATCGGGGATCCCAACGCACTCGCATTAACACTTCGCATCGGGGATTCCAACCACTCGCACCTCATCGGGATTCCCAACCACTCGCACCTCACGGGGATTCCCAATCAACTCGCACCTCATCGGGGATTTCCCAACACTCGCACCTCATCGGGATTCCAATCACTCGCACCTCATCGGGGATTCCCAATCACTCGCACCTCATCGGGGATTCCCAACCACTCGCCCTCATCGGGGATTCCCACCACTATCGCACCTCATCGGGGATCCCAATCCTCGCACCTCATCGGGGATTCCAATCCCTGTGATGTTGTCGTTAAAAAATATATGAATATAAATAAATAAATAAGCCGATATGAAGACATCAACACCTCACACTGCTGTTTCCAACGTGGACCGGAAGTGCATCGGGATTGGCTAACACGTGAGTGGGGGGCGGGGAGTGCATTTTCCGAAGAAGGATATATTAATTTATGATTCGCAGATCGATCAATATGATAACACTTAAATATGTCTGTTGGAAAACTTGTAAAAGGTATAAATTAGAATAAACCCGAGAAGAGTGGGGGAAAAAAACAAGAGGGAAACGTCACGGGATCACCGGAAGTTGTGTTTCCCTCAGCATCCCGTCGCACAAGGGACAAGTCGGTGCGAGATTCGGGCTTCTGTCGGTGGGATCGGTCGCGGTTCGGAGGACGAGAGCGGTCGGCGCTCTCCCCAATCGTCATCGATCGTGGATCAACGGGAACAGGTGAGACGATCCGCCTGAAGGAGGGTGAAGTGTGTGGAAGTCGAGTCGGTGTGGCGAAACCGGTGGGATAACCACTCGCACCTCATCGGGGATTCCCAATCCCTCGCACCTCATCGGGGATTCCCAATCACTCGCACCTCATCGGGGATTCCCAATTCCAGCTGACGCGAATGAAGCACACATCGATGATGATGAGCTCGCGCTGCCATTCGTCTCTCAAGAAGCATGAGACAGTTGACACACGAAAAAAGACCAGTCCCATAACTCACTCTCGACTGCCACGACGGTAATGTGTGCTATAAATAATAATAATAGAAATAGATATAATAAATAAGTATATATACACCACCACACATACAACCACAATACCTACACACACATCACAACATAACCGACGCGATGGACGGGCACGCCACAAACACCGGACTAACAACGTAATCCACGCCCACACCACACACTACAGCCAACACACACACAAATCAAACACAAGCTTAACGTACACAACAAGCAACGCGACTACACCACAAACATCCCAGCCTACAACACACACAGACACATCAAACACCACACACACAAAACGCACATACAACTACAAACACAGTTCCTACAGCACACGCAACCACACAAACACGACTACCACACGTACACCAAACAACACACAACCAGTCAACACACCACACACACACACACATACACCACAACACACACACACCACACACACACATACACACACACACCAACATACACACACACACAATACACACCACACCATAACCATCACACACACAACCGACCCAGCACAAACACATCATGCACACCACGTACACACCCACACACAACACACATCACACAACAGCTGACCATAACATCACCCGTACACACAACAACACACAACGATTTCGCTGCCAATTGTTACAAACCTGTGGTATGTGTGAATCATCGAGTTATCTTGTTTGTTTTCAATCCTAAAGTGATGGCCTCAAACTATAAACTTCCATCCTGAGACTGCAGAGACATTGCTGCACAGACTGAACCTGCATGTTGGTCGTGACGGCAAGTTGGGCTCTCGTCCTGCTTACATGAAGTTTTTCCATTGTATTGTTTAAAACATCATCGAGTTGTCTTGCTTGTTTGCATTCCTGAAGTGATGGGATCCAACGATAAACGTTTTAAACTTTCAAACTTGGCTCCCTCCTCTAAAACCTGGTGACGACTTGTTAATTAACTCTGTATCTGGTGTATGCTCCCCTCCATCCCGTCCTTCTCTTCAAATGGCACCACAGCTGACTCCGCTCATCAGAAGGCTGAATACTCGCGGTACCAATCCTTCCCTGCTGTACCCAACTGCTCCTGGACTGTTTTTGCACCTGAGAAGGTGGAGAAGGTTCCTTCAACCCTCGACTCTGACTCTGTTACTGGACTGGACGGCATCTGCTCACGTTTCCTAAAAACCTGCTCTGCTGCTCTTGCACATCCTCTCTCTCTGCCATTTTCACCCTGTCATTTCCGCAACGTCATCTTCCATCTGCTTCAAAATCCGCCAACATCACTGTACTACATAAAGGAGGTGCAAAAACTGATCCCTTCAACAACAGACGTATCAGCTTACTTCCAATCACCAGCAAGGTCATGGAATCCATCATCACGATTGATATGAAATCATTCCTTTTCTCCAACAACCTCACTTCAGATCACCAATTTGGTTTCAGACCAGGTCACTCCACCTTGGACATGCTGCTTCTACTCACCCAACAATGAATGGAGGCCCTCAATGTCGGACATCACAGTCATCACAGTCTACCTCTTGACGAGGATGAGGTGATGTCACCCTCCTCACTGGAGTACATTGTGGTCCTATGCAGGCTACAACTCCTTCATCCTAGCCGACCACGTCTCGTGAAACAGAGGTACGGCACCGAGCTCAGGTCACGGACCCTGACGTCCATCAAGCCTGGGATCAGAGCGAAACCAAAGAGGGGATTTGCATCCAAACAGAGTGAACAAAACCGAGGGATTTGGCATCCAACAGTGAACCTACGAGGGATTTGCACCCAACAGAGTGTACCCAAACGAGGGTTTGCATCCAACAGTGAAACAAATGAGGGATTTGCATGCAACGACATTGAAACAAACGAGGGGATTTGCATCCAACAGAGTGAACAACGAGGGATTGCATCCAAACAGAGTAAACAAAACAGTTGAATTTGCACCCAACAAGTGAACAAACGAGGGGATTGGCGTCCAAAGACAGAGTGAACAAACGAGGGATTTGCATCCAACAGAGTGAACCTACAAGGGATTTGCACCCACAGAAGTGAACAAATGAGGGATTTGCATCCAACAGAAGTGAACAAACGAGGGATTGCATCCAACAGAGGAGCCTACGAAGGATTTGCACCAACAGAGTGAACAAACGAAGATTTGGCATCCAACAGAGTGAACAAACGAGGATTGGCACCAACAGAGTGAACAAACGAGGGATTTGCCATCCACAAGGAAACCTAAACAGGTATTTACACGCAACAAGTGAACAACGAGGGATTTTGCATCCAACAGAGTGAACAACGAGGGATTTGCATCGAACAGAGTGAACACTACGAGGGGATTTGCACCCAACAGAGTGGAACAAACGAGGGATTTGCATCCAACAGTGAACAAATGAGGATTTGCATGCAAACACATTGAACAAACAGGGATTTGCATCCAAGAGTGAACAAACGAGGGATTTTGCCATCCAACAGAGTAAACAAAACGAAGGGATTTGCACCCAACAGAGTGAACAAACGAGGGATTTGCGTCCCAACAGAGTGAACAAACGAGGGATTTGCATCCAACAGAGTGAACCCTACGAGGATTTTGCACCCAACAGAGTGAAACAAATGAGGGAATTGTGCATCCAACAGAGTTGAACAAACGAGGGATTTGCATCCCAACAGAGTGAACCTAACGAGGGATTTGCATTCCAACAGAGTGAACCTACGAAGGGATTTGCACCCCACGAGGAACAAACGAGGGATTTGCATCCACAAAGGGAACTACGAGGGATTTGCACCCAAGAGAGTGAAAAACGAGGGATTTGCACCCACAGAGGGAACCTACGAGGATTTGGCATCCAACGAGATAACAACGGGATTTGCACCAACAGAGTGAACAAAACGAGGATTTGCACCCAACAGAGTGAACAAACGAGGGATTCTCAGCCCAACAGAGGAACATACGAGGGATTTTGCATCCACAAGTGAAACAAACAGGGAAGGGGAAATATATTTGGGCCCCAATCCCCCAACAGAGTGAACCTACGAGGATTTGCACCAGCGAGTGAAACAAACGAGGGATTTGCATCCAGCAAGTTGAACCAAACGAGGGGATATGCATTCAACAGAGTGAACCTATCGAGGGATTTGCACCCAACAGAGTGAACACGAGGGATTTGCATCCAACAGTGTGAACTAAACGACGGATTTGCATCCAACGAGGGAACCTACGAGGGATTTCATCCAACTAGAGTGAACAAACGAGGAATTGCATCCAACAGAGGGAAACCTACGAGGGATTTGCATCCAACAGAGTGAACAGACGAGGGATTTTGCATCCAACAGAGTGAACCTCTGAGGGATTTGCACCCACAGAGTGGAACAAACGAGGGATTGCATCCAACAGAGTGAACAAACGAGGGATTTGCATCGCAACAGAAGGGAACCTGACGAGGGATTTGCACCCAACAGAGTGAACAAACGCAGGGATTGCACCCAAACAGAGTGAACAAACGAGGATTTGCATCCAACAGAGGAACCTACTGAGGGATTGCATCCACAGAGTGAACAAACAGGATTTTGCATCAACCAGAGTGAACAAGAACGAAGGGATTTGCATCCAACAGACGGACCACCTACGAGGGATTTGCACCCACAGAGTGAACAAACGCGGGATGGTTGCACCCAACAGAGTGAAGCAAACGAGGGATTTTGCACCCAACAGAGGGACCTACGAAGGGATTTGCATCCAACAGAGTAAACAAACGAGAGATTTGCACCCAACAGAGTTGAACAACGAGGGATTTGCATCCAACAGAGTGCACCTCACGAGGGATTTGCACCCCAACAGAGTGAACAACGAGGGAATTTTGCAATCCCAACAGAGTGAACCTACGAGGGATGGCACAAAGAGTGAACAACGAGGGATTTTGCATCCAACAGAGTGAACAACACGAGGGATTTGCCATCAACAGAGTGAACAACGAGGGATTTTTCATCCAACAGAGTGAAACAAACGAGGGATTTGCATCCCCAACAAGAGTGAACCTCAAGGGAATTTGCACCCAACAGAGTGAACAAAGGAGGGATTTTGGCATCCAACAGAGTGACCCTAAAAAAAACCGAAGGGGTGAAAATTTTTTTTTGGCCCCCCATCAACAGAGTGAACAAACGAGGGACTGCATCACAGAGTGAACAAACGAGGGAATTTGCCATCCAACAGAGTGACTAATGAGGGATTTGCATCCAACACGAGTGAACCTCGAGGGATTTGCACCCAACAAGAAGTGACAACGAGGGATTTGCATCCAACAGAGTGAACAAACAAGGGATTTGCTCCAACCCAGACAGTGAACCTACGAGGGAATTTGGCATCCAACAGAGTGAAACAAAGGAGGGAATTTTGCAATCAACAACAGAGTGAACAAAACGAGGGATTTGGCACCCCACAGAGTGAACCTACGTGGGATTTGCATCACCAGAGTGAACAAACGAGGGTTTTGCATCCAAGCCAGAGTGAACAAACGAGGGATTTGCATCCAAAGAGTGAACCTATGAGGGATTTGCATCCAACAGAGTGAACCTACGAGGGATTGCACCCAACAGAGTGAACAAACGAGGGATTTGCATCCAACCAGAGTAACAAAAGAGGGATTTTTGCTAATCCAACAAGTGAACCTAACGAGGGATTGCATCAACAGAGTGAAAAACGAGGGTTGCATCCAATAGAGTGACAAACGAGGGATTTGCATCCAACAGAGTGAACCTATGAGGATTTGCACCAACACGAGTGAAACAAAACGAGGGATTTGCATCCAAACAGAATGAACAAACGGGGATTTGTATCCAACAGAGTGAACATTTCCTCCTTTCTGTCTGTCTGTCTGTGTACAGGAAATCTCAAAAAGTTGTGGATGGATGAGGATAAAACTTGGTGAACACGTGGGTTGTGTGACAAGAAGGAAAGAAATTGATTCCGAATTTCAGTGAAGATCCGGATCCAGATCCTGGACACGAGAATTATTGAATTTTAAAGTGATTCTTCACCATTGTCGGGCCAAAACGATGTGGTCCCTGTCTCGCATTATATTTCAAAAAATGTGTTGGACCGATAATGTTCTCGTGATCAGTGCATACGTGGCGACACTCTAACAGAAGTGCCCTCTAAGTTTTTGATGTTTTCATCATGTTAAACATACGGAAGAGTAGTCCGAATACATTGGATGCGGATGGGTTGCATTTCAAAATGTTTTCTTTGTCTCAATTGTATTGTCTGGATGTATTTCTCTGCAATCTACATGTTTCTGACACGTATCACATTATGATTCATTGTAACTCATCATGTGAATCTTTGGAGGAAGTTCCATTCACACCAATAATTTGTTCATGTGATTGGTTTAATGAAAAAAAAAAATTGATTCAGACACGATTCATCTGCAGTATTATAGGAAAGTGCGAGTGTGAGTGTGTCAGTCCATCCAACCAGAGTGGAACAAACAAAACTAAAATATGAGAAAAAAAAAAGCTATGTGGATCATGTGTGCGAGTCAGCATGTACGAACCCAGCCAGTTCCAGTCAGCGTGTGAGCCGCCAGCGTACGAGCCAGCCAAGCGTGGCGGGACAGTCCAGACCACACACCAGCAATAGGGGACAGTCAGCCAGCCAGCCAGCGTGTGGACTGTCAGCCAGCCAGCCAGTGTGCGGGAGCTGTCAGCCATGCCAGCCAGCAGCGGGACAGTCAACCAGCCAGTCCAGCATGGGGCAAGCAGGGATTCTCCTCCATAAACTCCCAAAGCATGAAACGTAGTGGCCTGAAACTTTGTATCATATGAAGGGAACACCAAGAGTGCATGAGTGGAAAATTGTGGTGTTTGGGTTCATCCAACCACCCCCTTTTGAAATAATTATTGCGTCATTTGATTTTTCTTTATCAGGCATCATCCATGTCAGCCCCTCTGCAGCCTTGCGGGAGTACCTTAATTCGCCAGTTTTCTTTGGTTTCTGCTCAACAATGCCTTGACTTGGAACAGGGCGAGCAGCAAGAAATGTTGTCAACTTGTTACAAAGCAATGAGACACCCACTTGTGGCAGAATAGCTGAGAAGTATGCACATCGCCTAAGCTACCTAACCTTGTTCAAATCCCAACCATCGCAGTAAACTGTCATCGCCAGTGTTTTTACAGGCAGGGTCATTCAACAATGTGTGTGTGCGTGTGTTGTGCGTGTGTGTGTGTGTGTGTTCACCAACCTCCACCTCCTCTGCTGTTAATGGGGACTGTCGGTTTTGTTTTGAATTTGCCCAGGTAGAGAAGCGTAGCGTTAAATGCTCCTGCCCAGTTATGTATAGAAACCCACGGTTAAAGAAATGGTGCTGTTTTGGGTGAGTTTTTATTCCTAATCTCCTTCCTCCACTCCACTCTCCACCTTTCCTCCCCACAAAACACCGCATTCTCCTCACCTCACTGCCTCCCTTTCCTTCCCTTCCTTCCCTCCTCCCTAATACACTTCCCACCCTCTCGCCATTTCTCCTTAATCAAGTGAATTAACAGGTTGTAATCTGCTAGTTGTATACAACCCAACAGAAACGCATTTAAATGATCTGCTCTTGCTGATGTTTCCTCTATATTTTGTACATTGTTCTGGATGTATTTAATGGAGAAAGGCAACCTGGTGATAAAATTATATAAAGAGAAAACATGTCCTTCTGTTATATTGTGAAGAGCAAAGCAAACTTCCAGGATTTGGTGCGCAAAGTGTGTGGAGTTTAAATCTCTGTTGTATCCTCTTCCTGAATGGGGTGATAAAAAAATTATTTACCTTGATGTGTTGTTGTGGCAGAGGTATTTATTCTCTCCTGCTGTTATTGGAGTCTCCTTCTCAAGATCTTCTTTCTTCCTTAAATCATTATATGGCAAAATATTTGTTCAAAAGAAAATGTGATCCAATAAAACCAAAGCAGGAAATAAGATAAATTAGTCAAAACAAAGCCGGTTACCACTTTACTGCATAACATATGGAAACCATAAAAAGAAGGATGGCACTCACTGTGACATCACCAAGTTGAAATGTAAAATGGTATTTTTATGCTCCGCTGACACCTCACCTCATGCATATTCAGGTATTCTCTCTAGCCCATGTCTATATATTTATTGGGATCCTCACCCATGTTGTTTGCGTCATCTCCACTGAAAGGGCCACAGATGTTTTCACTCTTCCCTGTCGGAGGAACAGAGGTTCCGTGAGAAAAACAAAGCATGGTTTTTACCGTCACAACTTGGAGTCTTTTTAAAAAAAGGAAAAGTGATTAAAACCTCGAAGCGTTGGTAACCTGCCTGAAGCATTCTTTATTCAAAGAAAGAGGACCGGGGGGCAATTCCAGGATGCGCACAGTCACAGACGACACATTGTTTATACAAATGAGATGGATTTCATTTTGCAAACCTTCAATCACAGACAGAAATGGAATCAACATTTTTTTTTTTTTTAAATAACTGGTGGGTATGCTTGCACTCCCACAACAGGTAAATCAACTAAAATACAGATGAGTGAGCAAGTTCGGCCCATCTCCCATGCCGTGTGACATTATATACGTCAGACATACATGATGTCGTAGACATGGTGACCAACCTTTCCATAGTAATAAAGCGAACAATCACCTTTAGTTAAGTTTAAAGTAACATCGGAGAGCACGAGGTTAGTCACTGGCAATCTTGTAAATCTGTGATTCATGAATCGTTTCATCTAACAGGAAAAAAAGGTTCAGTTCCATAACCTACCCCATAAACAACAAAAGGAAGCCAAATACGTTGGTTATTTCATAATTAGCTTCATTACGAATAGGACAGTTTCTACATCAATCATGAAATATATCGTGATGGTTGTGGTCGCAATGAGAGGATGTCGAGCCACTTCTCGGGTGAGCAAAGGACATAGATCAGATGAGTCAGGTTATATTGAGTATTTGTTTGCATTTACGTTTAGATTGTATACACGGCTAATGTGTGCGTTGCGAATGTATGTTAACACAAGTTTTCTCTTCTTTTCACCCTCTCTATCATCTTCTATTCTCAACATCTCGCAAACGAATGCAATCAAACATCACTTTTTCCAATGTAAAGCGCCTCATTCCTTCTGCAAAGGAGCAACCTCAAAGAAACAGAGTCAAGGAACGAAGACAAGCGCCAAAACCCTTCTCCGGCCGCTCCCGTTTTGGGTCATTGACGTTGCTCGACACGGCCTGCCAATCAGGTGGCAGCCACAACCAGAAGAGCAAAATGTACCAGTTTGCTGATTTTGGTCAAGTCGAGGGGAGGGAAGAGGCAGAAGGTTGGAGAGATCATGATTCTTGCTGATCTCTCATCCTTCTGATGTGTTCACAAGAATGTTAGAGATGTCAAGAAAGAGAATGGCATCATCAAGAAGAGATAAAGAGGATTTTGTTCCAATTTGTTAGCCAAATTTGTTGTATCCAATCAAAAGCCAAAGCTGTATCAAAAAGCTTGAGAAATGTCCAGAGAGACCAGCCCTGAGCCTCATGTTGGATATTGAGGTCTCCAACCATTTTGGGAAGTCGAAAGCAGAACGTGTCCAAGGTGGAGTGGACCGGTTCTGAAATCCCTAATTGTTGAATCTTGAGATGATGATTGTTAGAGGAAAAGGAATGATTTTATGTCAACTAATGAAATGATTGATGATTCCAAGACTTGCGATTAGAAAGTTTCACTTGTTGGGCTGTAGTTTGAGGTTGATGCACTTTTGCAGCTTTTCTATGTCATACAAAAGGAAAAGGAAAAATGAAAAGGGAAAGGAAAGAGAAGAAGAGGAAAAAGAAAAAAAAAACTGGGAATATACAAATGTAGAAGCTGTCGCTACTTTTATGAAACGCGAATACGCCGGGGTCACGAATGCGGAGCCACAATGTCGGGGTCCGACCAGTGTTCCAAAATTAGGTTTATTTAAAAAACAAAACTCAAACTCTGAATGCGACCTCTACAACTCCTCCCCATACATTGTGATGTATACCTTGATTAGACACAATGTAGAGTAGAAACTTGAGAACGGTTGCCAACTTTTACAGCCGGTTGTGATATCAGTTACTGCCAGCTTCCCTCACTTTTTAAAGCCTCACTTACTTACCTTACTTACTGCCCATTATGCCCTCACTGGCATGTAAGGGCAGCAACGAGGTCACCCACCTCCTGTCTGTTCTGGGCTATATTCTGCACCACCCCCAGTCAAGGTCCATAATTTTCATTTCCTCCTCTACAATTTCGACGCCAGGTGTTTGGGTCTCCCTCTTTCTTTTCCCTTACGTGCCCAGTGCAGGGATATTCTTGGGATGGCTGTCTGGTTCCTCTTCTCAGCATATGGCCAATCCAGTTCCCTCCTTCTCATGATGAATGGTGTATCATGCTCTCTTGTTGCATTAGAAAGATGGTCTTGGTTGGATATTAGAGACCGGAGTCACCAGGGGCGTCAGCCTAGTCGAAAGTTAAACCAATTTTATATATTAGCTATGGCTCCATGTTGCATGTCGATGTAGAGGATGGACGTCTGCCGGGCACATTCCTG
>CM068963.1:106006703-106033537 GCA_035128595.1 Eptatretus atami
TATCAATGTTTTAAACATGAAAACAAAACACTTCTACTCATTGATTGTAGAGAGAAAAAAACAAACAGATAGAACCTGATGTATTTAATTTTTGGCAACAACGATGAGCTGCGGTACTAAAACACAAAGATGAGCTTTGGTACTAAAGCATCCGAGATGACATCATCATCATCATTATCCAGAATTGCAACGATCTTACGAGTTTAGCCAATATATATACCGGGACCCAGGGGGGTTAGCCTAGCTGGAAAGTTAACCAATTTTCATGTATATAGCAATGGTCATGTCATGTGCATGTCATATAAGGAAATGGACGTTTCCAGGCACATTCTGGTGGATGTGGTCAAAAGGGCCATCAGAAAGGGACCCAAAATGGAGCTAGATCAGCTCTGTGAGTTAACCTGATGAAACCTAGTGGAAAATGTTCGGCGTAGTCCGGGGTATCATGAATGGCCACTGCCAGACATTTCAGTGGTGGGGTGTGCCCGCCAGAAACCCGAATGCCCCCACCCCAAAATTGAGCTCAATCAGCTTGTGAGTTAACTCGGTGAAACCTACTGGAAATGTTCGGCATAGTCCCAGATATCATGAATGACCACTGCCAGACATTTTCAGTGTGGGGTGTGCCGCCAGAAACCCCTGAATGCCCCCACCCCCAAAATTGAGCTAGATCAGCTCTTAAGTTAACCCGCGGTGAAACTACAGGAAATGTTGGCATAGTCCAAGGTATCATGAATGCCCAGTGCCAGACATTTTCAGTGGTGGTGTGCCTGCCAGACACCCCTGAATGCCACACCCAAAAATTAGCGATCAGCTTGTGATTAATATTTATTTTGTGATCTTACCTCCATTACCTCCTGCGTGCTCGAATGAACCCTCCTGCACACGATGCTCTTCTCAATGATAGTAGGTGGATAATCGGGCATTTTCAAAGCTCCCTCCCCCCCGCCCCTCGACCTCCAGAACTCTTTGCCTCTCATCATTCATACCTTACTTCTTCGACATTTGAATGAAAAATATCTTTTTCCTTTATAAATATTTTAATTTGAACTCGTGCAGATTTGGGGAAGTGTTAATTAACCCCTCAGGGCAACACGTGCATATTTGGGTTTTCATTGTTGATGAGTGGGACCGAAGGTGGATGGAGGTTAAGTTTTCACCCCTGTCTATTTGTTTGTCTGCGAGCAGATTTGGACAAAACTTGGTGGGCAGGTTGGGTGTGTGACAAGGAAGAAATGATTCGATTTTGGTGAAGATCCAGATCCGGATACGAGAATTTTTTTTTTTAATTTAATGCGATTCCTCACTATTGAGAGATGGAGCCAAAAACGATATATTGCAAGAAATTTCAAAAACTTGTCGACGGATTTTGGACGAAGCTTGGTTGACAGGTTGGGTGTGTGACAAGGACGAATTTATTCGATTTTGGTGAACATCTGGATCCGGATATGACAATTTTTTTCGGATGTCCAACCCCTGCCTTAAAGTTTCATGGTCATCGTTGGCAATGGGTGATGAATTGATTCGATTTTGGTTAAGATCCAGATCCGAGAATTTTTTTTTCCATCCAGATATGTGAAGATCCAGATACGAGAATCCAGATATGAGAAAATAGATTGAGTCTGCACTCCTGCCGACAATATTTCTGAAATAACCGCAGTAGACCATGTGCGGAGCACAATGTTAAGTCATGCTGACATAATTTGTCAGCAATCAGACGATTTCCATGTTTATCATGGCCAAAGTTCTCAAGTATTATTTTATGCTTTCACAACAGAAAGAAAGAAAGAGGAAGAAAGATTTTTCTGAAAATTGACAGAGAAAAACAGGAGGATTGATCAATCAGGGTCGGGAGCTGCACAAAAGTTCTTAGAGAGCTGCATGCGGCTTCGAAGCCACAGGTGTCCAACCCCCACCTTCAGGTTTCATGGCATTCGTTGGCAATGATGCAAGCAGCTGTGTAAGACGTGACACTCTCGTACGTACAACTAAAATTAGTTGCCACTCACGCTTGAAAATACCAGCCACAAATGAGATGCTGACCACCTCTGGAGGGTCACTGGAAGACAAGGGAATGACGGTGTGCAGGTTGCTCTGGAGAGCAGTGCAAGTATGGGCAGTTAGCAGTGACCCATTTAATGGGCAATGTCAAGTGCAAAGAAATATTGGTGGGTGACTGATTTGAGTTGACATGATGTGTGACAAAGACATAGATGGAGAGCAGTGATAAGGCCTTCCAGGACACTACGAGGAATGATTATGTATTCTCTGGAGGGGGCAAGAGAATCATCGTGCCGGACAACAAGCAAACCATCCCGTGCAATGATAGCAACTCGGATGTAGTGTTTGACATCGCAAATTTTGGAAAGCTTCTTTGAAGGGCGAGTGCCTTGCAACCGGGTGGCATTCAGATTGGATAGCTAGACACGCTGGCTTGCTGGTGAAAGAAGGTTTTGTTGAGCCTGACACAATGTCATCAGTAGATACCCAGTGAACAGTGGGATTAGAAGTCTGGTGAACAAAGGAACAGAGTTGACATGTGGGGTCTTCACATTCAGCTGCATTGCAGCTTCCAAAGTCTGATGAACTATTCACAGATCCAGATAGGTGTCTGACAGAGGCATGGTGGTGACTGACTGTGGAAAGGAAGGCAGTGACACGTGGACTGATAGAAAACTCTCCCTGTATAGTTTCTCAGAGGCCTGTACACACGGTTTGCTGTCTGTGAGAACATAAGGACAGTGTTTGTACTGCACAATGTACGTGCTGAAGTGCTTGATAGAAGCCACGATGGACAGAGCTTCAATTTCACAGGGAAACCACGCAGCGTGGTTGCCAAACTGCGTGGTCGCCAAATTCATTGAATTGGCGACCACGCAGTTTGGCACTGGAAAAACCCAGAAAGTTATAGTTTGTTGCTATGGGTCACATCCAGGGTGGATACGATGCTATACTTCTTCACAGCATCATCTGTGACAACCCAGAGTTGATCATCTGGTCGAGGGAGGGTCACGATTTCAGTGGATGCAAGAGCAGATTGCGCCATGCGGAAGCTTGTGCAGAGGTCGTCTGTCCACTTGATCCTTTCACTGGACTCAAGTCTGGCAGTGATAGTGTCCAAGGGGGTTGTATACGAGGCACATTGTGGAAGGACTCTTGTAAGCATCTTGTAGGCTCCGATGAAAGATCTCATGCCCGAAACCTTCTGCGGTGGAGAGCAGGTAGAGAGAGAGTGGACATGCAGTGTGGGCGAGCTTGCAAGGTGCCCTGTGCTGTTGAGACCTGAGACAAAATCCATCCCAGAATAATTGTAGTCTTGGGACAGATGACAGTGTTTGGGGCAGATAGGTGCAGATCACATCATGACAGGGCATGTAGTACATGTTTCCAGTTGTGAAGAAGTTCTTCAGGACTGTTACCACCGCAGTAGAGATCATCTGCAAGCTTGATGATCCCCCATCTCCCCCTATTCTAAAAGATCGCCTAGGACACGGCTTGCAAATTCATCAAGGGTGGTTTCGGATCAAGGCATGCCCAAAGACAGATGCAATGTATACAAGAACACCTTTGTATGGTTGACCACTCCACAGTACTTCATTGAAGATCACGTTAATGGAATCTGATAAAAGGCATTGGTCAGGTCTGTTGTGACGATGCGCTTCCACTGGGCAATCTTGCATAAGGTTGTCAACATCGGGCATGAGAGAAGGTTCAGGCTTACTGCAATGCCCAACATCATCGAATGCTGCAACAAGCGGAATCCCCCATTTTGGCTTCTTCACGAGAAATGATGGGTTAAAGAACTCCACAATGACTCCCACATCTTCAGGTCGAACAAAGACTTCAAGGTCATCAAATATTTGTTGCAACTCAACAAGTTTATCTCTGGCACACAGGGAATGTGACCTTTGCATTATGAAGGTGGTGCAGGTCCCATGTTGGCTTTGGCCTTGAAGGGTCCAGCTTTGCCATTGTAACCCGGGATTGCTGGATCAAAGATGTCATCATTGCATGTGGAACTGCGTACGTTTGCGGAGAGAGGCAGAGTGTGATCTGTTTACAGAAGAACAGACTCTGAAAACAGATGATGGTGCTTTCACTTGGATTGCTTCGTAAGCGGCTGTATCATGTCATCCTGGGGAAGGCTGTGAATCTTGCTTTTCAGGGGTGAAGACAGGTCGTACACAGGCAAAATTCGCATTGCGAGACAAGAATTGTGGTTCATGGGAGAGGTTCATGATGCAAGTTTTGTCAGCAACACTATTCAAAATATGTGGTGGAGGACAAGTGTTAGATGATTCGGTACACCCTAGCCCTGAAGGAAGAGAGGACGGTTCAACGGCAAATGTTGTGAGGTCTGCAAGATCATCCAGTAGGGTCCTTGATTGTTGTTGACCTTGGGGGAGCGTGAAGGACATGGGCTCGTCTAACTTTGCATGGGTTGGAGAAAGCATGGGGTCTCAATCCGTAGACATAGGTGGAGGAGTTACCAACGAACACTTGATGTTTGGCTGGTCAAATTGACACTTTGTTGGTTTCCATGAAAGGGGTGCCTGGAAGTCCCTCAACATCAAGGTTCTTCATGAGCAGGCCCTCAAAGGTAAGGCTGTGATGGTCTCTGGACAGAGAGAACTGTGTTTCACCAACAACATGTAAAGGAGATGAATCATCAGCCTGGTGAGCAGATTGGGATGAGCTCGTGATGGAGACACCGAGTCTCTGTTGTGGAAGCATGGACCATGGTACCTGTGGTTCCACCGTCAATGGTCACTCGAACAGCATGATGCTCGAACAACGCGTCTAAGTAGGGTGACAGGCAAATCTGTACACGGAGTGCAGCTGATTCCAGCAAAGCATCAGTGGGCTCCTCATCCCCTTTGTGCAAACATGTATTTCTCAAAAATCCCCTTCTCATTTCAATTGGCTCAAGATGTAACCGCTAGGTGGGGTCCGTCACTCACACCAGCAAACAGAATCACATTTTAGCTCTTTTTGACTTGGCTATTATGGCTTCAATAGATCAGCACATTCATCAATGTTTTTATTTTCTTTTGTGTTGGTTTTTGGTTTTTTGTTTTTTTTTTGGGTGTGTTTTTTGTTTTTTTTTTGGGTTTGGTTTTGGTTTTGGTGTTGTTTTTTTTTTTTTTTTTTTGTTTTTTTTTTTTTTGTTTGTTTATTTTTTGTTTTTTTTTTTTGTTTTGGTTTTTTGTTTTTGTGGTTTTTTTTTTTTTTTTTTTTGGTGTTTCTTTGTTTTGTTTGTTTGGTTTTGTTTTTTTTTTTTTTTTTTTTTTTTTTTTTTTGGTTGGTGTTTTTGTTTGTTTTTTTTTTTTGGGATTTTTTTTTTTTTGTTTTTTTTTTTTTTTTTTGTTTGTTTGGTGTGTGTTTGGTTTTGGTTTTTTTTTGTTTTTGGTTTTTTGTTTTATGTTTTTTTTTTTTTTTGTTGGTTTTTTTTTTTTTTTTTTGTGTTTTTTTTTTGTGTTTTTTGGTTGTTTTTTTTTTTTTTTTTTTTTTTTTTTTTTTTTGTTTTTTGGGTTTTTTTTTGTTTTTGTTTTTTTTTTTTTTGGTTGGGGTTTTTTTTTTTTTGTTTTTTTTTTTTTTTTTTTTTTTTTTGTTTTTTTTGGTTTTTGTTTTTTTTTTGTTTGTGTTTTTTTTTTTTTTTTTGGTGGGTTTTTTTTTTTCTTTTGTTTTTTGTTTTTTTTTTTTGGTTCCTTAGAGGCAAGGACCAACTACTAGAGGGGCATGGTGATAAAAAGGTAAAGAACCACTGCTCTAAGCTATCCTGCCAGCCTGATGATGCAGTTGATTATATAATATGAGATCCATTTCAAGGAACTTCAATGCAGGAGGAGGCCATTCGGCCCATCAAGCCAAGGCAATGGTTGCTAACCTATGGTTGTTTGTCCGTGTTCTATCCTTTTTATGCTGAGCATCAGGCAGGGAAGCAGAACAAACCATTTTTAAAGTCTTTGGGATGATTCGGCTGTGGTGCCAACTGACCACATACACTCAGAATCGATGCCCCTAACCATCATGCTACTCGCTATACAATACAAGATGTACTGGTATTACCAGGAAAGTTTCATATTACTTGGTCAAATAGAGAGAGAGACCCAGTTGAGACTGTTGTGACCCGGGTTGGAAAGTTGACTGACTGTATTGTTGCGCCTGAATTTACAGGTACATAGTATCTCATGCACTTCAATGATCTGCAGCTTTAGTGTTCTCCTGTTGTCTAGTTTATCACAAATTGACCACATCACCAAATTGGTCTTGTCGGCTTCAAATTACATTTCTTGGATTTCAAATTGCTTCGATGACAAAAAAAATTGGAGGCTTATTCATTCAATGAAGACATCCTGGACTAATTAGTGTAACTCTGTCCTTGCTGTTTTCTTTTTGTTCTGTATGTTTGTCGTAATCACGAAAGAAAATTCTGCAGAGCACAGTTTTATTGGAAATTTTTGTAACTTCGCATTAGAGGCCTATGGGGTCCCTTTCAGCGCATAAATTTTGAAGGTCAAAGGTCAAGTGACTTGTCGCAAATCAGGGTAATCGACAAACCCTATTTTTTGAGTAATTTTGAATCGGATCGTCTTCAAACTTAGGGAATATGTTCATGGTCTGGGCCTCAGTTGATTATTTGGTGCGATTGGCCTTGACCTTCATATGTTTTTTTTTATTTTTTTTTTTTTGTCTGTAATCAATATAAATCACTCTGCAGAGCACAGTTATCATTGGAAATTTTTTAACTTCGCATATCAGAGGCCGTATAGAGGTCCCTTTCAGGCGCATAAAATTTTGAAGGTCAAAGGTCAAAGGTCACTTATGTCGCAAGTACGGGAGTCGACGAACCCTTATTTTTGAGTTATTTTGATCGCGATGTCTTCAAACTTCATGGAATATAGGTCATGGTCTGGCGTCAGCTGACTTAATTTTTGGTGGCGATTGGCTTGACCTTCATGGTTAGCGCCTAAGTCAACAATTTTGACCCCAAGGTTCAAATTTCAGTTTTTAGGAAACCATATCGTGTAGTACTCAAATTGAACACCTCGATGAGTTGCTTCTAATTAGTCAGCTTGAGGACATGATACGTCATTTGGTGACCCGTATGAGGGCCAAACGCTATTTTCCATGGTACTTGTAACGTTCTAGGAATTCTCTCGTAGGCAGATTTCCTCAGGAGTCGCTCCTGTGGGTAGCAGCTCTGTTCACCTCAGTGTGACCTTAAACGAAGTCACACTTGGTCACCTTTTGGCAGATCGGTACCTAAGGGGACATGGTTTATTTTTTTTTTGTGTCTGATAATCACGTATAAAAAAATTTCGCAGAGCACAGTTTTCATTGAATTTTTTGTAATTCGCATATCAGAGGCCTATAGACGGTCCCTTTAGCGGCCTAAAATTCATTGAAGGTCAAGGTCAAAGGCAAAGGTCACTTAGTCGCAATCAGGGGAGTCGACGAACCTATTTTTTGAAAGTAATTTTGAATCGAATCGTCTTCAAACTTCATGGGAATATAGTTCATGGTCTGGCGCTATCTGATTAATTTTTGTGGCGATTGGCCTTGACCTTTCATATGTTTTTTTTTTTTTTTTTCGTAATCACGTATAAATCACTCTGCAGAGCACAGTTTGTCATTGGAAATTTTTTTACTTCGATATCGAGGCCTATAGACGGTCCTTTTCAGGCGCATAAAATTTTGAAGTCCAAGGTCAAAGGTCAAAGGTCACTGTGTTCGCAAATCGGGAGATGTCGACCGAACCCTTCTTTTTTTGTAATTATTAATCGAATCGATCTACCAAACTTTATTGGAATAGTAGTATATTGGGTTGGCGCTCAGGCTGATTAGCTTTTTAGGTGGCGATTTGGCGCTTGGCCTCATGTTAGCGCCTCGAGGTCAAACATATTTGACCCAAGGTCAAATTTCAAGTTTTGGAACACTATCGTGGTAGACTCAATTGAACCTCGATGAGTGGCTTCGTAGATATTGTTCAAGCTTGAGACATATGACGTCATTTGGTGACGTTATCGAGGCAAACACATATTTTTCATGGTTACTCTAAGAACGTCCTCATCGGAATCTCTCGTAGGCAATATTCCTCAAGAGTCGCTCCTGGTGGATTAGCAGCTCGGTTCACCTCAGTGTGACCTTAAATAGTACCACGTTGGTAACTTATTGGCAAGATAACGGGTAACCCTAAGGGTGACATTGGTTTATTTTTTTTTTCTGTATCACGTATAAAAATTTCTTGCGAGCCACAGTTTTTCATTTGGAAATTTTTTGTAACTTCGCATATCACAGGACCTATAGAGGTCCCTTTCAGCGCATAAAATTTTGTAAGGTCAAGTAAAGGCAAGGTCAACTAGTCGCAAATTCAGGGTAGTCGACGCAACCTTATTTTTTTGGGTAACTTTGATCGGATACGTCTCAAACACTTTCATGGAATATAGTTCATGGTCTTGGCGCTTCGCATGATTAATTGGTGGCGATTTGGCCTGACTTCATATGTTTTTTTTTTTGTCTGTAATCACTTGTATAAATCAACTCTGCAGAGCACAGTTGTCATGGAAATTTTTTTACTTCGCATATCAGAGGCCTATAGAAGTCCTTTGTCAGCGCATAAAATTTGAGTCAAGGTCAAAGGTCAGGCACGTTTGTCGCAAATCAGGGGAGGGTCGACGGAAACCCGTCTTTTTTTAGCTAATTTTATACGATCGTCTCCAAACTTTATGGGCAATGTAGATCTATGGTCTGGCGCTCAGCTTGAATTAAGTTTTTTGGTGGATGCGATTGGCCTTGCCCCTCATAGGTTAGCGCCTGAGTCCAAACCATATTTGGACGCCCAAAGGTCAAATTTTCAAGTTTTAGGAACCATATCGTGTAGTACCACAAAATTGAACACTCGATTGAGTGCTTTCTAATATGTCAGCTTGAACATTATGGACGTCTTGGTGACGTATGAGGTAAACACATATTTTTCATGTACTCTAGAACGATTCTCATCGGAATTTCTCTTCTAGGCAGATATTCCTCAGGAGTCGATCCTGAGTGACGATAGCAGTCTGTTTCACCTCAGTGTGACTTAATTAAGTCATACACGTGGTCACCCTATTGGCAAGGCATACGGGTCACCTGCGGGTGACAGTTGTTTATTTAAACTTGTTGAGTGAATTGCATTCACAAGGGCTTCTAGTTTGCAGATCATTCAAATTTATTTTATTTCAAATTTTTGCATCTAACCTTCTTGCAAGAGATCTAAGGTTGGATACCATATAGATTCAACAGTCCAAATTTCCTTATATTTGTAGGTGTTCGCCTTGACCACCTTTGCCTTATTCATTTCTATGTTTTTATAATGCTGCTTGGTGTGCACTGAAGTGTTGTATTGTGCAGTTGGTTTTGACTGATCAAAGATTATTTGAGAGGAGAAATGTATTTTTTTTCGACTTTTAGTTCTCAATCACAACCAAATCGCACATATTGGACTTTTTGTGTGCAGATTCACACTGCAAACATGTTCGGTGAAACTCAGTCTCTCCCAGGTGAGCGATTTTCCTCCAATGTTGAGTCCATGCCATCCAAATCCCACTGTAACCTTTTGTGATCAAAGAATCTCAAGATCCAGAATAGAACGAGGTCATTTATCTAAAACAAAGCATCGCAATTTACGATGCTCCACGATGCTCCAATTTCACATCAAGTGTACGGGACAACATTCTTGGAGAAAGCTAGTCATTTAAGACCAGAGTAGAAGTGAAATGTAAGTGCAACGTGTTTCTCTATTCCAATTCCCTACTCTTTCATTTCGATCAGTGATTCTACCATTGAATCGATCATTTGTGATGCTACTTGATCAATTTACCTGAAAACCTGCTCCTCACAGGAGCGGCAGGCATGGGATGGGAAGGGGGGATTTAAATTGGAGGGAGACATTCACATGCACCCCTTCAAGTTACAACCACCCAGTTCCAATGCATTTTTTCCAAACAAAACAACAGGACTTATTATATGCCTCAATTGCAGTACCCCACATCTTATGATGTCTAGTTTTTCATTATACAGTCAATAACACGGAGAATGGCTAATTTTTAGAATCAATGTGTTACAACTTTGGGAGATATTCACCCATTTAGCATGAATAATTTGCCACATGGCCACCTTTCAATCTGGTTAAAATCTAAGTTGGCTGAACCCATCCCCACTTAGTAGAACGTTTCAGAACATCCAGGTCCAAGCACACTTTTTTCAATTACATGCATGGCCAAAGGATGAGGACACCCCTTTAATTAGCTGGATTCAAGCTATTTCAGCACATCCATTGCTGACGGGTGTATTAAAATCAAGCAATCATCTACAGACAGAAAAATCAGCACTCTCTACAGACAATCATCTCATAGACAACAATTTGGCAGTAGGAATGGCCCATACTGAAAGGCTTCAGTGACTTTCAACTTGGATCGTGATGCCACTTTCAACAAGTCAGTTCGTCAAATTTCTGCCTGCTAGAGCTGCCCGCGGTCGACCTGTAAGTTGCTGTTAATTGTGAAGTGAACGTCTCGGGGCAACAACGCTGCGACCGAGTTGGTAAGGCAATTACAAGTCACAGAAACCGGGACGCGAGTGCTGATGTGCCGTTAAGTGGGAAAATCGTCTGTCGTTGGTTTGCAAACATACTACGAGTTCATCTGACTCTGGAAGCAACGTCAGTATGCAGCACTGTTGCCGAGAGCTTCATCAAATGGGTTTTCCATGCCGAGCAGCACATTCAAGCCCTAAGATCACCATGCGGCAATGCCAAGGTCGGCGGAGTTTGGTGTAAGCGTCACTGCCATTGGACTCTGGAAGCAGTGGAAACGCCATTCTCGCGATGGAAGTGATGAATCCAGCGCCTTCACCATCTGGCAGTCCGATGACGAATCTGGGTTTGTGGATGCCAGGAGACGCTACCTGCCCGATGCCTAGTGGCTAACGTAAAGTTTTTGCTGGAGGAGAATAATGGTCTGGGGCTGTTTACATTTGGTTCGGGCTAGGGCCGCTTAGTTCCAGTGTAAGGGAAATCTTAACGAATACAGGCTACATGATCTTCTCGATCGGAGACATTCTGTGTTTCCAACTTTGTGGAAACAGTTTAGGGAGGGCCCTTTCTGTTTCAGCATGACAATGACCCCCGTTGACAGCGAGGTCCATACAGAAATAGTTTGTTCGATCACCTTGTTCTGCGCGGTTCGGTTTCGGGTTATGTTTACGGGTATTTATCAGTCGAAACAACCCAACTGGCTCATTAATGAACTTTCAGAAGGGGTAATCTGCCTGTCTTGGCCCTAATTTAGGTCCGGATACAAGAATTGAGCTCACTCTACACTTGTTGGTTGGATTGCTTGAATGCCCTCTGCGACAACTTGTTGCTGGGCACCAAGTATGAACCTTTATTTGCGAAAGAGCGATGCCACCAAAAACTTCATGCATTGATTGAGAAACAAAAAATCGAAATTTAATTTATGAGTCACTGCATATCTCACTGGGGGCTTTCAAAGGGTTGCGTTCTTGTTTCGATTGTAGTTCCCCCTAACCATTGGAAGGCACTTTGAGAAGAACACTTGTTATTGCAGTATTTATGTTTTAATTCATATTGTCGGATGAAATATTACTCCACTATTGTGAGAATTACTCAATTGCTTCACCATTTCGCTGAACCTGCTGCTGTGAAAGTCTTCACTTTTCTTCTGTTGTTTCTCTTGGTATGTTCAGGTTTGAAGCATGGAGAGGGGGATCATTTGATATACTTGTCGTCGGTGTGCCTGTGCTTGGGTTGTTGCTTGCGTCTTTTTGATTCTGAAAATAAAAAGTAAGCTTTGTGTCCCACCTGTGTCATAGAATCCATCATTTAATTTTTGGGACAATTCAGAAAAAACAATATTTCACGCCACTTGACAGAGGTAAAATGAGAAGCAAATCCTTGTTCTAAATTTGCAGCTCCTCTTACTGCACCAAATTGAAACAGAGTTTATGCTCGCATCTTAATTGACACTTGGATTAAACAAAACTACCATCTCATTCGCCACATATGGATGCCTGATTACTCATGGTGTGGTCCAACAGTCACACACACACACACACACCACTGGTGATTGTGTTCTCAAAAGCATACAACACATTCTAACATTCCTAAATTACTCGGTTTGAAGGGACAAAAAAACGTGTACACGTTTGAAAAAAATTTAGCTTTAATAAAGTTTACTTTTTCACTAAACAAACAGCTTTTTGATGACTGTTTGCCTTTTCCACGACTATATATGCTCAAAAGATAGGTAGTCACGGAACAAAACGGGTAAACGGTTCAGGCCAATAAAGATACACAAGGAATGGCTTCTTGCACATTGCACGTACGGGCATTATTTAGATTTTTTAAGAATGTCCATTGATCTATCAATAAAATACATTTGATTTTTTTCATTTCACATTATATATATATATAATAGACTTGTATAACAGGTTTATTTGTTTTCCAGCTATACGACCATCGACTGTACCATTCAATCAGGGTAGGGTTTGTTCAACTTATTTCACATTAAAAGAAACTCATTTACCTGAAAACACAATTAGGATGAGAATAAAGGGTCCACTTTTGAATGCCTTTCAACAAAGGACTTAATGTATATATGCTGTTTGGATTTCAGAATCAGATCTGATAATGCATTCTCAGACACTTATTTCCGGTCCTCAGACACTTATTTCCAATCGATGCATATTCAGAATAGACTATCTTTTTGCTGGTGGGATTCTAAACTCTTTGTGCGTTGGAGAGCGTGGAGAACAGTTTCCGTTTTGTTATTGATAACTTTTCCTCTTTATGACCACGTTTTATTGACATGATTTTATGCGGGGGTTGCTATGGCATATTTTCCTGATCTCATATATGAGCTAATTATTAATTACGCCTCTATGTGTTATTTTGGTTGAACTTGTGTGTAGTAATGATACAGCTAGATTTTTAACCTTCCTTCAAGTGTACTCAGTGAATGCATGTTTATATGTTAGATAAATTTCCTCTCTTTCTGTTTCTCGTTCTATCACAATCTATGGCTTGTGAAATACACGATTTATTTACATATAATTTGATTGTTTGGATTAAACTCACAGTTGTCTTGTCATTTGGGTAGGTGAGACTATAGAGAAACGAGATACATGCTAAGCTGGCACTGCCTTGCTGGCTATTAGTTTGGTGTTCTGTACAACGAATGGCTGTGTGCTATTTATTAAGCGTGGATTTGGAGCAGAGCCATAAACTTGACTGTTGTGGTCTAGCAATGAATTTCCTTGTAGTCTAGTTGAGGTTGATAGGACTTGGGCTTACGGAAGTCTGAGTATGTGAATCCTGACGTGGGTCGGTATGCGCGCGAACAGACTCTTTGAGAAGTTTGGTTGATTGATGTCCCTGTGTTCGACAATCTCGCGTTAGCATGCACAGACTCAACTTGAGGTACCTTGGGTGAGAGCATCTACGCATTGCTCTACAGATAAAAAGGATGACAAGACTCTTCGGCTCTCCCTCACCACGATTAGGGGCACACAGCAACGCGATGGATTTAACACACACAAACACGGTCTGTACGTTTGGCACTTGTCTCTAGCTGTATAGATTCTGGCGCATCGGCGTCGTTGGCGAACTCGTTCTCTGCCGTGACGTACCTAGGTTTTGGGTTCTCTTGGTGCCGGGTTGACGTGTAATTCGCATGGAATCAATGTCTCGCGAGTTCGATGTTTGCAAGAAGTTAGAGGAATGAAATCTCTCTCTCAGAGAGCAGAAAAAATAGCTCCAGAGAACTTATGGCACGATCTGAGTGTTGATTTAGCCAAGCTGAGCTAGAGTCGCAAAAGACAACTTTCTGGAGAGGCCTGAACTTGACTGCATCAGAAGCATAGATTTTACTATATTTTTGTTTTCTTTTAAGATCAAACTTCTCTTCTGGCGTTGCACCTCATTTGGACAGATTCTGGGTATCTGCTCACGCGGGAGGAGAATGTATAGTTTATGTTAAGCGTCGGTGCGCGTAATTTTTTATGTGTGGCTATCGTGGTTGTCTGCTCTCATGTGGCGTCTGCTGTAGTTCTATTTGGGTAACAAGTATCAAAGGTAGTAAGATGAACATACATACAAGTATGAGATTTATTCCATTTTTCTATTAATGTAGTAAATTATTGAGTTCAGATTGTCTTTGAATTTTTATTTGAGATGACACTATTTGTTGTGCTTAGTGTTGAATACCTTTGATAGTCAATTCGATTCAATCCATTTAATACTCAGACTACAAGAGTATATACACTAGTTTCCATTATCGAGATTAATATTATACTTTATTCTAGATTTCCTATCTTTTCATCATGTCCTGATGTAGACCATTTCATAATCGTTGGCCGTTACTTGTTCCTCAATTTCGTGTAGTCTCCACTTACACTTTCTCGAATGGCGCTATTGGGTCCTTCTGAACCGGTTAGAGATACGTGAGGGATTATATCTCACATACCGCAAATAAAAATAGTCTTAAGCGTCTCTACCGTCGTTGCCTGCAAGTTTAGGGGTGTAGCGCGCTCATGGTGAGTCTTGCACCCGCGACCCCAATTATCGATGACTTTCTAATCCTAGATAACCATTGGTGCATCGCGCGCCGGGCTCGAGGCTTCGCTTCCACGCGCCCACAGCCGTGGGTTCAAGCCGAGCCCGTTCTCACTGAATGCTTCGTAGTGTTTAAACGCGTTTAGAGTTATGGGATGAGAGTCCTTGGTAAGTTGCGCTCTCTCTCAGTCACTTGTTGAGAGATTTTGATAGGTTTATATAGGAACCACTCGACAACCGCTCCAGAAGTCACATTGCTGTTCATTATGTGTAAACTCAGTAGCCTGTCTATTTCGTGGGCAACGGTATACAGGTTTATCTGTCGCATATGCCACGCATCGGAGGAGACGAAACGAGAGAGTTCTAACCCGACTCATACGATACATCTGCTCGTTCACGCTCGATGTGTAGCTCTGATATCCATATTGTCTCAACTGTGTCTTACCCAATGGTTCCCACCCTGTGACATTACAGCAGTGGACTCCGTCTGTAGTTTGGTCTTCATTTTGTCTTTTATATACATAATTGATACTCTCGAACTCACTCATTAGATGAGCGCTTTGCTCGCAAGAGCAGCAGAGTATGCTCCATTATTACTCTAATAATGAAGGACCCGCGCATATCCAGGACTGTTAGATATAGAGACAAAATACAACCAATAAGGGCTTGGGTAACGAGAGCCAAGGAGATGGTGATTGAGAGCAGGATGCTTTAACAAGAGCAAAGACGAGGAGGATAGTTTTTGCTTCCTTCTCGAGGCTTTCGATTCGCACTTCGACACTCGATCCAAGGTATCAAGGCAAGTTCATGCCGTCCGACCTCAGTACCACTCTGCAAGGGAGCCCTCAGGGACACATGACGATTCCAGACCAAGAATAAGACAAGCATCTCGTTTTGATTCCTTTAAAAGGTGTTTATCCCCTCTCCCATTCGGCGCTCCAGACGTTTCTCTTGAGAGGGATCATCGGGGTCCGAGGGTTTCTCTCCTCTCACCTAATTGGTGAGAGCGGTTCGTGCTCTGTCATCCTAAGTAAGCAGTTTATCCTTCGTCATCCTGACGTGAGCGTCATGCTCCGGTTTACACTCCGCTGAGTTGAAGTGCGTGTGGTCGCAAACAGACCAGGGCAACCTTATCCTTCTCTCTGTACTTGCCGACGTTACTGAGCAGAGGCATATGTTTCGCAAAGGTGCATTCTCGGCTCGTGCCCGTAGAGTAGTGCACAACTCATTGGCGCTGTGACTAATAGATTAACCTTTCATATAGAAGGAATGTGAACGTTCCGAAGCAGAAGAAGCAACGAAGGCAGCCAGCGTGCATCTCACTCTCTATAAAAGATTCTCTTTGCCAGTTATTGAAAATTCTTTGGTGAAGAATCAAGGTGCTTTCGACACCACCCGGCACGATACCATTCTCGCCTTGCCATCTTACCTCATTACATCCTACCGAGGCTAGGGTACGATTGTGCTCCTATAATAGTTTCTTTCTCATAAATGCACTGGAAATACATGGAAGACATGAAACTGCTTCAGAATTTTACTACTGTATCTAAGCCTTTCTTCTATGCCCCTACGTGCAACCTTGTGCTTCTGGCTTCAGCTATTGTCTCTTACCTCGTGTGTTTTGTTTCTGTGCTTATTTTCATTTACATCGCAATCTTAGAGCAAACGAGAAAATTAAAAGTTGCATTTATCGCATAATATAATTTTGTATTGATATAGACTTTTTTCTCATTGAGCTCAATAATCTAAATACGCATGTTGGCCGTTGTTACTGGTGTCCGCAGCATAGTCCGACCCGGGAAAAGTATGTGAGCTTCGTTCCTTCGCTACTCGTAAACTTTCTGACGTGACCTGCCACAATTGGTGGCGCATTAGATATATACAATGTTGGATCGCACTTCCTCAGATTCGTATTTCATGAGATCATAAGGCTCTAGCTAACTTTGAGAAACCACCCTATGGAGTTAAACTATATTGACTAGAAGGTTATCCCTCTCCTCTCTCTGTGGTCACTGACCAAGTTGCTAGGTTTAATCTACGTTGCACTAATACACCGAAGTAAGCCTATGTATGATGTTACATTGTGATTTGTTAAAATCAGATGAGCCTAAAAATCGTAAAATTCGAATCTGCCTTATAAAGCAATCTAATATGGAGGGTTTGCACATAAATAATTATTTACAGGGGAGCTGTGTGACGCTCGGTCATTCGGCGCGATGTGGATTGGGGAGAGGAGCGATGTGAATTTATTCCCTATTTTTTCAGTGACGATATTATGAGAAAGGTCGCTCAACATACGTGGAACTGACTGAACCGGTGCACTCCTCGTTTAATATCAAACTCGGAAAGAAGGCACATATTTACTCGAGCGCTACCCCTATCACGCGTCGCGATTCTCGGAAACGTGCTTATAAGCGTAATATGACGAAGAATGATCCAGAGTTCGGCAGGGATTCTGGTTTAGGAAACGAAACTGAATAAACATGGTATCTGCGGGGATCCGAACTTCAGATGACTGCAAAAATACAATACAGGAATATGATTATCTAATTGTGAAACGTAAACCTCGTGACATCGTTCCACTCTAACGTTTTTTGTCTTAACATCAGGCAGCCGTTCCTCTGATCACTCTGTTTGTGATGACAGATTAAATGGCCGTAACATATCTCGGGAATCCGCTCGTGTATTCTATGATTATTTTATTTGGCAACACTCTGTTATCAATTAAGGTGAAGCACTACTTAAACTTACTAAGTCTCACGCGGGGATCCGCGGATCTTGGCACAAAATAATTTCTCCTGTCGTGGCAATGTCTTCATCAAGCACTTGCGCGCAATGTTACTCTCGGGTGCGTCGAAAGTAAACGCTCGCTCCATTTTTTTGAGTATCCGGGTGTTCGCAGTACAGCGATAGACAGACAAGTACGCACTCTATAACCAGCACACCAGTCAATCACCACACACAATAGCGACACATCTCCTAGCACACACACTCAACAACATCGCATAAGACACTAGACACACAGCAGCAGCACACATCACACCACATTGCTGAGGTGAATCACTTATGGCTGTAGATAACCTGTTCTTGTCTGACGCGCTCCTCATATACCAGTATTTTTTCCGTCCATACATGTTTCTCCTTGCCACATCTCCAATCTTACTCAACCCCCTCTCCTCTCAGCTCTGTGTTTTCCTCTAGATCTCTGCCCCTAGTGTCTCTGCGTCTCTCACCTCGTCTCCGCCTTCACACTCGCGCATTCTCACAGACCCCCCTTGTCGGGCTCTCACTCGACCTCGCGTTTATCTCTCTTCATCCTGTCCTCGTCTCCCTGAACCGCTGCCATCTTTTCTCCTCTCCACCGTTTGTGGGACTGTTCTTCGCTCTGTCACAGAGAATGGTGTTGGTGGTGGAGATCGTTGCTCTGGATGTTGTGATCGAAGCTCTTGCCATTCTACTGACGATTCTGGCCTTAGATTCTGCCCTCCGCCATGCAGTAGACTAGTGCCTTTGTCACTATATTCTCGTAAGCGACTCTCCGTTCCTCGATCTCACCCATGCCGATTCCTCATCCACGCACCATCATATCGCCGTCCGACTCTACAACTGCACTCCCTATCAGCTCGTCTCATCTCATGCTCACTTACTTACATGCTTGCCGACTCAGCCGCCTTCAGTATTCCTTGATACTCAGTCTCTCAAGCCACGATTCAGGCTGTATTTGGGTCTGTGTGTAATATAAGATGTGATTGATATAATCGCGCTCTTGTTGGGGAAGATCCGAATCATATCCGGATTGTGTTATGAATTTCTGTATGTCATCACCATTGAGTGTGGTATGGTGTAGTAGAAATGTGAGGATACTTAGCACAATTATCTCAAAAAAATTGTGGACGGCATTCTTAACGCAACTTGGTGTATGACAGGGTTGGGTGTTGCGATGAGACGAAGTTGGGATTTCGCTGTGTTGTTGTGTGTGATAGATTGATGTGATGTTACGTGGCTATTGTTTAGTGATTTTAACTAAGAGTTGATTTTCCATATATCACTTGGTATGATATACTCTTTGTGGTACGCCTAAAAACGATTTCCTAGACCCCTCGACCTTCTCTATGCGCCATCAACATCATGTTTTCACTCCTCCGAATGCACTTCCCACACCTCTCTTCTCTCTCTCTGGACATATTCAGACAGTGGTTATTGTGCTCGAGTACGCTGGTATGAACGGTGGTTTTTGCCACAGCTCGTGTTGTCGTATAGTGTTTGATAGTTGCACGGTGGTTATTCCGGGCAGAGGTTAGTCGTTCAACGATTGATCGCTGTAAAGATGGACACCCATCGACTTGGTTAAGGTCAGTGCACGGGGTTCCAGGTAATCTTTTAGTCGGAGTTTTGAAAATGGTGAGACTTCTCGCGTTGTCTCCTTAGCGTGGGTAGTGGTATGTGCTTCCACTGAAGTGGCGTTCTTATTGTGATTGTGTAGTGCTATCCATTCTTTCCGCAGGTTCTCTAGTGCGTGTGTATCTCCTTTATATCTTGTTGCTCATGTCGGACACTTAGATTTGCTTATTTCGGGTTAGGTGTGTTATATGTTTTGAGCGGTGCTTTATCATACGGTTAGATTTGCTAGGACACCTAAAGACTGTTTGTTTTTACCTTTGAGTTTGATTTTACTTATACGTTAGAATTATGTTCTATCGATTAGATTTGATTAATTTGGCAAATTTCTTAGCCTACCTCTATTCCTTGTATGCTCCTTGTCTCAATTTTATGTCTGATGAAGAAACTCTTTGATGGCAAAAAATCTCTCAATATTCTTTGGTAATTAGTAACTGTATTAACCTACATTTCAGAAGTTAATATCCGCACTATAGTTTCTCTTGCCTTCCCTTCTTCTCAACTCTATGAGTCTGGGCACGTGTATCTCCTTTCCCACCCATCCCCCCCTCCAATATTTTCCTCCCCTTTTCTTATCTTGTTTCTCACTGTCGTCTCTTCCTGCTATTCCCAGCAGAATTCAGGGTACTAGCTCAGTAGTTGTGTCCGTAACTGTGGGTGTGTTACGCTATTTGTTCTCGTTGTTAGGATAGACGAAAACTTCGTCTGTATATGAAATGTGCTATTTTTTATTTGACTGGTCCTACGATGGTGTTCCATAGCCCATATATTCTACCGATTTGGTATTTTCTATAATCTGTACTATTTGTGTTTTCTGACATGAACTGAATGTCAGTTTATATGGAAATTTTATTTTGCAGTACGGTTCACTGTGGTATAAGCAGTCGGCATCCTTACAGAGTGGGCAAGATGGTGTGTTTTCATCACAGGATATAATTTTACAATTAGAGTGGACATCTGTCTCTCTTCAAAACAATTACCGAGCTCTATTGATTCGATACTTGCAATGCCAGCCCATTTTTCTCCTGTCATCTTTTGTCTCTTTTTAGAAATCGCTATACTCTCAAAATTATATAATATTCTAATTTTTGAATATTTAATATTGCAGGCTCAGGGTTCATTTTGGATGAAATTTGACTCATTTTCTCTGAAGATTGTAACTTGGATCAGAAAACTTTTTATAGCATTTGTTGTGCCTTTAAAATGACCTTTGCGGGATACTTGATCCTTTAATGAAATAGTTACTACTGATTTCCAATATCATTGATAGGATGTGGGTCAATTGGCCTGGTCTTAACATTTTTGATTAGGTGCGCAGACATCTAAATTAAGTTTTATGCCTATATTTCTAGGTGAATGAAAATTTCATGATTTCTCGATATGAGGTGGTATCATGAACTGGTGTGTAACCGCTCTACTCATGACTTTGTTTTGACTCAGCTTAGGGTGTGGTTGTTCGTGGTGATATTCGCTTATCTAAACAAATTCCTGTGTCACTGGATCTCTTTGCAGTCGCCTTTAATGTGTCGTGAAGAGTAACGATAATTTGAATAGCTCTTCGATCTTTAATATCCTCAAATTCATAGGGCTTCTCAGTGTGTCGAATTTCTCGTCGATTGTATATCTATCACAATTATGGGTCTTTCTGATTTTCATGCAATTTTATGATTATAATCATACATGATAGTGGTATGGATTTGATGGTATATTTAAATTTCACCTGTATCTGGGCATGCTCTGCCTTCGACGCGTGCGCTAAATTTTTATGTACTTGATCTCTGTCAATCATGTGCTTTCATGTATTGTGTCCTCTGTTAGTCTTCTGAAAGAAGTCCAGAGTCTCTCTAGGTCTCCTGACTCGCGATCGAAGCACCGCAAGAGTGTGTGAACCGGTGGTTCATCTCCTTCTACAGACAAGGCTAAGTATACGTGAACAGCTGAAGGCTCAAGTTATATATCTGTTCCTCGCTGTTGCTATTCGTCACTCCTGATGTAATTCATATGACCTCTCTCGCTGTTTTAGTAGACACCCCTCTCTTCTGGTTTTGAAATGATTTCATCTTGTTTTGCGCATTGTTATTTTAGGTTCACTCTCCTCGTCTCCTACATTCAGGTCGCTGCTGAATTGCTTCATCTTGTTGGGTATATTTCATTTCTGATTTAGACATTGTGAGCTTTGTCTGATATTGGATACTTTAGTCTTCTCTCAACTCCTGTACATTGTTCAATCACTCCTTTCGAATTGTATCTACATAGGATATGAATACAGAATCCATCATGAAATGACAGATCATGAGTTGTATTCACCATTTGCGTGCGCTGATGGATAGTGATGTTCTGTTATTGTTTTGAGGTTACTCGGTCTTCGCCTGTCCAGCTTAGATCTATAATGAGTAGGTCCTCTGGTGAACTCTAAATTCTATGTGTGCTCGTTGAGTGGTGCAACACGAGTGTAAGAGGCCATCAACGCAACTACTGCAATTACGCATGTCTGTTAGGAGGTCGGTGTTATCATCTCGAACTTTGCACTTCTGTGTTTAGGTCGCATTTAACTGTTATCATGTGTATTAATATTGGTGTGTGTGCTTCCACTCGAGGTATATGATATACTGCGTGCTATCTCAGGACCCTTCTAGATATGTATCTCTCTATCTATTCGCCTTGTTGTGATGCTCATCTGTCCTCAATGTTATTGGCGTCTCCAGATTTGAGGGGGGTCTCTCTTCCTCTTATTCTCCTCCTTCCACCACGAGTTTCCTTCGGTCTACAGTCAGGCAGTCATCTAGTGTATATCTTTACTGTCACGTGTCATAATTTTCTATCGTGCAATGGCCTCCATCTATCTCCTTATCTGTGCTTGCTTTAGTTGCAGCTTTCTTGCTATTACCTGCTTGATCAATTAAACGTAACTCGCTAGAAGCTGGACTTCCCGTTTGACCAGTGATGGTGCTTACTCATCGTGTGCGTGAACATCTCGAAATTTGCTCGATCCTCTGAAAATCATTCACCGATCGCGGATCGACCTGCGCGTTTGTTGTGTCGATGAGCGATATTTGTCGATATGTTCCGTTGGACTAGAGGTTCCCTGAAGTGCCTCTGTTTCCCCATACTTGGCCTTTGCAGGGTTGCCTTGTCAAGCATGACAGTGGACGCTGTGGTGCTCCATGCTCTCATGGCTAACCTTACCACAAGGCATCCATTGTTAGTTGATGTATCACCAGCTCTCGATATATGGTGGGGTGCTTTGTGTGCCTAGACATCGTAGTCACACTCTTATTCAACTTGTAGTTGTGGCTATGTTTTTCCCCTCCTCTCTCTCCTAATTTCCTGAAAATTATTTTCCCTTCCTTTATTGTGTCATATTGGGTTGCTATCCACGTTGCCCACTGTTTGTTTATTACCTCCATATCGAAGTGGTGTTCATGAGGTGTGTGTTGCGTTATGCATTGATGTGCGCGCAAAGTAATAGCCCTTGTTTTTAGTTTTGAGGGATTTGTGAAGCATTTGATTTCTTTATCTTGCGGAGTGAAAGTCGCCGTTATGACAATTTCTGACACCATTTCAAAACTGCACCAGTCACGATCCTATGTGTGACAAAGAGGACACCATCAAGTATGGATCATTCTCTCTGTAATCATTAAATGTACATCATACCAACTTAATTGTCTGTATCTAGTGTATATAGCAAAAGGTTTTACCAGCTCCATACTCGAATTATGTGGCGTCTAACACTTACAACGTGTTTGCTCTGAGGCACCTCTGTTCCTCGCGGCTGCAATGGTGAGTAGTAGACTAGTTTTTATATCTCTGCGGATGCAGGTTGAACCCAGCTATGAGATGATCAGCAGGTGGCTGGATGGTAGCTGCTGAGGCGTATCTTCTCTAGCCATTGGTGTTCTCTGAATCTTGAGGCGGCCGAGTGGTCGCGCGCTACAAGAGCAGGGGATAGGATCTGGGAATGGTAGGGGGGGTTTCCGAATATACTAGTTAACATACTTATACAGTTTTGCTATAGTTCGCCAAATATAGCTTGACTACTGTAAGAGATGGTATATTGTGATTTTTCTTATGGTATGTGTATTTGTATTTACACTCTCGACGCTCTTTTCTGGTAGGTTCATTGCTTCTGAGCTATAGGCTGTATGCATGGCTTATTTTCGATTTGGGAGTGACGACAATTATGAGTTGATGAATCCTGATGGCGACCCTGGGGTTAGCTTTCTGGATTAGTTTTAAGGATATAATATGTATATTTTTAGTTGGGTTGAAGATGTTCCGCGAAGGGGAAATAGACAAGGTTGCTGCGTGTGGCACAGAGCCGAAACTCTCGCTCTTGTGAGGCTTAATTTAACACTGGGGTGAAGCCAGTTAGTGATGATCTTCTACCAAAGTGTTTTCAATTCTTCTCACACGCTGGGATCACCAGGCGTGGCTCTATGCGGTACAATTCAGGCGTCGCATTAGGTGATATATGGGCTTTTTAATTGGTATCGTGATGGATTCTATCTCTTATTTTGTAATTCTATTATCTTCTCACTCAGTGCTCTGTATCATCTGAGAAGAGTTGTATAATTTACCGTTTACATTAACGATACACATCAATACCATTGGCCAAAGCTTATGCCTTTATATTTCCTAAATTATTTCAGTTATTCTATAGCTATCAGTACCTCTCTCGAGACCCCACCCTTTGTCTGTGTAATTCATATGATTCTTGTGTGAGCACTTTTATTTATCACACTATAAGTTTATTTTAATAGCCATCTTGGTGTTAATCCATCATCTAATTATTCATGTTTGGATATTTTTATTTGATTCTCCAATCATATGCAAGAATTTTGTTCGACAGACATTTATTTTTGTCTGGCTTTCCCACTGATGATCTTCCCAAGATTTTCTAGCTATAAGCTAGGTGTCGCCTTCGTCGCTAAGTGTACTACAGAATATCTACAGTAGGAAAGAAGGTATGCTGTGGCATAGTAATCGTTCTTTGATCTTGTATTATGGCAAATATAGTTTGCTCTCGAAAAGGCGGGTTTTTCATCTAGTCGTACCGCTCAGCGAATATATGCTCTCTCTAGGGCTTGAATTTACTTGAGCGAATGCGATGGTTACTGCTGGAGGCCCACTACAGACTATTGAACGCTTTCAGATCTTAGGAGACAATGCTGGTTTCCTCGGCATACTAGCTGCCTAAACACCAGCGAAGACTTCTTCTGAGAACCTAATCAGTAGGACTCTCGTTGGTAAGGTACCAGGTATTATTCGCACGCCTCTAGAGTTGTCTTTGAATGCTCTTCCAGACATTCTGCAATTTTGCTATATTATACTAGCATCACTTCAAGCCGAGTTATTAGGGGGCTTCCCCTTTATGTGATCTGCCTCATTTTGTGTTGATTAGCAACATTGAGCGAGACAGATAAAGTCGACCCCTGTTGAAGGATCGAGTCAAGAAGTAGACCTCACTAGAATAGCGTCAATGGTGGCAAATATTGTACTGCCGTCTGTCATGGCAGAAGCGCATCAGTTTGAGGGCAATGTAGCATAACTTATTGTGCAACCAGCTGATTCCCAAATCTGCTCTCTAACTCTATACTCCAGAAGACTTAGCTACAATCCTACGAGTAAATTAGGATCGATGAAATGATGATCACACAACTACATTCACTAAGAGATGTGACTATGTCCATTATCTGCTATAGGGCTTCTGTTGTCTCGATGGAAGTATATAAGAGCATTCTACCTCTATTTTCTGCCAATTCTCATTGCGCGTTATGGCAACTTGCACGTGCTGAATATTATGCATCGTCTGCAGTAAAGTAGTGTCACCTGCGCTGATGTGTACTTTCAGTGCCTGGCGATATGTGCTTTGGATCAGTTCCTGCATAGTGTCTAATACACAATGAGTGGATAATATAGACTACTAGTTCCTTTTGGCACCATATCTTCATGGAAAGTTATCACAACAGCAACAGAGTATTTTTTCACATGGTATCAAACTGTCTTTTCCGAGGATTACAAAATTTCTAATCTTTTCGTACCGGCGACTCTCCTTGCGTTCGTGGTTTGGGCTTAAACACACAGGTAGTCGTTTGCCTTTACAAGAGATGGAGCTTTCCGCCATGCTTGGCTTTGGCTTCTGGTTGTCTAGTCAACAGAGTGAAGAAGAATATCAAATGTGGTCCATCTAGCTCATATAGCGTGATTACCACTGTCTATCTCTGTTTGCCTCGTGAAGCCATCACTTAGCGTATCTAGAACAGTCATATTCCACATGTATTTGAATTGTGTAGAACGAGTGATCAGTGCCCTGGCTGATCAATAGAGGATATAGTATACCGATACTTGATTCGCCTAGATCATGCTGGAGATCGCAATTCATGTTCTTCTCAGTCAGTGTGTCTCTTCATCAGCGTGTAGTATTTATGCTCATATGAGAAGTTTCTGATTGCTAAGTGCACTTGTGTTCTCTTCTTCACAAATTCTGTCTACTAGATCAGGTCTCTTTCGATTTGCGACATAATAACATGCATTATCAGGACGCCTTTTGATGACTCACTCGTATCAGATGACATTAGCTTCGAAATAAAGAGGTAGATATTTGAATGTTCCTTTGCCCAACAAAGTCCACAGTCCAATTTTGGCAGGCAAACATAGTTCATGTTGCGATCACTGTCCGTGAAGATATGACAAGATCGCCAGCATCTCTCTTATGTAAAGGTGTTCCTGAGTCTGCTTCAGGATCGTTATTTTGTTTGTCACCATAACTCTCTTCAAGTTTCACTTTGCTGAACTTTATGATTTTCACAGTTTACGTTTGTTACAACAGTACAAAAGTGGACCATCGTTGAAGCCGCCAGCATGATGGGCTTCCTTGAATGCCATCAACCTCAAACTTGCTAGCGGAAAATGTCTATCGTAATCATTTACATTCAATTGCACAGTTTTGTGTGCATTTTGGCGAAGCTTCTCGTTTATGAGACAGGAAATCGTTGCGCCCTCTCTGGGAATGGTTCCGATGATGTCTCTCTTTCAGTATGTGATATTAATGGACAACAGGCGCTGTAGTTGGAAAATTTCTTACTTGATTCTGCTCTTGCTAATTACCAACAGTTTGCTTGCTTTATCTAGTATTTATACTATTGAATAGTCACATAGTTACTTCATTTCTGATCATGTGTGAAGATGGCAGGGATTATCATACTCAGATATACTCAATTTACCGGATGAAATATTGTAGAGGTATGAGAAGCGCGAAGCCTGGAATTACTTAGGGACCCATTTAATTAGTAAGTGATTGTATTCAGACGGAAGTGGCAAGAGGAGTATTCTTGAGTTAAAGTTTCAACTCCTCGGTTCCTGAGAAAGAACTTCAAAAAAACTGGATCTAGAGGACGTTCTGGGGTCCAGTAACTTTCCTGTTTTACTCCTTTTGATCTCAACAATCAGCCTTCAGATTCTGACAATGTTGTGATCACGTATCTTTGTGAAGCTGCTATTTGCCGACCAAAATAATCCCCCTCGCTCTGTGTTGTCAAGACAAGTACAAAAACAAGCCCTGAACGTTGAATGGATTTGCGTTTGTTGCTCTCTCTGGCATTCGACCATGCATTCACAGATGTTTGTAGCTAAGAAGCAATGCCACAGTATCTCATTATGGTCATTCATTAAATATTATGCGTGTGTAATGAAGTGGGGTTGCCTTTACAAAAATCTTTTCAAAGAAAACCACACGATTATTTTCAGTTTTCCTTTTATATTCAGAAGGGATGTTTTATCATTTTGTGAAGATGTTGAGGGCGGTCGGGGGGGGAGTGGGATT
>CM068963.1:106075515-106093742 GCA_035128595.1 Eptatretus atami
ACACACACACACACACACACACACACACACACACCCTTATATTAGTATAGATTAAGGGATTCTTATATAAATAATTATATACTGGTGCCTGAAAGTCTGGCTGGAAACAAGAGCCTGGCTTAAATGGAATGTGTGTGTGTAAGTAATGTCTGGAACTCCTATCAACCTTCAGGTCATAAATATTCCTTATTCCTTCAAAATTAAGCTGATCTCCAGATGGCTGCTGCCACAAAGCTGTGAGTGATCTCTCCCTTGAACCCTCAATATGTCAGCTGTGGCACCAGCATATCTGGAGGATGAACAGATATCGTCTCACTGAATACTATATAAGAATTCAAAGTCTCATGTACTGCAGAGTCAGAGGAAGATGATGTGGCTTATCGAAGCACCTCTGACTTATCCGTATCGATATGTTCATGTTTGTTTGCATATGTTTTGTTTTAATAAATGACTCAAATGTACAGAAGGAATTGAGAATTCTTCAACAGTGGTATTGTAAATTTGTTTCCTGCATCATTAGGTTATTTCTCTACAATAAGCTCATAGAGTGGGTGCTGGTGTCTGGCCGTCCATACGTATGTCCGTTAACATTTGACTAAAATATCTACTCACAAACTACCACACCGATATGGACCAAATTTGGTACGATCTCATGGGGTTTTGCTCCCCATCCAGATGTGCCCCCTATAAAGAGGGTGAAATGGAGGGTTTTGCCCCAAATATTGGTATTTTATTCAAAAATCTTCCTCTCAGTAACTGCCAGACAGATCCAGCCCAACCTTGCCACGAGGCATCAGGACCATGCCCCAACCTTAAGTTGTGCTCCTCATGGCCGTATCTCACCTAGAAAGAGGGCCACGGGACCCTCCCCAAATCCCTCATTTTCACTAGAATTTCTTCTTCACAACTGCCTGAGTAATATGGAACAAATTTGGTACGATGCATCAGGACAGTAAGGTATCATGTGGTTATGCTCACCATCTGGATCCACCTATTTGGAGGGGTGAAAGAAGGGATTTTCACCAAATATTGGTATTTCAATAAAAATATATTCTTCTCAGAAACCAACAACCGGATCCAGACCAAACTGGCCATATGGCATTGTAACCATGCCCTAACCTTAAGTTGTGCTCCCCATGGCCGTATCTCCCCTGGAAAGGGGGCCACGGCCTCCCTCCCATAATTCCTCATTTTTATTAAAACATATTTTCCTCACCAACTACATGACCGATTATATATGGACCAAGTTTGGTATGACACATCAGAACAGTAAGGTCTCATGGGGTTGCGATCCCCATCCGGATCCGCCCCCTCGAAGAGGTTGAAAAGTGGGCATTCGTGCTTTCAAATTCAGGTAATATATATTTTTAATCTTCTCAAAAACTGACGGCCAGATGCAGACCAAACTCTTTATGAAACATAATGATCATGTCGTTCACTTAGTTCAGTTAACTTCATGCAACATAAGGACCCCACGACTGCACCACTTCAGGAAGGGGGGGGGTCATGGTCCCTTCCCCAATCCTCATTTCACCCTGCCTGTTGGGGAAATATGTGTCAGTCCCCCAAGGGGCTATTTTTTTTTTAGTATTTCACAAGAGTTCAGATGTCTTTGTTGAAGCTTTCTTTTGTGTCCACATTCTTGGTGTGAGATGCAGTGGGCTGTAGTAACTGCCCAGGACATATAAGACCCTCTGATGGTTTGTGCTTGTTGACTCATCAATGTTCAGAGAGAAGTATTCCTCTGCAGTGCTGATATCAACTGGTGATGTACGGTATGTCCTAGTCCAAACCTAAGCTTGTAGGAAGCAGATGTCCTGTCCATTGTGAGCTGACCAAGGCCTTTGCATCCAGGTTGAGTGCTTTGGACAGGCTTATCACTTCAGGGGCAAGGCTGAATGGTAGGGAATGCTGTGCGAGGAAGCAAGACCATGGTTGAGAATTGGATACCCTGTCACCTATTGGTACAGCAGGCATCGTGTACAGGGGATGGGGGCAGTAGAAGCAGCAGTGCAAGAGGTAGCAGAAGGTGAGGAAACACCTGGAGAAAAAGCAAAACCCAAAGCAATGCAGAGTAAAAAAAGAAAAGCAATCACCATTTATAATACGTGCTTCAGAAAGTGAATACAGTGACCGGACAGTGATTACACTAAGCCTCAGACTATTAGTCATTGCCAGGTGCTATTGGTGGTAACCAAGATTGACCCAATTCTGAGTTGTGGCTTGCTTGCCATTAACATAATTTATTACTGTGTGAAAGTGCACCACACCACACTACACTACATTGACAGCATAGATGTCTACTGTGTACATGTATACTGATAACTGTACATGTATAAAGCCCAAGGCTATATTTACCAGGAAGACTGTAATTGGATGCCCGGATTCTCTGAATATCACGATGCTTCTTGCTCTCCGCATGGGATTCCAATGACTTGTACCCACGTCCTCCATAAACAATCTCCTTTGAGCACCATGTGCATACAGCCTTTCCTGGCTGGGCTATCTTTTGAATGAAAGCCACACAAGCCACCGTACCGCATGGCATACGCTCCAGCCATTCCCACTTCCAGGAATTCTTGCAAGTCTTGTCAATTAGTGCAGCCAAACAAGCATCACAATCCGGGACAGCCTGCGGCTACTGAATGCGGCCATGTTTTAGAAGCGACCTTGCCTTGCACACTCGGAAACCACGCCTCTAGGCTAGCTCGATTAATGCTGCTGTGACAGTTTCAGGAGTAATGCGGCGAGGTGGTCCGAATGTATGTTAATGAATCTGGCAATGACGTCAGTGCAGAGTGCCGGGAATCTGTATTAGGGACCTCGGAATACTTTTTTTATAAAGATCGTCGGCGGCGTGAAATCACTCCCAACATTGACTTAAACCCCCCCCCCCCTATACCCCTATTTTTCTAACGGATTTGTGCTTAACTCAGGAACGTTCCTGGGTGAATAAATTCGCGAATTCCGCGAATTCGCGGAATTTTCTCATGCCGGTAATTCGTCCCCTACCCCCTTTAACGTCATTGTTCGGCTAACTATCTCGTCATCTAGCCTACTCCCAACCCTACGTTCCTTTCTGGAGGGGAATGAGGGAGGGCTAGCGTCCTGCGTCGAGGCCAACTCAAGCCTCAGGATGGCCTCCCCGGAGTTCAGCGATCTACCAAAGTGGGTCCAGCGGCCACAACGAGAGCGAAGGGATGGATGGTGCGGAGGGGTACACTTCCTATCTACCCTAACCATTTATTCCTTAAACTACCCGGGGCTTTCAACAAGGCCTCTCGCTTAAATCATTGTTTCTAAAAACCCAGATTCCCGTCGCCTGTGTTGGTGTCCTCGCAATTCGGGCCATGCCCTCTAATTTTCCCTCGTGCCCTTGCACAGTTTCATGGCTGGGACGCGTGGCTCCTGGCAGGCACTACCCTCTGCCGATTCTCTAACAATGGCACCCCGGGCACTACACTGCTCCGAGCCTACCAGCTCCCTAAACACGGGGAGTGCCTCCCTGGCGACTCCCTGAAACGCTCACGTGGCAGGCTGGCGCCCGGCCCTTTCCCTGGGTGCCCGTGCCCAATGCACTGCCCACGCGGCTAATGGCACCCCGGGCCCCCGCATCATGCGGGCGCACCCGTGCCATACGCTATCCTGGCCCCCATGGGCCTTGGCCTACCACGGCCGACTAGCCGGTGCCGGGGTACCCACTCAGCGATACTCACCTTTCGCAGCCACGCTCCCAGCCCGTCAACAGGGCTCCTACACCTTCAAAACAGGTTTCGAGCCTACTTCCCCACCAACAACAAAACGACCTCCATTTTGTCAATTTGACTAACCCCACTAACTCACCTTACACTGACCCCGGGGTCCCTTGGGCGGGAGTCACTCCTCCCCCAATCACTCATGCCACAATGCATTCCACATTCACTCCATACCCACAGACCCGCTGGCCTCACTCACTCACCAAGCACATGTTCCACTTCAAACCCACAACTCACCGCTGAATCCTGCCATTCCTGCTCGCTAAATCCCCGAACGACCTCGTGCTCCCACGTCGTCCTTAAACTACAGCACGTTCCATTTAATCTACGTAGCTAAGCTACGTCCCTCTACACATCCAAAGTCTGTCCTGTCTCCCAAATATCCATTTTCATCTCCCTCCTAAATCTCACTACAATCTCTCTAACTAATCCATTCCACGGGCTCCATGAGGACTTGCCCCTGCCATGAAGCCGGTCTAGCTAAGCTAACCCTTCCCCCTAACTAGTTCATCTGTGCCTGGCCAGGGGATCTTCCACCCCTTGCCAGGGAATCCTGTTCACCGAAAGCGAGGCTTGTTTTTTTTTTATTGGAGCACCAGCGCGGCAACTCGCAACCTGCGCACCAGCGCGGCAATTCACAGCCGGCACCTTTGGCGTGAGTCATGGCAGCTGTTCGCGTCCCTCATCCCTCTGGACGGTACCATCCGCAGGGATTCACCTCCTGCCGGATTCCAACCATACACGCAGCCATGACGTCACCCGCGCCATCAAAAAAAAAACAAGCCTCGCGTTCCGAGGGTCCTCACGCGACAACATGTGCTCTGCCCGTTGAGCTTAACACAAGCTCGCGTGGAGAACCCGTCGGTCCAAATCCGTATCTCTGCCTACACTTTGTCCGTCCGCGGGATCGGCAACATCCACCGCTGGCGTTTCCGGACCGGGTTTCACTCCGCAAGCGCGCACGTGGCGGCCTCGTGCGTACCACAGCACGGACCTCGCGCTCGCTGCCGTGCAAACCCGGCGCGGTCCCCAATGCGCAGCTACTCGGCCCTTGTCCTTCTCCTGTCGCCGTCGTCTCCATTCTACCCACGCACACCTGCGTGTCACAAACGCTCACACTCCATTCCATTACATTCACACGGGAAACGCGGCTGCGTGCTCCGCATGCCGACCGTCATCTCCCTTACATACCGCTCTTCACACACAGGGTCTCCCTTGCACTCGGCCGTTCATCGCACACGCGGTGACATTCACACCACTCACACAACGGGGGCGCTCACACCTTTCACCACACACACCGGGACCACACTCGTAACCACATGGGGATTTGGCCACCCCAAGGGTTTCCGGGGTCTCTATACCCCCAAGCTTCGTTATGCACCCGTTCGCAGCATTCGCCCCTCGAACTCTTGACACGACCGAACCCACCTGGTCGTGACCAGCTTCAAGGGAGAATGCGTCTCCCTCCGTTCCAAGGAGGCCATCCAGCTGCTCGCACCGGGTCCTAAACAGTCCGCCAGCTCCCCCATGGTCCTCCATTACCTCAATGTGTGTGTGTGTTCGTCACTAACCCCGTCCAATTCACTCTCTATCTCCCGTATCTCTGGCAATACTTTCATTTCCTTCTTTGCCTTTGTTACTTCCTCGTCTCCATTTTTATTTGTGTCTCCTTTATCAGGGCCCGCCCTAATTGCTGTTTCATCCGTCGAGCGATGTCAATTAAGTCCTGCACCACTAACGTTCTCCTTGTGGTGATGTCACACGTCCACATTATTGTATTGCTCTACTTCCTGGCTCCTTTTGAGTCGTCTCCTCTTCGGAACTTCCTGAGTTCTTCGTTCTCCTTCCGGAGTTTTCAATCTCCGTGGACGCCAATTCTGCTTCCTCCTCGAGTTGGTTAACTTCAACTCGTTTAGTTGTTGTTTTCTCTTCCACTGTTCCTCCTGCTCTTATTTTCCAATCTCATCGTTTCTTTTAATTGGCGAATTTCCTTCCTGTGTTTCATTCGCTGTTCTCTCACTACTCTTCCTTGTTTCCTCTCCTGTCCTTCCTTCTCCAGTTTCATGGTTTGCTTCATTTGGTTAATCTCCTTTTTGTTGTTTCATTTGCTGCTCTCTCATTATCTTCCTTGTTTCTCTCCTGTCCTTCCTCTCCAGTTTCGTGGTTTTTCTCATTTGGTTAATTTCCCTTTGTGTTTCATTCGCTGTTCTTTGTCTATCTCCTCGTACTCCAGCCTTGCCTTTTCTTCCAATTGGTCAACCTCGGCTTCATGTTCCTTTTGTTTTCTATCCATTGTTCCTCTCGTTCTTCCTCTCCAATCTCGTTGTGTCTTCAATCTCCTGATTTCTCCTTCCTGCTTCATTCGTTCTTCCTTCATTACTCTTTCTTGCATCTCATTCTGCAATCTCGTCATTTCTTTCAACTGACTGATTTCTTTCTCCTGTCTCATTCGTTGTTCTTTGTATTTCCTATTCCACTGTCTTCCTTGTTCCTCATCCTGCAATCTCGTTATTTCCTTCAGTTGGCTGACTTCCTTCTCCTGTCTCATTCGTTCTTCCATCATTACTCTTTCTTTCATCTCATTCTTTAATCTGGCCTTCGCTTCCAGCTGTTCGATCTGTACAGTGGGTTCCTTAACGTTTCATTCTCCGTTCTCTTCCTTTCCCCTTTTAACGCCTCAGTTCGTTTTGTAATTTCCTCTCTTTGGTTTCGTGTTCCAGTATCTCTATAAACTTTTTTTCCATTTTTCCTCACTCTCTCATTCCTTTTCTTGCACATCTCATCCCTTTCCCTGCTCATCTCACCATACTCCAAGCTTGCTCTTCTTTCAATTGTTCCCTATCTTCTGTTCTCTTTTTACCTCTTCTTCTAGTCTTCTTCTGTCCCGAACGCCTTGTTCTACTTCACGCTCTAGTTGCTTTATTTTCAAATCGTGTTCACATTTTTCTCTTCCAACTTTTTTTTCCCATTCTTCTTCCATGTGCTTTCTATCCCTGGAGTTACTAATTCGCTCCTCCTCCATTCTCTCTCGCTCATCTCGCTCGTCCCTTGTTCCCAATTATGGATCCTCAATTCTATTTCCCCCACTTTCCCTCTATTTCCTTGGCCTGTCTTGACTTTTCCAATAGTTCTTTCTTTAATTGTTTTTACTTCCAGATCGTGTTTCCGTTTTTCTTTTTCGAGCTCGGTCCTCCATTCTTCTTCAATTCTTTCCAAAGCCCGCCAATGTCCAGCGTAGGCGCGCTTGACCTCGCCTGCCATGACCACGTGGTTTGAAACGGTGTCTGAAAACACTCGCCTCGTGACGTGCCGTTCGCCGCGCTATAATAGCCGCTCGCTCCGTGCTGCGCTGAGGTGCGATCGCGCGCCATTGTGCGACTCAGTTTGCCAGCAAAGCCGTGCTCAATAAATGAGGGTGAGCTCCCCGGTGGATGTAAATTACAAAAAGTACCATCCCGGGCCATGGATTCTATATTACTACACATATCTAATACCCCGGCACCCGCTCGCTTTGAGACTCCTCCTATTTCACGTAATGGATTAATTTTAAAAAAGCTCGTAATTTGAGGGAACGGGGAGGGTCGCTTCGCACACCCCTGGTCCGTTCCCCTGGAATTTAGCTGGAGACCGAGGTGGATTTGAATCCCGCTCCTGACAACCAATGTTGTGAGGAGGGGGATGAGTTCGTATCCCACGACCTGACGCCAATGTTGCGAATTCGCGCCCGCCAGCGTGCGATCGCCCAGTAACTCGAATCGCGACCGCGTCGCCCACCGGACGGACAATTCAGTCGTGACCCCTGGGACTACCGCCAGAAACCAGTCACGGGTGGGGGTTTAACCCCACCACCACCCAGTCCGCAGTCCACCCGCGCGAGATAGGGTAAATCGCCGAAAGTTGATATACCTATGGTATTCGCACGGGTAATCTGCCGAGGGATGGGACCACGCCACAGGCCGACTCCGGACACGAACCGCTTAAGCGGTTCGTTCGTATTACAGGGATAACCGAGCGGAGTTACGACGGCCTTGACGTTCCGATTAATTACCGGGATGTTGAAACCCACTACGAATCCTTACGTGATGCAGGATGGAGAGTCAATTAAAGAAGAGACGAAGCAAAGCGGGAACAATTGGACAAGCACATTTATTCCGCACCACACGGCAGCACGGAAGGCACGTATGATACAGTAATACACCAAAGCAATACACAGGAATACAATAAAACCAAAGAAACACACGTATGCAGTGGTAAAGAAACAAAAGCAATGCACGAACGCAGATCTACTACCGAATAGGACTTACACACGGCAACACTTACACAGTTTTACTTCACAGACTGGCGCCACCCCAGACATTTACACAAAAACCCCAAAAGAAAAGAAGTCGCGACTTCCCTGGCGCGTCGTCCAGCCTGGGCGACCGCAGTCTAGTCCCTCCGGCGTGGTGCACCGAGCTCGTGCCGCGCGTAGCTCGCGCCGTCGCCGCACACAGCTCGCGGGGTTTTTGGGGGACTGGACCGGGTTTCGCCGCTATCTCGGTGCGGACGGGGTGGGGAATGGCAGGCTCTCCGTCCAGGGACTGCACCGACTGGCTTGAGAATCCCCGTGCTCAACCGAACCACGAACAGAATGGACGATGCACACACAGTACGATCTTGCTCCGACAGTCTCGAGCCTCTCCTAGTTTCGAGCTTCTCCCAGGGCGATCCGATGCACACACAGTACGATCCTTGCTCCGACAGTCCGAGCCTCTCCTAGTTTCGAGCTTCTCCCAGGGCGATCCGATGCACACACAGTACGATCCTTGCTCCGACAGTCTCGAGCCTCTCTACTTTCGAGCTTCTCCGGTTTCGAGCTTCCTCCTCGTTTCGAGCTGCTTCTCTTTCGAGCTTCTCCCAGGGCGATCCGATGCACACACAGTACGATCCTTGCTCGACAGTCTCGAGCCTTTCCTAATTTCGAGCTTCTCCAGGGCGATCCGATGCACACACCAAGAGCAAGGACTCTCCACCCCTCGACAACCGACCGACAAAGAGCCCACTGAACCGGGACAAGGAACAACCAACCAACAACGACTGTTCACGCCCACCCTTTTGTAGGGTGGGGCTCCGCCCTTCGCCCCGCCCCGTTTCTGGCTCCACCTCCCTCTAGAAGCTTCCCAAAAGGGGCGTGCCCTCTCGTTCCCCCTCCCCGCGCCGTGCGGGGGACGAGGAAAGTCAGTTTTGGCTCGGGGCCAGGGAATTATTCCCCAAAATCAGGCCCCACCTTTTTTCACCTTTGACCTCTGGCTCAAATCGCACCTCCCCCATGCCAAAGCGCGGGTGTTTTGGGCGGGGATCTTGGCGGGAGATATTCAAACTGCCACTCCGCTCCTTGTGTTTTTCCGTCCGCGGAGATCGTGACCGCACGGTGCTCGTTGAATGGCGAGTGGCGAAGATGTGGTAGCGTAGTTGTGGAAGGTGGCTCGAGGTGTGAATGGCGTGATTGTTGACGTCGTTAGTGAATGGCGTGATCGTTGAGATGTTGGTTGTGGCGATGTTCGTTGTTGTTCTTGCACCAAATTATCGACAGCAAAAGAAAAAACGACTAACTGAAGAATCGCAGCCGCGAATGGATCACATATATCCCTCTATACAACGGGTTTGGGCTAACTACACATGAACTTACTGATATTGATCTTCACCTGAGGACCCTTTATGGTGTAATGCGAATTTCCACAGCCGTAACAATATCAACGACTCTGTGATGGTCTCGCATTGAAGTTTCGTAAAATTTGGTTGACCAAAGAGGTCTACATAAAATAGGCCAAATTGAGCCGAATTTTCTAAAATACTCACATCCGATTGACTTGAAATTTGAACAGGATTTGCATATCAGGTCAATGAATTCAACGACCTATTACTATTGAGGTTAATTAGGTAAAAAGGTCAACATAGGCCAAAAGGTCAACCCAACATAGGCAAAATTATTAAATTGTTTCTAAAATTGTCATTTTTCATCTGATTGACTTGAAATTTGAAGACCATTTGCATATCAGGTCGGTGAATTCAACCACCTATTAATTTTGAGATCAACTTAGGCCAAAAGTCCAATTTGGGCGAAATTGGGCCAAATTTTCTAAAAAAAAAACACCAATTTTCATCCGATTTGTTAGACTTGTTAGACTTTCATCCAATTTTCATCAGACTTGAAATTTGAAGAGCATTTGCATATCAAGTCACTGAATTCAACCACCTATTAATTTTGAGGTAAATATGCGCCAAAAGGTCAAAATAGGCCAAAACATCAACGTGGGTCACATTTCTAAACTTGTTTCTAAAATTATAAATTTTCATCCGATTGACTTGAAATTTGAAGACCATTTGCATATCAGCTTACTGAATTCAAGTACCAATTATTTTGAGGTCAGCGCATGCCAAAAGGTCAACATCGGCCAAAAGGTAAACATAAGCCAAATTTCTAAAATCTTCAATTTTAATCCGATTAACTTGAAATTTGAAGAGCATTTGCATATCAGGTTGCTGACTTCAACCACCTATAAATTTTGAGGTAATCATAGGCCAAAAGGTCAAAATAGGCCAAAAGGCCAATTTGGGCCAAATTTTCTAAAATCCTCAATTTTCAACCAATTGACTTGCAATTTCAAAAGGATTGACATATCAGGTCGCTGAGTTCAACTACCTTCAACTATCTTTGAGGTCACCAGAAGCCAAAAGGTCAACAAAGGATAAAATGTCAACGTGGGTCACATTCCTAAACCTGTTTCTAAAATTGTCAATTTTCATCCGATTGACTTGAAATTTGAAGACCATTTGCATATCATCTTACTGAATTCAAGGAACAATTATTTTGAGGTCAGCACATGCCAAAAGGTCAACATAGGCCAAATGTTCAACAACTTCGGATCACTTTCTAAAATCCTCAATTTTCATCTGATTGACTTGGAATTTGAAGAGCATTTGCATTACAGGTCGCAGAATTCAACCACTTATTAATTTTTAAGCAAACATAGGCCAAAAGGTCAACATAGGCCAAAAGGCCAATTTGGGCCACATATTCTAAAATCCTCAATTTTCATCCATTTGATTTGAAATTTGAAGATTTATACATCGGGTCATTTAATTCAACCACCAATTATTTTGGAGGTCAACATATGCCAAAAGGTCAACATAGGTCAAATGTTCAACAACTTCGGATCACTTTCTAAAATCCTCAATTTTCATCTGATTGACTTGGAATTTGAAGAGCATTTGCATTTCAGGTCGCAGAATTCAACCATTTATTAATTTTGAAGCAAACATAGGCCAAAAGGTCAACATAGGCCAAAAGGCCAATTTGGGCCAAATATTCTAAAATCCTCAATTTTCATCCATTTGATTTGAAATTTGAAGAAGATTTATACATCAGGTCATTGAATTCAACCAACAATTATTTTGGAGGTCAACATATGCCAAAAGGTCAACATAGGTCAAATTTCTGAAATTGTCAATTTTATTCCAATTGACTTGAAATTTGAAGAGTATTTGCATATGAAGTCACTGAATTCCACCAACTATTATTTTTGAGGTCAGCATATGCCAAAAGTTAAACATAGTCTGGCCACTGAAAATGGTGGAGTTGGTGGTCTGACAGAATACGATTTATTTTTGAGGTCAAAAGGTCAACATGGGCCAAAGGTCAACAAACTTGTCGATTTTCCTAAAATCCTCAATTTTCATCCAAATGAATTTGAATTTGAAGAGTATTTGCATATAAGGCCACTGAATTCAACGACCTATTATTTTTTAGGTCAAGAGAAGAAGCACCAAACTCTCATTTATAAAGTTACAATGTAATGTCCTCAACGTTGATTGGTTGAAAGAAAGAAAATACGGGATTACCTGATTGGTGGAACCACGGAGCATCATGAATAATGAGAAAGAGGAAAATGAACCATCATGAATAATGATTTGGTGGAGATGAATCACCAAAAAACTGGCGGAAACATAATGCTAATTCTCTGAGGGCGAGTAGAGAGGGATGGGGGGGGGGGGAGTGGTTTTCATGATGACTCAATGTTGACTGTGGTACAGTTGTCACACAGTCAAGCCATCAGAGTCAAAATAGATTTAAAGTTCAGACAAATTATTTCTCTCTACAAAGAATAGTGTTGGTTGTCCTGATGAATGTGGCCTCCACTGCAAGAAGTTGAGCTAAACTGCATCCTCTACTCTATTTCTATGTGTAGGCATTATATATATATATATATATATATATATATTATATACATATATATACATATATATCCATCCATCCATTGGGACCATACTCTGTCTGTGCAGAGCGTTGTTGCTGCCCAAGCAGTCTCCTTGGCTATTGGACACAATACTGGACGGATCACCATTCCGACACAGGATACCAGCATGCTGGCACTCATTTTGCCGACCTCAGAAGGATGACAGGCCGAGTTAACCCCATCTGGTATTAGTTCAACAGCTGAGTGGGATTTGAAGTCAGGACGCTGGGATCCCAAGTCCACCGCCCGAACCATAAAGCCAACACCAGGCATATATATATATATATATATGTATTGCATATAAACATTCAATTAGTACAAAACAAATTTAAATATGCATTTCAATAAAATGGACATTATCAAAGCTTTTCGACTTGCAATCCTCAGGATAAAACTGCAAGTAGATGAAGAAGAAGCACCAATATATATATATATATATATATATATTATATATATATATATATATATACACATACATATATAAACATATTATATATATATATATATATATAATATACATACATATATAATTACGGATCTGGGTTCAAGTTTCGCCACAAAAGTGAAGATGGCAGATCAGGTCAGGTATGGGAGCAAGCACCAGAGTTGTGCTTTGGCAAAAACGGTATTTTATATTTTTTGATTAATCAATTAATTAATTGATTAATTACTTATTTATTTTATTCTAATCCTGGTAATATCTCAGGCACCTGTTGAGCGAGGAAGCTGATATTTTTACACGACAGTGACCAAGTGATTTGGCTATGAAGGGTATTTCTGATTTACTGATTAATCAATTAACTGTTTCAATTTTTGATTCATCATACACCCTCCTCACCAAGAAACTTGGTGGGGGAGACGGTTTAGTTGCCGACAACTGCACCACGGAACAGGTTAGTACAGGTTTACATGGTACCTTCTTCGTCTTCTTATTCTTGCGTATGGCAGCTTAACTGCCGGTGTAGCTATCATTTCTTGAAGCGCGACTGTGTCGCTGATGCAATGCCCCCTTACCAGTACCAGGCTTACTGACATGGTACCTGTAAGCAAGTCACAGATCTAATCTAACCTGAACTGACAAAGTTTGTACGTGCAGTGTTTTAAAACAATACTTTTCTTGCTACGAAACGTTATATCTTCCCATCTTTTTCAATATTTCAAATAAATTAATTGCAACCCGTCATTATTGATGGGCTTATATATCTATATATATAAAGTTGAAAGTGTGTCTGTCTGGTGTCTGTGTGTTGTTTGTCTGTGACCTATGCACGCGAAAAGTACTGGACTGATCCTCACCAAACTTCACATGCTGACAGAACATGTACCCGGGAGTGTCCCGATGTAAAAGAATTGTACTTCCGACTTGCGGTTTCCGAATTATGACGTCATCACCTGATTTCGTAACGTTAATTTTTCAAGTTCAGCCGATTGACATGGGGCCAACGCCATTTGCAATAGAATAAAAAAAAATGCTACAGTCAATTGAAGACAATGACTTCCGACTTCCCGGTTTCGAATTATGACGTCATCACCTGATTGCGTAACGTTAATTTTTCAAGTTCAGCGATTGACATGGGACCAACGGAATTTGCTAGAGAATGAGAATTAACTAAGTCGCAAATGATGACATGAAACCAGCCTCACATTGTTGAGGCATTATGGTTTTTTATCTGATGCGGCAATAAATCTTAACATTTTTGAACTCGAGTCTTCTGCATATAAAACATGGCGGGGAAATATAATATTATAGTGGTGATGAAAAAAAAAAATAATGGTGGCAGCTCGACAATTTTACAATTAACTGTGACATATACTCCTTCAGACCGGCCGTCATCCACGGGATTCCTGTGCGGAGCACGGGTATCCCTGCTATTAGTTATAAATAATAAAGGTCAATGTGTGTCCATCCATCCGTCTGTCTGTCTGTCTGTCTGTCCTGTCTGTCTGTCTGTCTGTCTGTCTATCTCCATAACTCCAAAGCCATGAAACCTAGCAGCCCCAAACTTTGCATGCAGACTAAAGGAGCTCCAAGGGAGTGCATGAATGAAAACTGTGTGTTTGGGTAATTTAAACACCACTTTTGAAGGTAATTTAGGGGGTGATTATCACGAAAAACCAAAATAAGCCTGACCAAGATGACAGCGCACCATCTTGTTCAGCCCTCTGTCAGTTCGTGAGAGTCTGTAGCCACCATTTTTTTTTGGCCTGCTCAATAATTCCTTGACTTGGAACAGGCCGCAACAGTTTCTTAACGCTGAAGTTAATGTTTTTTTCTTCACTTTTCTCACTTATATCATCGAATGTCTGATCATCATACCTAGAAAAATCGCTGGATGTATTGCAATGCTTAGAAACGCCCGGAGACACCAGCATTCGTGGCTTTGTTTAATTTCCGCACATTCCATAACCTCTAGAATCTCATAATCTCAGCCGAATTTCAAAATTTAAACTACCTTATGGACTACAGCTGTAATTCCGACTGCTAAAAATTTGTTCACATGTCCAATTCGGACATCGCTTGACATCCCGGGTGTCAACTGGTGCATGGTGTTGAAATAACCGATTGGCGATTGCTAATTGGTTGCCTAAGCCAGCCGTTCCTTATCAACCATTTCGTTGGTCTGCTTGCTTGAGTGCTTAAGCCACTTGGCAAGTGCTCTACAATATTCGCACTGTCACTGAATATATTGATCGACTTGAACAGAGTTCAGGGCCCACCCACCAGCATTTTGCTGTGGTGCCTCATGTGGTGAGTCGGTTGGTGGTTCGCTCGCTGAAAATGTACAATTATATTTTCCACTACGTTTCCCATTTTTGTATGATCTCCTTTGATTATATGACCTGTCACTTTGGCATAGATAAATCAACCTTTCGTTTTTAAAAGTTTGTTCAACTGTTTCATTGGAGTGGAGTTATTATAACATCTCCAGGATTAGGAAGACAAAATAAGACGATTACAATAAGGAAAAAATGTCTTCAGTTGTTACAATAACAAAGCAATGAATCGCCACATCGTGACAGGATGGCCGAAAGGTACGCACACTCGTTCGTTCCTTCGTTCTAACTCTAATAAGCTTTCAATCCTGGGTTTGAATCCCGACCCAGCTATAAACTGTCATCCCGGTGTTTCACAGGCAGGGTGACTCATCAATGTGCATGCTGTCATTCGGATGGATGATAAAATGGGTGTCTCATCTGCTGGAACAACCTCCCCTCTCCCCCTCTCTTTCTTCGGTCTCAGACCTCTCCTCTCGTCTCTCCCTCCGACCCCTTCTCTCACCCTTTCCTCTCCCTCCCTCTCTCTTTCTTCACCCCTCACACCTCTCCTGCCCCCACCCTCCCCTCTATTGAGGAGACTGTAAGGACTGACAGTTAAGTTTTGAATTTAAACCGTTTCCCAAAGTGTAGCATGTACGAATCAGATTCGAGTGAGCCGACGAGGGTGCAATGGTCGCTGCATTGTGACATGCATGCACGCAGGCAGGCCTTTTGCAGGTAGATAGCGTGGGTTTAAATGCTCCCACCCAGTTTATATAGAACATGTGGTTATGAAGAAAATGTTTGCTGTTGGGTGCATTTATCAACCACCCCTCCCTCACACCTCCTCCTTCCTTCCCTCACGCTACATGCCCCTCCCTACACCCATTCCTTCCCCTCATGTGCCTTCCTTTCTTCCTTCCCTTCCTCAAACCACATTTCCTTCCCTCATGTTGCTTCCTTCCTTCCTTCCTCACCCACATTTCCTTCCCTCATTTGCCTTCCTTCCCAACATGTTGCCTCCCTCCCTTCCCCTCCCTCAACGCTTCCTCCTCCCAAACCCCTCCCTCTCCACCCCCATTGACATTCCGGGGTCTCCGTTACTGTAATTCACCGCCATTTTAACGTACTTTTCATTCAGTCACAGACACCCCCCCTCATCCTTCTCCATCAGTCTATACCAAATGCAAGTCCAGAACCCTCTCCCTCATGCCTTTGTCTTGTAATTTAGTTTAGTATCGAAATAGCTTTGCCCTGTGTCTTTGTCTGTAAATAGTTGTATTCATTTTCCGCACTCATCAATCTTGCTTTCCCTGCTGTACATATTGCTTTGTTATAAAACCTTTATTGTTACACATGCCTTTCTTAGGCCTGGTGTTGGCTTAATGGTAGGTGTGGGCTTGGGATCTTAGCATCCTGATTCAAATCCCACTTCGCTGTTGAATATGTACCGAGGTGGGTTGACTCTGCCTGTCATCCTTTAGGTCGCAAAATGAGTGCCGCTTGCTGGTATCTGTGTCAGAGGGCGACCCGTCCAGGATTGTACCAAGCCAAGGAGACTGTTAGGCAGCACATCGCTCTGCACAGAGATAGTCCAATGGATAGGGATGGATGGATGCCTTTCCTCGTCCTCACTTTAAAATAAATTTCTCTCATTGTGAATGTACTCAGTTCATCCCTTTTCTCCTTGTCCAGCATGGTCCGTACTGTAGTTAGCCAGGAAGTTCTACAGCACCGAGTGCTCTTGTTAGCCGGTGCGTACTTGTGAGCTCAATCACCTGCACCTGATCAATAAGTTAATGAAAGTTGCATCGGAGGCACGAGAACGCCCCCCCCCCCCTTGGTGCAGCCATCCACAGAAGGTATACCGCGAAGTAGTGTAACCTCCAGCTTGGCAGAACCAATCGGTGCTCGTGGTTGCTTAGCAACCGCCAGTACATGGAGTGATCCGTGCTCAGTGGCTCAGCTCAGAACCGGTGTTGATGAGACTCTAGCTTTTCCCTCGTGGCGAAACTGAACGCCGGATCTGTAACAGTTTTATTTATATGTGCGCAGAGTAATCATTGAAGAGGGGGAAGGGGAGGGGGAGGGGAAGGGAAAGGGGAAGGGGGAAGGGGGGGGAAGGGGAGGGGAGGGGGGGAGGGGGAAGGGGGAGAGGGGGGGGGAGGGGAAAGGGGGAAGGGGTAGGGGGGGAGGGGGAAGGGGAAGGGGGTGGTGGGAGGGGAGGATGAGGGGAGGGGGAGGGGAGGGGATGGGGAGGGGGGAGGGGGACACAAAACGTAGACTTGATTCAATTATGGTGAAGATCCGAATACAGATCCGGATCAGATATTTTTTTCAGTGATTCTTCACCATGGAAGATCGGGCTAAACTAATATAGAGCCAGATATTTCAAAAAGTTGTGGACGGATTGGGATGAAACTTGGTGGACAGGTTGGGTGTGCGGCAAGGACGAATTGATTCGATGGAATATGCAACAAACTTTATATTTTTCAGCTTAATAAACTAGAAAAAGGCCAAAAAAAAATATGGTAACGATTAATGGTTAACACAGCACAATTAAAATCGAAGTTTCAACACTCCATGCTACGAAATCAACAAAATGATCAATTTATAATTGTTAAAACGTTTCGGGATTTATCTTGCGGTGTAGACGGCGGCACGTTGGTAGGTGGTATACACACTGGAAATTTTATTTTATTATCGCTTCATTATTTTGTCGTTTCTCCTAATAATTCCATATCAACTGTTATATTTGCGAAAATTTAGCAAATTCATTGTCGATTGAGAGTGATGAATTATACGTGAAGAATAACTTTAAATATAGAGCTTGGTATTCATCCGCCTCTCTGTGTTGGTCACTTTACCTTGCCTCTCGATCGCGACTTATCTGAGAATGGAGTATTTGGTCCCTGTAACTGGTGTGTATTTAGTATAACAGAAGATTTAGACTTAAGTTTGTGTTGCGGTAGAGAATACTTTTATTGTTTTGTTTTTTAAGTTTTGTTTTTTTGCAAAAGTTCTGAACTGATTGATACGTACAACCTTTTGCATTCATATAAATGGTAAAGACAAACTTTCATCCTCATTCCTGACAAGATAAGCTCGGGAGAGAGTGTTGGTCTCGGCAAATTTTGTTTTATCGCTCGATGAGAAACTTTATGACTGGTCACTCACTTCCTGGATAACTGACATGATGAGACCGTTCGACCCACCCTGGTAGTAAATAGCGTAGTCCGCTGCATGGCGCTGCAGGCCCTCAACGGGCCAGCAATGCAATTCACTGTTCAGCTCCTGCATTTGAAACGGTTTATTAAAAATACCCAAGTTGCACCTGTTTGGAATTCTGCACCGCAATATATGGATATTTTTCTATATATGTATATGTATATATGTATATGCATGTATATGTCGATGTATATATGTATGAATATGTATC
>CM068963.1:106102995-106125091 GCA_035128595.1 Eptatretus atami
TTGATAGGGTTCGCCACTATCTGCTTGAGCAGCAGCGTCCAGAGCAGTCAGGTTTTACACCAAAGAGGTCAACGATTGACCTTGCTCTACGGGTCCTCACCGAACGCAGACGAGACTTTCGGCAGGGGCTGCTTGCAGCCTATGTTGATCTCTGTAAAGTGCGGCTTTGATTCAGTGAATCGGGATGCCCTCTGGAGGATTCCATTGGTCTTCGTGGGTTGCACCAAACTGATCGATCTGAATGGTCTGACTCTATTCTGGTACTGAGAGTGTTGTGAGATGTGGTGGTACCATCTCTGACTATTTCCAGTTGTTATCTGAGTTCGTCAGGGGTGTGTACTGGCCCCCACACTTTTTCAGCATTGTATGGACTGGATTCTGGGGAGGATGTCAGGGAGATCAAGCTGTGGTGCATCGTTTGGGAATGTCAAGGTCTCTGAACCTTGATTTCGCAGGTGATGCAGTCATCTTTGCGGAGACTTTAGATCTCCTTTTGGAGGCCCTCGAGGTGCTGAATGAGAGTCTGAGCCACTGGGATTACGGGTTTCCTGGGTCAAAACTAAGATCCAGGCTTTCAATGACATATTGGGATGCTGCGTCCTGTCTGTGCCTGTTTGTGGTGTGGATGTTGAGGTCGTGGAGAGATTCACTTCCCTTGGCAGTGATATTCATGTCTCTGCCGGCTGTGAGTCAGAGGTCAATAGACCTGTGGTCGGGCTTGGGAGTCATGGATTCACCTCGATAATGGGGTGTGGCGCTGCCACTACCTTTCGTGAGGATGAAAGTCGTGTCTTCAGGTCTTGGTGCTTCCAGTCTTGCTCTATGGATACCGAGACTGGACTCTGACCAAGGATCTGAGATGGCAGACTTAATTCTTTGGTACCAGGTCTCTTCGGAGAATCTTTGGCTATCGCTGTTCGGACTTTTTGTCCAACGAGCGTTTTCTGAGAGAGACTCAAATGAGATTTTTTCCGCATAGTCGTAAGCATCAGCTGCAGCTGTATGGACATGTGGCTCGTTTTCCTGAGCGATGCTTGCTGCTCACAATTCTCTCAGCGAGGGAGTCTCGTGAGTGGAGGAGGCCAATGGGCTGACCGTGCCTCATGGTTGCAGCAGGTTGATCGGAATCTCAAGGAGATGGGGATGGGCCAGGCATCTGCCTGGTGTATGGCCAGACGGAGGCCCCTGGAGTAACAGCGGAAAGTGGAGGCAGCGATGTGCTGCTCTGGTGCATGCTCCCATACCTGACCTGACCTGATGACCAACCAGGTGATAAACAGTGACATACAACAGAAGGAACTTTAAAATGTGCTAATATCCATCGCGGTATTAACTGCTCTCACATCTGGAGAGGTTCGAGCTGCACATACTTACTGGACAGGATTGAATCCAAAGTTATTCGACTTGTCAACTCTCCCAATATGACCTCAAAACTCGACCCGCTCAAATTACGCCGCATAGTAGGTTCTCTTTCTCTTTTCTTCAGACATTACTTCGGTTTCTGCTCACAAGAACTTGCTGCTTGTGTACCTCCGCCGTTAGCGATACCAAGGAATACTCGACAAGCCACTACATCACATGATTATTGTGTGGCCATTGGCAACTCAAGGGTGGGCCGTTACGATGTTTGTTTCCTCCCCTCCACTGTCAAACTCTGGAACTCTTTATCTTCTCACGTCTTCCCAAACACTTACGATCTTCCCCTTTTCAAAAAGCAGATTTTTTAAAACTTTCTCAAATACTCTTCGACTATTCTCTTTCCTTTTCTATTAATGCAGTTCTTTTATTCAAGGCATTGCCTCGATGAGGACTATTCAGTCCGTGACTGAAGCCTTCAACATTACAAAATAAATAAATAAATCGCAATTCAATCAATAATTCATCAGTAGCTGTAAATTTCCACACATGAAAGTACAAGTCACGGTCAATGCTTAATCAAAGTTACATGCATATCTTTCAATGCAGTTTCAAATACTTCAATAACTCTTTACAAAGGCAACTTTACACTCACGTTTTAATTCACCCCCTTTTACCAGGATTCGTGCCGTGAATCAAAGTTAAAATCTTGCAGTGTGTGAACGTGCAATTAAACCTTTTGCCATGTCGAATCGAACATGTATATCAGTGAACCTTTTGCCGTGTGAAAAAGACTGCGTGATCGAAGCGAGTATGAAACTGAATGGTCGTGCTGAGACAAACCTTGGATGTTGGTGATCAGCTTTGAGTGTAGAGAGTGAGTCTCGCTGGAATTGGCATGCAGATTGGTATCTCACCACTTATCCAGCCGAACCACAAGAAGGCACGAGGTGGAGGGAATGACCTTTGCCTACTTTGTTGGCTCTTCATGAGCACAACCGATCTGCCAGCAGGAGTGAGGCCGTACACCAGCCTGATGCACTAGATCAATAACCAGGTCAGTGGTCACTGTGTGCTCAATGCCAAAGCTCAAGATACCATCGCTGCCTGTCTCCCGCTGTGTGCCCAGCACTCTGCCATTCCAAGGCTCCGTACGCTGTATCTCTGGTTTACATCCAAGATCACCTCTGTGTCGCATTTGCGTCTCCTTCTCTCAATGGCTCCTCATTTCACCTTTTTATGACAAACTTGCAAGGTCAATCTCGCAGCAAGGCAACACTCTGTCTGAATCCAAAGATTGACCACAGCTTATCCATGGGTTCAGAACTTCGGTTTCCAGAACAAAACTTTCACCCAATTCATTCACACATTGTAATGCCCCTTTTGACCAAACCATTCAGCCTCAACACCAGTCATCTTCAAAGGTCTGTTGACAATCCCTCTCGATGTCACAATGCCAATGACGTATGTCGATGTCTGTGCACAAATCCTTTGTCCTGCATTACCTCTCATTTAATTAATTCACGGAAACTCGAGTTGCCTTTCTCCCCAAATTATCAGAATCATGTCTAACACAAAACTTGACATTTCTAATCATATAGGATTTACTAATCCATAACAATATGGGGATGGACATAATACGGATGCGAGTAATGATGAGGGGTAGGGGAGAATGCAATTTGTAGACAAGATTGATACAGAAGCAAAATTTGGGGACGGGGTATGATGGGGTGGGTTGGGGGGTCGTTATAGGGTCTAGAAAAGATCTTTGTGTTGGTTGGGGGATGGTCTGATATGGTGGTGAACAGCTGATTGAAGACTTGGGGTGAAGAATGAGATTGAAGAGGATGTTGAAGTTGGCTCCACAGGCAGAAGAAAAGAGAAACAAATGAGTAGAGGGGAGCAGTAATCTGGATTTTGGGAGTTTTATGAGAAGGGGGTTGCCGTTGCACTCCGTGCACCTTGCAGATATTTGCGGGGGTTGGGCAAAGCATGTAGGGGGCAGACGGCGAAGATCACAGAGAGACCAGCAACTTATTGGTGATGGCGAAGTGATTGGTCCATAGACTCAGCTTCATCGCAGAAGATTCCAATGGGCTTGAAGGTCTTTGTTTCCATGGCTTCAAGCTGAGCAAAATGTGAGGCAGGGGAGCCAGCCCAGAGAGGAGAGTAGTATAGTATTCCATCAAGCTGTGGATGAAAGTCATGTAGTTGGATAGGAGCTCAGGTGTGCCAAGGAAGGAATTTGCATGACAGAGGATGCCCAATCAGCGACTGGCTTTAGAGTTTAGAGGCCAACTTTGAAATGTGGTTTGCTCAAGAGAGATCCTGACTGATAGTGAGACCCAAGAGTTTGAGTGAGTGGACTTCTTCGAGAGGGTTGTTGAGACAGTCGATGGGAGGTTTTGAAGTACAGTCCTTTTGGAGAGAGAGAGAGAGAGACAGAGAGACAGAGAGATATTGTGTGAGATTTCTCAGGGTTAAGATGTACCGTATTCCAAGTGTTTGACCAGCTTGTGATTTTGTTATTATCTGAAGAGAGAGAATAGGTTGCTGCCTGTCTGTCAGAAGAGGAGGAGGAGAGATGTCGTGGCAGAGGATGGATAAAGCAAAGTATGGATAAATGGATGGCAGAGGATGGATAAATAAAGCATCAGCAAAGAGATAAAGAGGTTTTTCCAGACAGTCAGATAGATCATTTATGAAGATTAGGAACAGGTTGGAGCTGAGGACACTGCCTTGGGGTACTCCTTTAGCCTTGACAGGGAGAGGAGAAGACATGATTCTGTTGATAGCCACATGTTGGCTGGGAGAGTAGAGGAAGTCAGTAAACCATGCCATAGGCAGAGAGTTTGGAGAGTAAGGCAGGATGCCAAACTGTATCCAAAGCACGAGATATGTCCAGCAAGATGGCCCTTATCTCATGTCTGACATTGACGGCCTCAATCCATTGTTGAGAGAGTAGAAGCAGCCTGTCCAAGGTAGAGTGACCTGGTGTGAATTCTAATTTATGATCTGAGATTAGGTATTTGGAGAAAAGGAATTATTTTATGTCAACTGCAATGATGAATTTTATGACCTTGCTGATGATTGGAAGTAAGCTCATTGGTCTGTAGTTAAGAGGATCCATTTTTGCATTTTGCAATGCAGTGATGTTGCTTGATTTCCAAGCAGATGGAAGATGACCTCGGGCAAAGGGCAAAGAGAGGAAGTGCAAGAGCAGCATTTGTGCAAGAAAGAGGAGGTGCAATATGAGCACCAAATTTACTGTGCAAAGTAAACACAAAAGGAATCACAAGGAAGTTAGACACAGGTGGAGGCCATTTCGCCCATCGTGCCTATGCCACATCAAAACCACACTAATTTATCAAAACAAGAAAAATTCAAAATGTCTTTTTTTTCTTTCTTTCCAGGGGAAGGGGTATAGGCATAGATGGTCTTGGGTAAAAACATAAGAAAAAACACACATCAACCACACAACACCCCTTTACGAGACCCCCACCAAAAACACTCCGTACACATGCATACAATTACCCATCAGTGCTCAAGCTACTGAAATGTCCTGCCAACATCTCGATACCCCTCCATCTCCAATACTTCCAGGTACCTATCCAATTCCAATTTCAACTTATCTACTGTTTCTGCTGCCACTACCTTTCCAGGGAAACCATTCCCCTGCCTTGCTACCGTCTTAACTCTCCTCATGTTTACTCTCAGGCTATGGCCCCTGGTCCTATCACTGTCTACTCTGTTGAATAATTATTCTGCATTTGTTTTGTATCTACCCTTCATTATCTTTAACATCTCTATCATATCTCCTCATAACCCCCTTATTTCTAGTGTATAAAGTTATGTCTCCTTCAGCCACTCCTCATAGCTGAGCCTAACTAGGCCCGGAATCAATCTAGTAGCCCTACGCTGAACCCTCTCTATGTCCTTCCAGAACTGTGGTGACCAATACTGCACACAATATTCTAGATGAAGCCTCACTAAATTCCTGTACAATGTTAACACCACCTCTTCTGATTTATAATTGATCCCCCTCCAAGTACAACCTAAAACCCGATTTGCTTTACCTACTTTACCAATTGCTGCCTGGTATTGTGATGCCTGCTTACCTCCCGTATCTATTACCACCCCCAGATCCTTCTCCTGTGTGACACGCTGCAAAATTGCCTCTCGCATCCTATAATCTCTATTTTCATTGTTCTTTCCCATCCCCAACACCTTACACTTTTAAAATTACATCTGCCAATCTTTTGCCAATCTTTGCAAGAATCAATACTTTCCTGTATTTAATCACCATCCCCTCGGCTATCCACCTTACCTCCAAGCTTTGTGTCATCTGCAAATTTGTAGTAAAGCTTACTCTTTACCCCATTATCCAAATCGTTGATGTAAATAATGAGTAGTAATGGTCCGAGTACTGATCCTGAGGTACCCCACGACTTATGTTCTCTCAGCAAGACATCCTCCCACTCACAGCCACTCTTTGCTTCCTATCACTAAGCCAGTTTGCAATCCAATTAGCTACCTCACCAGCAACTCCACAAACCCTCACTTTGGCTAGCAACCTCCGATGAGGTACTTTATCAAATGCCTTCTTAAAGTCTAGATATACTATGTCCACTACCTTTCCCTCATCCACCCAATCAGACACTGCTTCATGGAACTCTAAAATAATTGTTAGACAGGAACTACATTTGTTAAATTCATGCTGACTACCTTTAATTAGTTTGTATTTATTTAAATGGTTCTTCATCTGGTCCTTAATTAATGTCTCCAACACATTCTCCACAACGGAAGTCAAACGAACAGGTCTATAGTTTCCCAATTCTTCTCTGGATCCTTTCTTAAATAATGGTGTTACATTTGCTAATCTCCAATCCTCTGGTACCTCTCCTGACTCCAGGGAACTATTGAAAATATCTGTTCATATCTCGCTTACCTGCTCAGCGACCTCCCTCAATACTCTCTGGTGCATATTATCTACTCTTCGATTTCCTAGCTGTTCCTTTCCTTCCTCCACCCCAGCCAGGATCTTCTGTAAAAGCCCTTCCTCACCTTCTTGATAGATACTCTCAGTATTGACAATTCTCCTCTTCACTATGTTCTCGTGTTAAAGTTGAAGCTGTTTAATAAGCCTGCCATCTCACTTTCCTCATTAACCACTCTCCTGGTACTCCTCCTCAATGGGCCCACACTTGTCCTAGCCTGTTCTTTACTCCTGATATACTTAAAGAAAGCTTGCTATTATGTTTAATATTCTTAGCTATATCCTTCTCGTACTCTATTTTGGCTTGCCGAGTTATTTTCTTCACTTGCCTCTGTTTTCTCTGATACTGATATAAATTGAACTCCAGTCCTATTATTTTAAACCGAATAAATACCTTCTGCTTCTCCTTAATAGCGTTCCTGATCTCACTACTCAACCACCCTGGTCTCTTTCTGTTTCTAGTTTTCCACCTCATTGGAATGTACTTACTCTGCACTCTACACATTTGGTCCTTCAAGGTTTCTCATTTCTCTGATGCTGATTGTCCTGTTGTTAGAGTCTCCAAATCTACATCACCCAACTCTCTCCTCATACCCTCAAGGTTATGCCTTCCTGAAATCTAATAGCCCTTACCTACTATCCTGAACTCACAGAATGTCTTTCACAACTCACTTGATCCTAAATGCCTTCCGACCTCCACCATATTGGGATCGTTATTTAAATGGAGGTCTCACACTGCACTACCCTGAGTTGGCTTATCTATAAACTGAGTTAAAAAGCAATTCTAGATTAAATCTTGGAAATCCTCATCCGCTCTGCCCTTTCTCTGTTCCTGGACACAATATATCCCTGGCAAGTTAAAATCCCCCATAATCAATACTCTTCCCTTACCACATGCCCTTTTGAATTCTTCATGTACTCCTCCTTCCTCCTCTTCCTTCATACCCGGAGCCCTATAAAAGCATCCTCCCAGTATCTTCCTGTTTTTACAATCTCTAATCTCGACCCATACGGAATCCTCAACATTAATTCCCTCCTTCATGTCACTCCTTTCTCTTCATACAATGCTGTCCTTTACCCACATTGCTTCTCCTCCTCCTATTCTCTCCTTCCCATCACACTGATACACCTTGTAGCCTTCTAATCCTGTCCTCCAGTTACTCTCCTCATTAAAGCATGTCTTACTGCAAATAATCTATATTGCACTCCCACTGTCTATTTTGGCCTCAAGATCTTCCTCCTTATTATTTTGGGACATCCTCCTCAAGGCCCAGCAGTCAAAATACCATCCTCCTCTGAAGAGTGGCATACTTTATGATTCACAAGTACCAGGATGGCAGTTTTGCATCTCATCTCATTGTGTCTGGAATGGAAACCCAATTGGATGACTTTAAAAATCTACACTTACATCAACTGATCTAACTGTGACAAAAGAGAAACGACGAATTTTCTTTCCTAACAGTTATTATCTCCACCACCAAAGGTGGATGGAGATCATGTCTTCATCACTGTCTGTCTGTCACTTTCTGTCTGTCTGTCTCTCTGTGCAGGATATCTCAAAAAGTTATGGATTGATTCAGACAGCATTTGGTGGACAGGTTGGGTGTGTAACAAGGACAAATTGATTAGATTTCAGTAAAGATCCAGACACTGGAATTTTATAAATGATTCTTCACTTTTGAGAGATGGGCCCAAAAATGATATATAACAAAATATCTCAAAAAGTTAGGATGGATTCAGATGAAACCTGGGGGACAAGTTGGGTGTGATGAGGACGAATTGATTCAATTTTGGTGAAGATTTGGATACGAGAATCTTAAAAAAAAAAATTCTGTGATTCTCCACCATTGAGAAATGGAGCAAAAAACTATATGCAGCATGACATTTCAAATTGTTGTGGACGAGTTATGACAAAACTTGGTGAATGAGTTGGGTCGGTGACAAGAATGAGCCGATTACATCTTGGTTAAGGTCCGGAAGCAAATCCGGCCTATCATTGGGATACAAAACGTAAATTGTTCACTGTTCAGCCTGTCGGAGGTATGGGCTCTACCGAGTGCCGTTCTAGTTGTTGCTTTATCGTACATTGCTATGGATTATTTTGGTTGTCTTTATTCCTTTGCTTTTTTCCCATGATCATAAGTAAGTAGAGCAAAAAAAAAACAGCAAAAAATAATTTTGCTCTTCATATTGCTTCTATTTTGCCTTTTTAATGTTTTTATCTTGCCAAAACGAAGTTTTTGCAAGATATGTTAGTCAGTCTGTATGTTTTTTTTTTTGTTTGTTTGTTTGTCTGTAATCACGAAAAAAAAAATTCTGCAGACCACAGTTTTCATTGGAAATTTTTGTAACTTCGCATATCAGAGGCCTATGGAGGTCCCTTTCAGGCCATAAAATTTTGAAGGTCAAGGTCAAAGGTCAAGGTCACTGTCGCAAATCAGGGGAATCGACAAAACCCTTATTTTTTTTGAGTAATTTGATCGGATCGTCTTCAAACTTCATGGAATATAGTTCATGGTCTGCGCTCAGCTGATTAATTTTAGGTGGCGATTGGCCTTGACCTTCATGTGTTTTTTTTGTTGTTTTGTTTTTTTTTATCTGTAATCACGTATAAATCACTCTGCAGAGCCACAGTTATCATTGGAAATTTTTGTAACTTCGCATATCAGAGGCCTATAGAAGGGTCCCTTTCAGCTCATAAAATTTTGAAGGTCGAAGGTCAAAGGTCAAGGTCACTTTGTCGCAAATCAGGGAGTCGACGAAACCCTTATTTTTGAGTAATTTTGATCCGATCGTCTTCAAACTTCATGGAATATATGTTCATGGTCTGGCATCAGCTGATTAATTTTGTGGTGGCGATTGCCTTGACCTTCATGGTTAACGCCTAAGGTCAAACATATTTGACCCCAAGGTCAAATTTCAAGTTTAGGAACCATATCGTGTAGTACCTCAAATTGAACACCTCGATGAGTGCTTTCTAGATATATCAAGCTTGAGACATTATGACGTGATTTGGTGACGTTTTTGAGGCAAACGCATATTTTCATGGTACTCTGTAGAACGATTCTCATCGGAATCTCTCGTAGCAGATATTCCTCAAGGAGTCGGCTCCTTGGTGGATAGCAGCTCTGTTCACCTGCGGTGTGACCTTAAAGAGAGTCACACGTGGTCACCTTTTGGCAAGATACGGATCACCCTACGGGTGACATTGGTTTATTTATTTTTTTTTCAATTTATGTTATGGCAGTAGTTCAAGAGACTGTTTTGTGTTGGCTACTTTACCTTTCCATGTTGCTTTCTCTTGATTTGCTTCTGTATACAATTTTACATTGTTCAACAATTGATTTTATTTATTGCACAAAATGTTTCACATACCCGTTGCACTTGGTCACAATAATTTTTCTTTTTCTTTGTATTTTTAGTCCGAATGTTTTTTTTGTTTTTTTGTCAGTGAAGTTGGATTATTTTTGCTTTTTTTATTTTTTATTTTTTGTGCAGAATATTGATTTATGCTTTCTGTTATGTAATATAATTATAAAGTTTTTAATTTATTTTTTCCATCAACTTTATATATCCTGCTTTCTTTTGTATTGCAGCGGTGGTCGGCAAACTCTGCCCAGCAGTCATTGCTTTGTACAAGCTCTTCAAGTGTGTGAGGCACAACAAGAAGCAGTGTCAATCTCTATGGGAGAGTGTGAAACTTATTGATGGTCTTCTTCAGAAACAGAAAGATTATTCAAGCAAACAAAATGATGTAGTTGTTGAGTTTAACGCAATAGCAATTAAAATTGAAAAATATATTAATAAGTTGGAAAATTCCCCTGCTCTGAAAAGTTTGTTCCATTCTATCAATGCAAAAGACCGTTTCGAGCAGTTTTACAGGGAGCTTGATTCCATTGTTCGTGCTTTAACACTGCAAGCTGTCATCAGCCCCAAAAAGTCAGAGGAGGAGGAGGAGGAGGAGGAGTGTATTGAAAAACAATGCATGAAGAAACGACAGGAAGATTTCACTGCTGATGTCATTGACAGCATCATGGAAGGTTGTTCTTGTATTTATACAGTTATGATATTGTTGACCTACTCTGATGAAATTAGTGTGAAGTTATTATTAGCATTTGTCGTTGGCAAAAATGTGAGTCATGGTCACAAATGGCCATTCTCATTCAATATATTTTTTGCAGTTTTGTATGGTTAAATTACTTTAAAACTTTATGCAAATTTTGTGATAATTGTTCATTCACTTATTACTTTTTTGTGGCATTTATGGGGGGGGCATGGCACGACATTAGGCCAACAAGCAACTCTAGAAATGGTGGTGTTTCTCTTTGATTCACCAGTTCTAAATTCATGGATTGTATATTTGCTGGAAAGCAGAGATCTTGAGTAAACCCAATAAGGTGTAATATTTAATGAGCAATTAACCCAACGTGAGAATGGGAAATACTATAAATATATTGATATTCTTGTAAAGGGTGTCATCAGCTTTCCTGGAAAGTGATTTCTGATTTGTCATCAGCTGTCATATGCTGTGGAACACATTACTCTATCATCAAAATATTTTAATTTACTTTCTCTGCTAACAAAACATTCCTGAACAAATCTGAGGCAAATCCAAAGCCTGTCTTTGACTACCAGAGGGAAGCTGAAAGAACACATCGCTATGCTATTACAGACCGATCACATTGCTAAGCAGGATGGAAAGTTATTAAATTGGCAAAGTTTAACTTGTGGAGCTGTACATTTGTGGACTTTCTCACAAAATGCTCACTAAAAATCATGGGGTCGGGGATAAGATGGAGAAGCCATGTTAAACAACCCCCCTCTTTTTGCATAGCCATGAGAAAAAAAAAAAAAGAGTTCAACTTGAACCTTCTAACCTATAAGACTATAGTTAACTTGGTCTCTCAAACGGGTGAAGTAAAGCTGCTGGAGATTAACTTCCAGGACACCCAAGCGGAGATGTTCTGAGTACATGCAACGAGTCTACGGTGCGATCTGGTTAATTCATTTAGCCCGCACACTGGAGCTCAGTGTTTGGTTTTAAAGAGAATTTGATTACGCTGGAGGGCAATTTCTCAGCTCAAAATCCAGAGATAATGCTTTAAAAACAAAACGGGTTTTGTTTTTAAAAGCATTGTTTTGTTGCGAAAATGCGATCCAAGAAAGTTTGATATGCTTTAATTTACTCTCGCTAATCCCGTGTTTTAATTCGTTGTTGTTTTTTGGGTTTTTTTAGTGATCTCATCAGATATCAAAGGTGACATGCAAGAGAAGCTGAAGACACATTTACACAAAATATTTTGGAAAATGGATGCGTTTGGTAAGGTTCATTTAATGTGCTCTTGTGTTTAAAAGCTCAACAAAATGAAAATATTTCATATTGTATCATTTCCCTCATTCATTCATTGTCAATATCTCTCATCCATGATGGCAGATGTCATCGGTTTTCATTTAATGACCACAGTTGTTTGCACCAGAAAACAGACAAAGAACCATGCCAGTTCTTAGCAAGGTTTAGATTCACAATATAACTATATGGTAGCCTCAGGCAAGTACTGAAGCAACTCTGTAGTCCTAAGATATAAAAGTTAAACTTTGTTCAAAACTGTCCATGCAGAACATTTTAATCTCACTTATTCCTTTTTACGATTCTGGCCGTTTTAATTTCTCTGCTAACCTTTAAACACTCACTATAAATTCACCTATTACTTTTTTCTGCTACTGCTTCTTTTGTGAATGTTGCTTGTAGATTAATCAGTGGTTTCTCGTTTCATAAATAACTTCTTGTACCTGTCTGTCTCTGTCTCTCTGTCTCTGTCTCTGTCTCTGTCTCTCTGTCTGTCTCTCTGTCTCTGTCTCTCTCTCTGTCTCTGTCTCTCTGTCTCTCTCTGTCTCTCTGTCTCTCTCTCTCTCTCTCTGTCTCTCTCTCTGTCTCTCTCTCTCTGTCTCTCTCTCTCTCTCTCTCTCTCTCTCTCTCTCTCTCTCTCTCTCTCTCTCTCTCTCTCTCTCTCTCTCTCTCTCTCTCTCTCTCTCTCTCTCTCTCTCTCTCTCTCTCTCTCTCTCTCTCTCTCTCTCTCTCTCTCTCTCTCTCTCTCTCTCTCTCGTCGTTCTGCCAAGTCTGGTGTTAGGCCTAAACCATTTTTTCAATCAAAATATTGCTTGCACGAATTAATGACAACACAGATCATGAAAAACATGCATCATTCAATCTCCTTCACATTAAAACAAAATTGATGGACTACATTGATGTAATCATACATATTCACCTCCTTGGCATATATATATATATATTGTGGGCCTGGAGTCGGGGCAAGAAGACCACAAGGGGTGGAAGCTACCTCTGGTTCCCATCAGACTCTCCAGAATCGCAGGACGTTGCACACGGATAACTCCGTGATGCGGCGGCTCGCTAATCAACCGTGAAGGCCAATAACTCAACCACGTGACTCAGGGTCCTCCATCTTCTGGATACCGGTTACCTCATGGTCACGTGATCTAATTACCGTGGGACACGCCCTCAGTACGCCTTGTTCAAACCGGATCACCCCACCGGATCAGATGCAGCTGAGCGTAACTGCCAATGACGTACCGGCGAGAAAGCAGATCTTTTGGGGATAACGTCCCGGCTAAGCTAGGATACGGACCATGCTGGATCAATGAAGGAAAATAAGAAAACAAGCTGGGAACATTTTTATACAAAGCATTTATTTACAATAAAGCGAGGAAAGGTATGTGGCACAGCGAATGGGGTTTATTTGTATGTACAGCAGGGTTAGCAAGGAATTTGTGGGGTGCGACAAAAGGCAAGCAATTTACAAGAGCAGACACAGAGCAGACTTATCCTGTTATATCTTCTACAATCTTAACTTGTGCTACGACAGGTGCCACCACATACATACACACACAAACCAGATGATGATTAGATAGCCAGAAGGAAGGAGAGCAGATGAGGACTAACGGCCTCGCAATACCTGCACGATCGGCGACCGTGCAACCCAGTACGCTTTGGGGACGCTCCGCTTGAGCGATCCCACCTTAAGAGTTGGCGCGTTATCTCCTGCTTAATCACTTTGCCGGGGCCTGAACGTGTGCTCCGCACTGGTCCAGAAGAATGTGTCGCACACCAACCCGAGTGTAGATGCAGTGACAGCAGACGAGGTGCAGTGGAGCAGAGAGGTGAGGAGAGGCGAGCAGGAGTGGAAGGAGAGGGCAGAGCAGAGAGGTGAAGGAGAGGGCGGGGCGGATAGGTGAAGGAGAGGGCGGGCGGAGGGTGAAGGAGAGGGCGGGGCGGAGAGGTGAAGGAGAGGGCGGGGCGGAGAGGTGAAGGAGAGGGCAGGGCGGGAGGTGAAGGAGAGGCGGCGGCGAAGAGGTGAAGGAGAGGTGGGGCGGAGAGGTAAAGAGAGGTGAGGGCAGGCAGTCGAGAATGGGCGAGCAGGCAGGCGAGATGGGTGATGCAGGCAGGGGGTAGAAGAGTAGAGAGAGAGAGAGGGCGGCTTCGCGATCCGCCTTTTATAAGCCCGGGTGAAGGGTGGAGTGACAACCCGAAACGACACACTGTCATCTGAATCGTGCTCCTCTATTGGGTCCCAGCCTCGCCCTGCTGGCTCCTGGGGCCAGAAGCAGTCTCATTCGCACATTCAGCGTGACACGGCCCGGAGCCTCGCACCGACCCCCCCCCCCCCCGCGACCCCCATCCCTCGCCGCCTGTCTTGCCGTGTTCTGGCGACTGGACGAGGGTCGTGTCGGTCCCGCATGCCCACTTGGGGCATCCCCGGCGAGATGCAGTTGGTACTGTTAACGTGCTTGGCTCGACCCCATGCCACGCGGTCCCAGTGGCCTGGGCTGCGCAGCACGCCCATGTATATGGGTGATGTATTCAGTCGCGCTAAACTTTCGGATTTAAAAATTTTTTAAACGATCTTTAAAATCATTATTTTATTTAAATTGAAAGATATATTTGAAAACTGTTTGGGGTATTGTGTTCGATGAACTCCTTAGTTTTAAACTGTAGCTGTTTTACGAGGTAATTACATGGATCAACTTGAATATTTTAATGGACATTACTTTATATAACTTATCAAATTATATTTTGTGCAGAACTGTTTCACACCTTGCAATTGATGGAGTTTATAGAAAAGCAAACAAAACCCCCCTCGCCCACCCTTTGCATAATGACAATCTTACAATTGTCATGAAGTGTTTTCAGGGTGAATTCACTTATGTTTATGGCTGTCTGGGTGACTTTGTTCTGCATGCAGGAAGGGAAAACCACCCAATAAACGAACTGAAAAAAATTGATTTGTCATTCATTGAACGGAGGAAGGAGGAGCGCATGGCAAATCCACAGAAGAATTTCAAAATTTACAAAGGAACATTCTGTGCCTTCCCAGTCCTGATCAAACGCTTTACTGCACCTGAATTCAAGTAAATCTTGTCTTTTAATAGGACCTTATAAGGATTTGGACTGTTTGCATCCTAAACTTTTCAATCTGGGATGTTGTTGCAATTGACATTTACTACCAGTATTTGATGTCTGTTTTGTGCCACTGTTGAGGTGAAGATGCGATCCATGAAAGTTTGATATAATTCCCTTTCTTTTGTGTGCATTTACTCTTCTCGTGTTTGTTGTTTTGTGTAAAGGTTGCGCAGCTCAAACTTGGAACACAATGAGAAATTGGCGATGAAAGAAGCGAGACATCTGCGCCAGTTTGACCATCCAAATATAATTCGCTTGTATGGGATCATCATGGAAAAGCAAGGTTTGTTTGACATCAAATAACATTTAAGACTGAACTGTTTATACAAACCTTAAAGATCAGGTTGAATCTTGCCTTTTCAAGTTTGGCTGAAACACATTTTTATCAAGATGATGATTACCTACTCCACCAAAGGTGGATGGAGGTTATTTTCATCCCTGTTTGTTACTTGGTGAAAATTTTTTTTTCACAAAGTATGTTTGTCTTTGTCTATCTGTTTGGCACACGATTTTTGGCCACAGTTTTCAAGCAATCGTTCTGAAATTTTTTGCGTATGTAGGTAACCGGCCAAGGACAACAACGCTAAATTTTATCCGAATCCGGATCTGTATCTGAATTTTTTTTTAATGATTCTTCACCATTGAGAGATGGGGCCAAAAACGATATAGTACTGCATAAGCATGATGTTTCAAAAATGTATTGGCCCGATATGTTCTCGTGGATCAGGCATTACTGGCGGAGGTATGCGCTCTACCGAGTGCCCTTCTAGTTAACCTCCGCCATCTTCGAAGATGGATGGAGGTTACTGTTTTCACCCCTTTCTGTTTGTTTGTTTGTTTGTTTGTTTGTTCGTTTGTGAACAGTATTACGGAAAAACTCCTCGACGGATTTCGACGAAGTTGGTGGGGGGGGGGGGGGTTAGGTATGGTCCAAGGATCATGCCATTAAATTGACTTGGTCCCCCCCCCCCCAAAAAAAAAATTGTTAGAGAAAAAATTTTTTTTTTTTGCATTTCTACGTTTTAAGTGATTTCCAACCCCCCCCCCACCAAAAAAAATTTACCCCCCCCAAAAAGAATTTTTTTTTTGCATTTCTACATGTTTTAAGTGATTTCCAACCCCCCCCCCACCAAAATTTAGAGAATTTTTTATTTTTTTTGCATTTCTACATGTTTTAGTGATTTCTAACCCCCCCCCCAAAAAAAATTTAGAGAAAAAAAATTTTTTTTTTTGCATTTCTACGTTTTAAGTGATTTCCAACCCCCCTCCCCAAAAAAATTGTTAGAGAAAAAAAAAATTTTTTGCAACTTTTTTTCAACAAAATTTCGATTTCTTTTTTTTGCATTTCTACATGTTTTAAGTATTTCCAACCCCCCCCCCCCCCCCAAAAAAAAATGTTGGAGAAAAGAACTATAACTCTGTCAGCACTGTTGACATCATATTTAATGAATAAGATATAAGGTTCACTGAGTGACCCAGCAGTATTGGCGGTGGAGGTTTTGCACTCTCCCGAGTGCTCTCCCTCGAGTTTATACATGTATTAGTTGCTGGGAGGATTATGAATCCAGTAGGTTGGTATAAATATGAGAGGAGAGGATGCAGATGAGGTGGTGGGGGTTGAGTGTGCTTATACAGGGTGACATTTGTTTGTGGAAAGTAGTGTGAACATATCTGTGTCCTTCATATTCCTATTGCACTACCATACAATATATTACCTTGTACGATTGCATCATAGATACTGCCATTATGGAGGATAAAGCATCTATTATTGATGTGGATCAACTTGACGCAAACGAACTACTTGGACATAATTTATTCTTTCTGCATTTTCTTAGCTTGCCGGTATATATCCTTGAATGTTCCAGGGACTGGCATTGAGGCCTAGAGGCATGCACACTCACCTAGTCTAGGTTAGAATCTCGGCCCAGCTATGAACTATCATCCTCGTGTTTCACAGGCATAGTGATTCATCCCTCGGATGGATGTTAAACTGGCGTCCCATCTGCCAGCATTAGTTGGTGGACATTAAAGATTCTATGGTGTCCTTCATGAAGTGTAGGTGAGCTATTTTCGCGAAGACACCCTGAACAAATTGCAAATTCATGCCCAAACATTCGATAATGTTCTCATTTGCATATGTTAATTCCAACAACCATTTTCAAACCTCCCTATCCAAACTCACAATAATGTGCAAATTATTGTGGCCATTAAAAGAAGAACATCCTTGTACATTAAAGTTGTATTGCCGTTTTAAGCTTCATCTTTATGCCAAAATAGCAACTTAAATTAATTCAGGTAAAAACAGGGCAGAAATCATAACCGTCATGATATATTTCCAAGTGCAGTTTCTGTCCACAGAACTTCTGTATATTGACATAAAATCTCCACTAACCTGTGCTTATTTTTTTGGCATTACTTTTCACGTAGTAATGTAAGAAGGGAAAGGATGGTAAATGTAATGCAAAACAAACTCTTGCATACATATTGTCATGTCCACACTGATTAAGACCGAAGCTGGATGGATGGATCAAAATGGCTTTTACTCCCTTGGACTGCGTTCAAACAATGGCGGCTTTGAGCGTGTGGGAATCGCAAGAAACACACGAGGCTCTTAACTCTTTCAGAACCAATGGATTTAATTCCCGAACAAGTAACGGGATGGTGATCGTGACGGTGGAGACTACAATGGGTTAATGTGGGTGAGAAAGGGGGGAACACGGAATCAATAAATAAATAGTTATGTACGAGAGGGATAAAACCTATGGCGCCACACACTAGACTTGTTCACAGATGGGGAAAGGGAACGAGAACCAGGTGGGCCTTAGCTCTGCTGGTGGACGACGAGGGAGCAGGTCCAAGGGCTGGAGAGACGAACAGGCGACGATGCAGGCAACGAAACACCAGGTCAGGATGACGAAGACCCATGAGCAGGAACCAGGGATGACAAAACAGGCACAGGGCAAAGGCAGGCACGCACCACAGACAGAGCAACCATTTCCCTCCACATTATCTTCTCTCTTTTTGGCACAATCTCTCCTCTACTCGTCTTGCTTCGTACCCAACCACTTTTTCTCAGAGACAACACGGTCTCTTGGCTCTCACGAGCTATTGCGAGAGGTTTCAAAACTCCACCCCCTCGGGGCAAAGAAAACTCTGTCCCACCGGAGGCGATCCATGACTCCGTCCCTCGAGAAGCGTTGATAAGCTGTGCCCCTCTCAGGAGGCGATCCAAGCTTCGCCCTTCTCTCTCTTCACTTCGGCCTCACCTCGATGCTTCATCCAGTGGGACATAAAAGAGATTATACAAACTATTCCTTTCCTCTCACCCTAACTATTTATTACAACGTACCACCCTCCGTATGGTGCACATTAAAACAGGCAATTATTAATCTACTTTTGCCTACTTAATCACATCGAGATGGGCTAACTACTCGTACACATACCATAATACTTGATACATTTCTATCTGCTCTAAGGTAATATCTACCCTCCCTCCACACCCCCTACAAATGTAACAATATATTGCAAAATTTTGGAATTGATATATGAAAATATAAACAATAGTGATTATCCAAGCAGACCCTTATTTTTCCAAACTTTCCTTGGAGCTGTGTAAATACACCCGTTCCTTCACATAAGGTTGATCCTGAATGACATGTTTGCTCCACAGAAAAGGATAGTTTTTGTGGTATTGTCATGGAATACTGCAGTAAGGGCTCTCTATCTTCACTCCTGCAATCAAGCGAGGTCCTCAGCTGGAACCTGAGGGTTCAAATGGCACAAGAAGGTGCCAGCGCTCTCTTTCGGTAAACAACCTTCTTCTGCTATTTGAAATAGCATTTCTTTATCTGCTGAAATGAATGTATATGTTGACCGTTTATTTGCTTATTTTGAAAGTCATTAAATGAAGAAGAAAAAGAAGATTGTGCTCAAAATTTGACTTGGATAATGTTTTCATTTTCACATGTTGATTCCAACAACCGTTTTCAAATGATTTTATTTCATAGAAATGTCAGTGTTACGATTCAATATTGTACAGGAACTTGTGTTTCTTCTGGGAATGTAATTGTGGGAACAATTTATTGAAATACAAGTGCTATATCCTGTTGTTTTGAGGGCCAAAAGTGTGTGTGTGTGCGCGTGCAGGCTACACAGTTGGTCAAGTCCTTTTGTGCACAAATGTGTGCGTTCTCAAAGCTTTCTTGTGAATGAGAACAACAGTCTGAAGGTACAAAATAGAGTCGGGGGGGGGGGAAGATAATGTGGAATAAGTTTAAGCAAATGTTGAGGAGACATTAGGACAAGTTGGACAGATAGATATTTGTGATGATGTGTTTGTTCAGCTATTTGCTTTCATTTTGAGTCAATTCAGCCATGACCAATTTTTTTCATGTTTCACTGCTTTAAATTGATAAACGTATGAGTTTCCGTGCTTTTTTTTTGGCACAAAATTGAGCATCTCTGGGGAATAAAACCACAGAGGATGAGGGAGTTTCACATTACACAAAAAGGTAGGAGGGAGCAAGCCGACAGTCAATGGACATTTAAACGCCTGTAAGAATAGGTGGGGTATGGCAGGATCTGAGTCGGAAAATACAAGTTCATCAGTGGATTTGTTGACCTGAGATGATGGAGAGATAAACATGATCGAGCAGATTCAGGGAGGTAATTTTGCAGCTGGGAAAAAAAAAAAAAAAATTCTAAGGAATGCTGTTGAGCAAGAAACCTGTGCTTCACAAGGTTGACAATGACTGGTGGAACTGGGGTGAGTTGAATGGTTAAATGGACAGGAGGAGCAAGACTGGAAAAAACAGTGTCGAAGATTGATAAGCCTTCAACTAGTCTGTGGTGAGAAAGCAGAATAGAATTGTGAAAGCAGAAATCCAGCTCGAAACTGCCATCCTGGTGTTTCACAGGCAGGTTGATTCATCAATGTGTGTGTGCCATCCCTCAGATGGACGTTAAATTGGGTGTCCCATCTGCCGACATTAGCTGGTGGATGTCAAAGATGACAAGAGTTGATGATCTATCGCTGGCATCTTGAACAAATTATAAATTCCTGCCCCATCTTTCTACGTCAGAGTGGTGAACCGACCGGGATTGTAACTGCTTTGGCAGCACCAATGCTCTGCATCGGGCATTGGTACATAATAATGATGATGCTGATGATGATGAGTGAATAGATAGCCAACAATGGATAAATGTGAATGTGTGCACATTACTGAATTTTGGACACAAAGTAATGGCATCATCAGTCAGCCATTGTCCTCTTTCTTCTTTTGGCCTCCACTTATCGTGGTAGCCTTTCACCTGGTATATTAGGCAGGTCAACAAAATAATTTCCACTTGTAAGTGGACAGGAGTCTTTACAATTTCCTTTCAGTCTTCATGGGGCAACAAGTACTGCAACATATGCTTGGGATGCCGGGAATAAAACTCATCCAGCCGTCACTCTGGAAGCGAGGCCTGCGGCTTTCAAGTCTTAGTTTTGTCTCGTTTTACTTGGTGAAACTATTCATGTTTGTTTTTACTTGTCCCCACATTAGCTGTCTCCACAGGGTCTGGTTTTCACACTTTTATTAAATACAAATGATACTGGAAAGTATCTGAAATTGCAAAGCCCATCCGCTTTGTACTTGGGCAGTGGCTTCTTCTTCCGTATGTATTCGGACTTTTGACCTTGAGACCAAATTCTTAATTTGTCCTCTCCATTTTCTCATGATAAAGCTTTGTTGAAAATTTGATGACAAACGCTCAAATGGGAAAAAAAGTTACGGCCTGGACACGCACACACGCACACACACGCACACACACGCACAATCCCGTTTCCTGCTGCGCAGGGGATGGGCTAATGGTCAATAACCCAATTAACCAATCCTATTCATTTTTGCCTTGGTGGGGGGGGGCAACAGGTCCATCAGAAACCCATATGATGAACATCTATTGAGAAGCACAACACAGTACTTTATCGCTTCACCGTGCTGGCCCCACCGATCCCTGCACCGTGCTGGGCCCCACCGATCCCTGCACCGTGCTGGACCCCACCGATCCCTGCACCGTGCTGGCCCCACCGATCCCTGCACCGCTGCTGGGCCCCCACCGATCCCTGCACCGTGCTGGGCCCCCACCGATCCTGCACCGTGCTGGCCCCCACCGATCCCTGCACCGTGCTGGGCCCCCACCGATCCCTGCACCGTGCTGGGCCCCCACCGATCCCTGCACCGTGCTGGCCCCCACCGATCCCTGCACCGTGCTGGCCGCCCACCGATCCCTGCACCGTGCTGGGCCCCACCGATCCTGCACCGTGCCTGGGCCCCACCGATCCCTGCACCGTGCTGGGCCCCCACCGATCCCTGCACCGTGCTGGCCCCACCGATCCCTGCACCGTGCTGGCCCCACCGATCCCTGCCCGTGCTGGGCCCCCACCGATCCCTGCACCGTGCTGGGCCCCACGATCCCTGCACCGTGCTGCCCCACCGATCCCTGCACCGTGCTGGGCCCCCACCGATCCTGCACCGTGCTGGGCCCCACCGATCCCTGCACCGTGCTGGGCCCCCACCGATCCCTGCACCGTGCTGGGCCCCCACCGATCCCTGCACCTTGCTGGGCCCCCACCGATTCCTGCACCAGCATGACCCCAAAGCTCATAAAATATCACTTCTAGACCTGAAGCTAAGTGGCAGAATATAGGAGGAATTTTTTTCTTTTGTTTTATCTTTCCCACTTGTCCATTTTTGTGTTTGATTGCGGATGCGCCTCAAATAGGAATTTAGATTTAAGTTACATCACGTCTTGATTTATTTCCATTATATCTGTTTGATTTTTCTGTTTAAATCATTATTTATTTAATTTGCTGGTGTCCGAGTATCTGCTCAGCATGTCGGGCATCTACTTACTGCAGACGGACTCAAGCCTGACCCCTCAATAATTGAAGCCCTCCGTAATATGACTCTTCCATGGAATAAAGAGGACTTGTGGCGTTTCCTTGGATTCGTTGCTCACCTGGCTAAATTTATTCCCCAGCTGAGAAGTCAATGCACCACTTTGAGCTTTATTGAGAGCTGATAATGTTTTTGACTGGCAACCTGCACAGGACCAAGGTCAGGTCAGGTATGGGAGCATGCGCCTGAGCAGCACCTCGCTGCATCCACTTTCCGCCGGTACTCCAGGGGCCTCTGTCTGGCCATCCCCCAGGCATATGCCGAGCCCATCCCTATCTCCTTGAGATGCCGATCAACCTGCTGCAACCACGAGGCACGTGCTCGGCC
>CM068963.1:106171307-106206560 GCA_035128595.1 Eptatretus atami
GCATCACCTGTGGTCAAGTGATTATTGTCCTGCTTGCAGGGGAATTCACGCATTGCGTTCATCCAAGCCCATCCCTTGGTGTACTGAAGTTGGAGTAGAGGGTGGTAGGCTCTCGACAGAGGAGTCCGAAGTGAAGGCCCGCTGGGCCGGTTACTTTGAGCGGTTGTACCAGGCTGTTCCACCAGCTGTCGAGTTGTACGTCAAGGGTGTTACAATCCCTGTTGCTGACCCTCCAATCAACTGTGGTCCACCTTCGCTTGTGGAAACACAGGCTGCGGTGAACCGGTTGAAATGGGGGTAAAGCTCAGGGATCTGTGGCATCCATGCTGAACTTCTCAAGGCTGGTGGAAATGCTGTACTCGTGTCGTTGCATGCAGTTCTGTGCTCTACCTGGAGCACAGGCATCATCCCATCTGACTGGAAGAGGGTCTTGTTGTTCCTCTCTGGAAAGGGAAGGGTGATCGCCAAGACTGCAACAACTACCGAGGGGCGACTCTGCTCTCAGTGCCGGGCAAGGTCTTTGCTCGGACAATTCTTGATCGGGTTCGCCACCATCTGCTTGAGCACCATCGTCCAGAGCATTCAGGTTTTACACCAAAGAGGCAAACGATTGACCGTATCCTTGCTCTTCGGGTCCTCACCAAACGCAGACGAGAGTTTCGGCAGGGGCTACTTGCAGCTTATGTTGATCTCTGTAAAGCATTTGATTCAGTGAATCGGGATGCCCTCTGGAGGATTCTTGGTCTTCGTGGGGTGCCACCAAAACTGATCGATCTGATGTCTGAACTCTACTCTGGTATTCAGAGTGCTGTGAGATGTGGTGGTATCATCTCTGACTTATTTCCAGTTGTTACTCGAGTTCGTCAGGGATGTGTACTGGCCTCCACACTTTTCAGCACTTGTGTGGACTGGATTCTAGGGAAGATATCTGAGAGATCCAGCTGTGGTGTATCGTTTGGGAATGTCAAGGTCTCTGACCTTGATTTCGCAGATGATGCAGTCATCTCTGCGGAGACTCTGGATATCATTTTGGGGACCCTTGAAGTTGCTGCAAGGTGCTGAGTGAGGAGACAGAGCCACTGGGATTATGGGTTTCCTCGGTCAAAAGTAAAATATAGGCTTTCAATGACATCTTGGATGCTGCTCTCTTGTCTGTACCTGTTTGTGGTGAGGATGTTGAGATCACGGTGAGTTCCAAGACTCCCATCGGCAACATCAAGGATGGTGGTCGTGAAGGCACTCTACAACTCTTCAGGATTTCCTCAAGCACCCAGACCCTCCCCCCCCACCCCCCAAATCCCCACTCAGCCTGTTCACAAACTCATCAGCTACCCTGTCATCCTTGAGCTTCCCAACATCCAGCTTAGGCTGGGATGGTCCCATTCTCCCAGATTTAAGCTGCATCTTTAGAGTTGCCACATCAAGCATGTGGTCACTATTGAGGAAATGAGCACTTCGGTAGACCCTGCAGGTCTAGATCATCCTTCAGCGATCATCAATGAGCACATGGTCAGTATCCCTTGCCACACCACCAGCGTTGGAATAACAAGTCCAGTGATGAGCCTGTGGGCACTGAAACTCTCAACGAGCTGCCCTAAGTCCAGGACTTCTGACAAAGTCAACGAACTTAGTGCTCTTCTGGTCACATTTCCCGCCCCACGGGGACCAACATTTGTCTCATAACCATTCCTGTCAGTGCCAGTCTGTGCATTGAAATCCCTTAAGACGAGAAGAGTATCTTGTCTGGGTCATTAATCAATGACAGACGAGAGTGCGGCATGGAATGCGTCCTTCAAGATGAGATCACTCACCTCAGTCGGAGCATATACAGAAACCAGTGAAAGGACACCCTGGGAGTGACAAATCCTTAGTCTCATAATATGTTCGTTGACCGGTTTTACCTCAATTATCATTGGAGTCAGCTTATTCGACCCAGTTACAACAACTCCTTGGGCATAGTAACCATCAGAGCAACCAGACCAATCGTAGGTGTAACCACCTGCCATCATCTCACCACTATCCGGTCTCTGGACCTCAGAGAGTGCTGCAATACCGATGTTCAAACGCTTGAGCTCAGATGATAACAGAGACAGGTGATCAGATTCCCTCTTCGAGATGGGACATTCCAGACACCCACCCGAAGGGACCGCCTCAAGTTTACCCAAGGAGACCGCCGTCTGGTGGATGACACCTCAGCACCACTCCGCCAAAACCACCGCAATCTGACCCTGGATGTTTACCAGTGCTTTTCCTCCTTTCATCAATGAGTGGTTGTTCTGAATGCTTTGCCCCAATCCCATCATCTGGTGAGCTTCCCTGTGAAGGGCAGCAGCACAGGAGGTACTCCCATGGAATGTTTTTTGTTTTTTTGTGTGTGTTTTGCACAATGAAGTGTTTTACGGTGGCTGGAATTCAAATCCTGCCACCCACCTCACAAAAAAATAGGTAACCCGACTGCAGGAGGATGTCCGCAGACGCAGTTGGGCACCAGATATGGATGGCCGTTGGCTCACAAGGAGCTCCTCTGCGCTTTGACAGGTTTTGTTTTTATTCCTGCTGGGTGTATATATTCATATACCCTCATCACCAGGAAACCTGGTGGGAGAGACTGTTTAGTTGTCGACAACCCGACCATGAATCAGGTTAGTAAAGGTTTGCATGGTACCTGCAGCAAGTCGCAGATCTAATCTGGCCTGACCTGATAAAAGCAGCTCCGTTTCTGCTGTGCCTACGGGACCAGCAACTCCCCCCTGAACCAAGCCACATTATGGGCTTTCGTCCTGCCTTCCTCCACACTATGAGCTCTTTCCTTCTCTCACATTCTGCGCACCTGTCTGCTCCTCTCCGGACAAGCTTTCAGGACACTGACGAGAACCAGCTCTGTGCTCCTTTCTCCTCACAGGTCATAGGTTTTTCCTGTCTCTCTCTTGCGAGCCACACTCTCATTGTTCCACATCCAATGTGGGCAGGTCCATGATGCAGCTTGTGGGAAACCGCCACTGTTTCTGAGAAAACTTCAATGCAGCCCTCACACCCACCCTCGCGTGCAAAAGATGCAGACGGTGCCCCCCAGCCCCTACCTGCACACGAACATTCCAGTCTACAGTATGCCACTGTACCATGCATGCGAGATGTTCCACACTCCATCATGTATGGGAAAAGCATGGCACTTCGTGCCATGGACATGCATGTGAGAGAGGACAAAGTCCGATGCAGTGAAAGTAATCCGATTGGCCCAAAGGATTAATGACCGTGGGAAGACCGACCGGCTGCGGGGTTAAAGGTAAGGCTGATGGGGTGAAGGAGAGGTTGTTGAATTGAGGTTTGAGGATGGCAGAGAGGAGGGGATTGTTGCAACACACTGATGGGGTGAAGGAGGGATTGGAAGTAGCAGAGGGTTTGGAATGGACTGATGGGGATTGAAAGTAGTGTGGGGTGGGAGGTGGAGGGATTGCTAGAACGGATCGATGGGGTGAAGGAGAGATTGTTGAATTGAGCACGGGGGCGTGGAGATGAAGCATGAACATTCCATCTTGACAGACGAGTGTGAACCGGTGCAGCATTGATTAAAGACACCAAGCTTCTGGCAAAGCTCAGTGAATGAGACCTGGTTGCCTTTCAAGTAAATATTACACAAAATGCTTAGTAGATCTGTACAATCGAACTACCAGGTAGTAAATCAAGAGGGAGAAAGGGACAATGGAAATGAAAGCATCATTTCTGGACTTGTCTTTGCTGATCTGGTGGTTTACATTGAGGAAGCATGCATGGAAGAATACACTGTGCCAGTATTTAAGTTGAGTGATTTAGCATATCTCCCATCATTGCAGGATAGTAAAATTAGGAGTATCTCATGACCAACGACTTCATTCTACACCTATTGAAACTTAGATTGCTGGCACACTTTCCAGAAATGCGAGCTCATATTTAAGGTTGCGATGTCCTGCTTGTATTCAAAATGAGATTGGTACTGCCTTGGCCAAGGCATGTGAACTAGACAGGGACAACTGGACAGGAGCAGATGTAACCCTCCTCCAATAAAATATATATATTTAGCCATTTAAATGAGGATGTCTAAAGGCAAAAATGCTAGCCTTTATAATTTTGGTGGCCATCTTGGAAAATGGCCACCCTGGACATTTTTCCAGATGCCTCTATATCTGAAATCTTTCTTTACATGTCCTTGAACATGTGTGGTAAGTTTGTTTGTTGTTTGTATGAAAAAAATGCACAATTGTTATGCCATGCTGCCTGACTACGGTCCCTCATTGCTTTTGCGAATGTCGTTTGTTGTTGTACGTCTCATGTACATCATTTCGCTGAGAACCCAAGCAAAAGGTACACACATTTCATCGTTGATGAAAACGAGTTCGAAAAAAGCAGAAATGATAATCTTTCGCACTTCATCAAGAGGTTGACGTGAATGTTGGGAAGTCAAGTTCATGGATGGTGCTGAGAATGCTCGGCTTTGGAGATCATGCCCCTTACGAGATCAACAAGCGATTTTCATTCATTTATACCTCCCATCTCTCACAACTTTTCAATCCTTTCCTTCTGCCTTTCCCCTTTTATTTTACTTTATTTGTTATCCATCTCGCCTCTCTTACTTTTTTCTCTTCTCCTGTCCATTTTTCCTCTCTCTCTCCCTGTCCTCTTTTCTCTCCAATTCCCCTTTTCTTGTCCCCCCTTCTTTTCTCCCTCCATATATATATATATATATTATATTTATTTTTTAAACCAGCGAAGAACCCTTCCTTACAGATTTGTTAATCCACTCACCCAACAGCGGTTCCCTGAGAATTCCAAATGGGATGATCTGTAATACCCGGTAGCGGCACTATCTACGATACACATCTATGTGTATACATTCGTGGCCAAAAATATTGGCACCTTGTGATTTTTTCAAATAACTCACAATTTTCTCTAAAAATAAGTTGAAATTGACAAAAGTATTTGGTCTCCACAATTATTTATTTCACTGAAAAGGATATATTAAGTTCTGAATCAAAAACAAAGGTTCTGTAAGATTAACAATCAGAAAATAAAAAAGAAATGGCATTGACAAAATTATTGGCACCTGAGATTTAATATTTGGTATCACAGCCTTTGGACAAAACAACTGCAGTCAAGCACTTCCTGTAGCCATGAATGAACTTCCTACACCTCTCTACTGGCAGTTTGGCCCACTGCAGTTGCTTTCTCCACCATTCAAACAATCCTTTGCTGCAATCTTCGATCAATTTTTCTCTTGTGGCCACTTCCAGGGACGTTGGCTACAGTGCCATGGGCCTTAAACTTCCTGATTAACATTGTGTACAGTGGACACAGGAACATCAAGGTCTCTGGAGATGGACTTGTAGCCTTGAGATTGTCCATGCTTGGCTACAATCTTGTGTCTGACCTCCTCAGACAATTCTCTGCTTTTCTTTCTTTTCTCCATGCTCATTGCAGTCCACACAGTGACACAAAACAGCAGAATGACTCCTTTTCTCTTTTCAAACTGGTTGAATTAGTGATTTCTATATTGCAGGCACCTGCAACTCACCACAGGTGAGTTCAATTTCAAAGTAAAGAAGAATCACCTGCTGGAAATCGAATTATTTCGAACAACTTCTAAAAGGTGCCAATAATATTGTCCGGGCCATTTTAGGATTTCTGTGTGGAATAAGCCAAGATTTAGTAATTTTTTCAGCTTTTTTTTTTTGTTTTATTCTACTGCAAACAAAAGAAATACATATGTGGACACCAAAATATTTTTTTCAATTTGAACAACTTCCTGGAAGAAATGGTGCATTATTTGAAAAAGTGCAAGGGTGCCAATATTTTTGGCCACGACTGTAGAATCGGGGTGCTCGCTTAGCAAGGAACCACCAGTAATGTGAATTCATTACCTCCGCCACCGAAGGTGAAGGAGGTTACGTTTTCACCCCTTTCTGTCTGTTTGTTTGTTTGTGTGCAGGATATCTCAAAAAGTTGTGGATGGATTTGGATGAAACTTGGTGGACAGGTTGGGTGTGTGACAAGGACGAATTGTTTTGATTTTGGTGAAGATCCGAATCCGGATCCAGATGCGAGACATTAAATTTTTTAAGTGTTTATTCACCATTGAGAGATTGGCCCAAAAACGATGTTACTGTTTCGCATGATATTTCAAGAATGTAATGGGCCCGATATGTTTTCGTGGATCAGGCATTGCATGGCAGAGGTTATGCGCTCGACTGAGTGCCCTTCTAGTTTTACCATCTGAAACTATCTTATGCACACCTTGAGAGCTGATGCTGGATTTTGTTACATTGTTCTCGTAACTCAGCCTAGTTTATGATCAATGAAGCACATAATTGTGCATCGATACACTCCACCCAAAAGGTAGCATTTTGCATCTTGCTTTTTATTGACATGATAATATATTTTGTTTTTTTTTCACCCTTCTTCTGAACTAGCTTTGGGGTTGTCATGTGGGAGCTTGCTACAAGGAAGATACCGTTGGCAGGCAAGTTTTGTAGTCTCAAAAAAAAAATTTAAACAGCAGCGTGAGCTCCTTTGTGGCATCCCGACATCCACCGCTTGTGAACATCGAACATTTTGTCACTTTCTTGTTTGTTGTTACTGTACTGCTATCATCATCGTTTTACTTGATTTGCTGATATCCAGGAATGAAAGGTTTGTTAACCTTGACATTTTAACAGGTAAAAATGACAAAGAAATTAACCAGTGGATCAGTGAAGGGTTGAAGGGAGATATACCAGAGGACTGCCCTGATGAGCTTCAAAACATTATCAACGATGCAAAAGACCAACAGAAACTTCATGGTTATGAAGCAGGTAAAAGGTTATTTTGTTGGTATTTTTAATGTGTTTACAACTATGAAGAATAACAAGAAATCGAATCAAAACATTGAAGAAGTTTTGTTTTGAGAATGCTTTGTCGTTTCTAACATGAACAGTGTGAGTTCCTTTTGTGGCAACTCAACATCCACCACATGTGAATGTGTTTGCAAAATATTTGTATCCTACTTTCGTGTTTGCAATTATTATACTGGACTCATTTACATTCTCATTTGATTCCCTCATATCCACGAATCAAAGATATGCAACCTTCATATTTTATCAGATGAATTGTACAAGAAAATCATTGAGTCCTTCAAAGAAAGAGAAATGGAAGATATGCCAGACGACTGCCCGAAAGGGTTTCAAGATCTTATCAAACAGGCACAAGAAAACAAAGCACTCGATCGTCCTTCCGCAAAAGGTGCAGTATTAAAAAAAGAATTATTTTTTTTATCATGTACTTGTCAAATTATGTCAAGTGAAATGAAAACATGTCAAATAGTTAGGCAACCACTGCTTGGAAAACCTGTTTATCAGATTGCAAAAAATACAAGAAAGTAGCCATTGAGTTCAAACTTGAGAAGGATAGTCATTTACCTCATAGTTGGTTGTTGAGGTTTTTATTTCATTCAGTCAGAAGGGTTGTACAGTGTTGCAATGCTGAATAGTAGGATTAGTCAAATATAAAAATAATTGTTTCCTGGAAACAGTTAAGGAACAGATAAAGTTTGTACAAACAAACAACAAGCTGTCGCCTCGTAACGTGATACAAATCGCTGGAAAACGAGCACAAACTTGCACAACTTTGTAAAAAATAAAAATAAAAAGTCACATGTCAGAATGCCAATCAGTTTCTATCATCCAGAACCCAACGTGAAAAACACATCTCTAATGTTTGAAGAGCAGAAATATCTGAATTTGACCATATGAGGGATACGGCATATCCTAACTTTCTTTTTTTCACATGCCATGGCTTCCCATGGGAATTGTGAGCTCAAGGTGAGTGAAGGTAATGAGCACCCAGCTATGTAGTAAAATAGCTGATAAAATACCTTTGTAAATGTTCAGTGAACCATAGAAACTTCCACCACACTTTATATAAAGCCATAGATAATTGTGTATGTGTTTGTTGCCATTTTTCTCCAAAATGGCCAAACGGACTTTTGTCAAACTTTCAGACATTCATCAGTGAGTGCCAGGGATTGTTTGAGGCAAAAATATATTATTGAAAAAAAGTTTGTTTGTTTTTAATTGCTCTATAGTGCCTAAGCCTTTGTAGCAATGTGAAAGGCAATATTAAATGATCCCAGACTCCATTCCTTCGTCGGTGTGGGGAAGTGTTTTAGGCCCCAACAAAAAATGGAAACAAAATTTGATGTTCTTTTTTGTTGTCAAAATGCCGACAGGATTAAAACAGCACAGGGTCCGCCAGGTACACCTGCTCATAAATAAATAAAATTAAAACCTGCTTTCGATTCCTACGAACCAGCTTTTCGTCACCTCCAACTTGCCACATATGCATTCGTGAGGAGTCTGAGGTTCCGTTTATCGCAGAATTTGTTTGTTTCCAAAAGAATTAAGTTTTCTCAGTGAAGTAAATGGATGAAAAAGAAATTATTTGTTGGACAGAATTGACAGTATAATTAAATTTGTGGTTGTATTGTTGAGGGTGTGGCTCGGACCCGCTACTCAACTTCCGACCCTGAAGCCGAAAAGCCACGGATAACTCCGTGACCCGACGGGTTGCTGAGAAACCACAGATGCCATCTGAGGAGACTAAATCTGATTGGTTCCTTGTGCCAATGCTTGTGGCATTCCTGGGATGCTTCCCTGGGATTTCGCCCCTCCTAGATGGGAAACCACGCTCACCACTTCCCACCCTGTCTACTTGCTACGTACGGTGAACGAAACCCGTAGGTGGGATGTTGGCTAAACTAGTGCAGCGAATCGAGGGGGTAGAACTTCCCATCTATTTATTACATATGCTATGTCTTACCAATGGGGGAAACGGTCAATCAAGCAGGTTGGAAACAGCTTATATGGATTAAAAGCACATATTTACAAGCAATGCAGTGTCACAGAGAAAGCACTTAACCCTTATGCACAAAATAACCCCTTGCACATTATTAGCATACTCTATATACAAGACGGGCGCACCTAAATTCGAGAAGAAGAGTGAGAGAGAAAGAGAGATAACGTTTATGTCGTATGATTGGCCCCTTGCTCACCCGACATGAACCAGCAGGCTCACGTTGGTCCCAAGGTGAGGGAATGGAAGAAGGAAAGGAATTGGGGTGGTATGTGTGGATGCAGTGTCAGGAGAGATGTGGCATATGCAGCAAAGGCTTTTTTTAATACAATGTAAAGGCTCATATAAGAGCTAACACACAGAACATATAACAAGGGGAGCAGGAGACAAGGACAGGAGAGGGAAGCACAAATCAGTGGGGAATAGAGGCATGAGGAGATCCGTGGAAGGGAGAGGGATGGGGCGGGGTATATGGGGTAAACAAGATGGTGGGAATATATGGTCAGGGAATATGAAGGAGGTGGATTAATGGGGGTAGAAAAGATCATGGTTTTGGATGGGGGAAGATAAGAGATGGTGGTGAACAGCTATTTTGAAGACCTGGAGGGAATAGTGGGATTGAAGAGAGTGTGGGAGTTTGTTCCAAAGGTGGGGAAAAAAGAGGAATTAAAGAATGAAGGTTAGCAGTGATTCTTCATTTTGGTAGTTCAACCAGAAGGGGGTTGCTGGAGGACCTTGAGCGCCTTGCAGAAATATGGGCTGGACAGATAGCAGACAGAGCAGGAGGGGCATGCCCAGAGAGGAGACTGTAGAAGACAGAAAGACCACCAACCTGCCTGCAGTGGGAGAGAGTGAGAGATCCAAAGACTCAGCCTCATAATGGGAGATACCAATGATCCTAAATACCTTGGTTTCCACAGCGTGAAGCCGAGAAAGAAGAGGCAGGAGTACCAGCCCATAGGGGAGAGCAGTACTCCATCAGGCTGCGGATGAAAGCTTTGTATGTGTCGAGCTCAGGTGTTCCAAGGAAGGACTTTGCACGACGGAGGATGCCCATTCTGCGACTGGCTTTGGAGGCCAGCTTTGAGATGTGGCTTTCCCAGGAAAGATCATGGCACATGGTGAAGCCCAAAAGTTTGAATGAAAGGACTTTTTCTCGTTTTCATCAATGATATCTAGAGGAAAAATGCGATATGCATGTCAGTACCTCACCCAGATGGGTCAAGAGGTTATTCACTGATGAATCTTTCATATCGCTCTTTTTTGCATCTTGATGAGACGTATCTGATGGTAGAAACATAAAGGAAAGTTTGTGTAAGTCGGTATGTATAGGCCGATGCGTCACAAGGAACTCATGCCACTATTTGTTCTTGGAGCCCTGCTCCAATGTAACTCGTTCGCTCCATCTCTCAAACCAAACAGGTGGGTAGTAGTTAGTCAATCAGGCAGCTCTGTTCTCACTCCAGTCCCCTGGGCACAAATCAGCTGCGAACTCTGATGCATTCTGGCATTTGTCCACCTTAGGTGAGATGGGGGGGCTTCAGGGAGCAAGGGTCGCTTCAGGGTCCTCTGACCCTAACGTGTCACATTCCCATTGGTTTGCTTGTGATGTCATCGACTGGGCAACCCAACCCACTCGCCACGTGGCGTGCACCATGTGGTCCCACCGATCTTGGGCTCAATCTGCTTTGATCCCGAGGTGTTTTTACTTGGTGTGCACTGCTTTGTGCTGGCGTTGTGGTGCATGCACCCAGCACTGAGATTGACTTGTTTGGCTTTGTTTGTTTTGTAACATAATGTGTGTACTGTAAGACATGTGTTGTGTGCATGGTTTTTGCTGGAGGAAGTCGCAGGGGAAGAGTTTTTAGAAGAATGGGAAAAAGGATTCCAATGGATTGAGGATGGGAGGGATTGAAATAGATTAATGAAGAGAAGTAGGAAGTGGGGATTGAGAGAGTACAGGGAAGGAGAGGTTTGAGAAGGAGTTTATGAGGGTATGGGGACAGAGGTTTGAGAGGGAAAGGGTGAGGGATTGGGATGGATGGATGGATGAAGAGGGGCACTTCAAGGTGGGAAATGGACACTACAGGAACTTTGAGGAAGGAAAGTAGGGAATATGAAGGAGGTGGGTTTGGGGTGGATTTGTGAGAGAGCATTACAAGGGTGACAGGCTACTGTGGGATGGGGGGTGGGGAGTGTTGAGTGGGCACAGGACCGGCAAAGGCAATCCAGGCAAGCAGGAGTCGCTGGCCAGCCTATTGGTGCACACGTACTTGAGGGTGGTGTGATGCTGTCCTATCTGAGGATGAACTCAGCCAAACCTACAAGCCCCCCCCCAACAACCCTTGGGCCTATCCACATCATGGTCCATGCCCTTTATCCCTCTCTGTTCCTGCTCCATCCTTAGTCCGTATTCTAACTATCACCTCACTATACCTCCTGTGTTTCACATTGTTCTAGTGTCCTCCTGGCCAACTATGTCCAGTCCAATTTCTAAGAATCCCTAATCCCAATCTATAGGAAAAGGTGAATCTGTGGAAACCTCGGCGTGAGCTCAAAATTCGCCTGAAGCTCCAAGGCATTTCCAGGTGGGCGAATCCAACGGCCAGCAATCATTTAAGTTGTGGATGGTGCGAAGAGTAAAAAAAAAACATTTCTAACTATCCTGGCCATCATTAGTCATCTATTAAACTTCCCCGAGACTCACACACATGTCTCTCTACACTATGTGGTTATAACCTCAACCACCCATCGTCCCACACGTTAGCGCTCACATCTGTCCATAACTATTTTAGGGATTGAAATGGATTGATGAAGCAAGGGAGGGGGGCAGATAAAGTATGGGGAAGGAGTTTATGAAGATATGGGGACAGTGAGGTTTGAGAGGGAAAGGGTGAGCGATTGGGATGGATGAATGAAGAGGGGGATTTCAGGAAAGTGGGAAATTCCAAAGGGGATACAACCTGGTAAACGTACACAACGCCTTTTCCCCATCCCTGTTACAAGGGGAAAGGTAACCTGACTAAACACAATTACTAATTAAATATCTGATTGAGGATCCCTTATGTGTTGAGTGTGTCACCGTGGGGTCTTTTTCCATCACTGCAACAATATTATTTTTTTACTTCTGGGGTATGTTCGGTTATCCACTTTCTTGTAGAGCGTTCGCCAAGTGGCTTAAGCACTGAAGCAAGCACTCCGTTCAAAACCGTTGATAAGGAACTGCCTGCTTGGCAATTGCTAGCTAGCTGCTTGGTAACTGAACACACCCCTGGTTTTACTATTTTGTAGGATAATTCGTTTGTTTCTAACAGAATGAAGTTTTCTCGGTGAGTTAAATGGACAAAAAAGGAAATTATTAGTTGGACGGAATTGACTGAATAATTTGTGGTTATATTGTTTTTTATTTCTGGTAGGTGTGCGAACCAGTGACTCTGAGCCTATACACCACCCAATAAAAATGCATATAACTCAAAATTGCATGTGTATCCATATTTGTGGAACTCCGCATGCACTGTCCAGACTCAAAAGCTCTAAAATGATGCATCATCCAACATTATACGTGCTGTGGTTGACGTTTACCCCGTTGAGACACAATTGTTCAACTTGCATTGATACACAGATAGATTTTCTCCTTATTCTTTTGGTTGTTTACTTTTTTCGAGGACTGTGTACAAAGTAGATGCAGATGGGCTTTGCAGTGCCATTCTAGTCATTGTGCCTTCACTGAGAAAGTCGTCGTCGGCATTATATTTCCGCGTTGTACGTACGTATGTCCGTGCTAATGTTCTGTTTTCTCCGCAACCACCCATCCGATTGAGACGAAATTTTCACCATCGTTGTGCCTATTCATGTTGAATGTTTTCATGATAATTATGTCGTCATTGGTCACGTGGTGTGGCAGCCATGTTGGAAAAAAGGAAAAACTTTGGACCATTATGAGATTCATTATGAGAAAAATTGCCAATTACGTGCTGGTAATTGGTAAATTTATTCATAAAGAATCTCATTGGTCTTCTTTATCTGTAAAAAAAGAAAAATTAAAAATTAATTTAAAAGAAATAGTGATATATATATATATATATATATATATATATATATATATATTTATATATATTTATATATATATATATATATGAAAACCTTCAGTGACTTTTGGCCCACCCTGTATTTTGGTTAAATTTTAACCATAATAATATAATTATAATTTATTATATTATAGTTAAATTATAACAAAAATATAACACAAAAATAACATTTAAACCATTTTTATGCGTCTGCACCAAGGGTGCCGGAGGCATTTTGTTTCCGGGTTGTCCGACCGTCCGTCCATTCGTCCGTCCGAATTTTCATTTACATGATGACTCAAGAAGCAAATTGTAGAATTTCATCAAACTTGGTAAAAAGGTAAAGTAAGACAGGTCAATTAGGTGATTAGATTTTGGGCCAGATGTGATAAAGGTCAAGGGTCAAAGGTCAAGGTCAAACTCTGAAATTTTACTGTTTACACCCAAACTCAAGAAATATTGGACAGAATTTCATCAAACTTGGTACAAAGGTAAAGTTAGACAGGGCAATTAACTGATTATATTTTGGGCCAGATATGATGAAGGTCAAGGGTCAAAATTCAAGTGCTTGTGCGGGAGAGCGGAGGCATACTCGTCGACTGCTCGCAGTCAAATTACTCTAGTTTGTTATGGAATTGTATTGTATTCAGCAAACAATTTTTAAGGCTCAACATTTTTACCAGAAAGAAAACTTTTTATCAAAATTTCTGAAAGTAAGAAAATTGCTTGCTGTGTGAATATTTGTGTTTCAGACCTTGTTGGAGAGTTGATGGACCTTCTTGGGAACTTTGACGATTGAAGGAATGTGGAAAGTCTTTGTTTAACTTTCTCATTCTCCACAATATCCAGTACAACATCCCGCAATGTAATTTGAACAACTAAGCCTTGAAATTAAATTCTCTTAATTTTTCTGTCTGCCTTTATTTTCAGCCATTTTATAGGGAGTCGATAGTTGGAGCATATGGAGCAATCTGGATGAACATTTCTGAAACTTACATGGTTTATGAGACTTACAAAATACTTTTATAGTCACCCAGTTATCCTGCCAACCATTTTGCCAACGAATCTCGGGAATCTGAACTCGTTCTTTGCCATGAAGACTTCTTCAAAATAAATCCTTTTGTTTCCACTGATTTTAATTTGGAGAACCTCATAAGATATGTTTCTCTTTTAATTGCTCCTTTTACAATTTATCTCGTACGTTGGGGACAGTGCTGGCTTTTCGGTGAAGACATTTGAATGGCATTCCCAAGGTTGAGGGTTCAAATCCAGCCAAAGGTCCCAGTACTAGGTATTTGGATTTTAAACTTCAGGGAGTCCAATTGGTTTCAGGAAACAGCCACGTCATGATTTGTTTGTTGCTTAAAAACCCGGCTAGTTTAATGAATGATCTTCAGGGTGAAGATTATAATCAGCCTGTCCCACCTGATCTGTCGTTCCACTCATTGTGGTGAACTCTGATTCTCTTCTTTTGTTACCAAACTTCATTCTTCATGTCCATGGGTCTTGGCCTTCTGTAATTTCAACTCCAAATAAACCACAAGATTCCTCTTTACATCCCTTGAATCGACATACAAAATCCAGTTCAACATCCTATAATGACATTCACTGCAGTATATTCAGCACTTCTGCTACAAATGTATAATTCGATCTTTTTTTATATTACAAAACGTTGCACTTTGATTACTGTAACTCACTGTTGGGCCCACCTGCCTCTTTGGTCCTGCATCTTATGTCAAACCCTTGTAACTTATTCAGAACTAGTAGAGCCTACCCGTCACTTCACGAACAAGCCAATTAGTTATCTTGTTTGCCAAAAATTGCGACAGTGGTCACTTTGGCCCGCTACAGCTTAGCCTTCAAGTTCGGCTGCTTCACAGCCTCAACTGACTGTCATATCGTTTAGGTTTACCCAACAAAGTTTTTACGACTCACCACTGTGGTCTAACGATTCGATCTGTTGCTCCATGCAGGTTGTAACACATTTCCCATTTCGACTTCAATCCTGCGCATCGCTTCGCTGACTGATTTAATCAAATGACAGACATTGGCATTACTCCAACCCCTCCCCCACCGAGTCTTCACCAACCGCCCACCCCCACCCCCCTCCCCAACCCACCTCTCACCCTCGGCCGCACGTCTCTTGCTGCTAGAAATGTTATTTGGGACGTGAGGGAGAAAAGAAGTACGAAGATTTAACTGTGCAAACGAGTACTTTAACCTCTTCCCCCCGAACCACTCCCCCCCCTAACCCCCACACTTCTCACATCCCGCCCCCTTGCTCCTTTCATCCTGATGTTCCCTGCCGCTAGAAATGTTTCACACATGATTACAGACTTTGACAGCCCTGCGTTATTTTTTATTTTGTGGCGGGGGGGAATGGAGCGGGAAAATTTACAGATTGTCATGCTTTAATCTCACATTGCCCAGGTAAAAAAGGATATTTATAATTACCCTTTGCCACACCATAATGTGCGCCGCTACACGGTAACATTTACATCGAGAATTTACATCTCCCTCACTCCCCCTCACCCCCGCCCCCACACCCCCGTGTTGAAGCCGTGGCCACATAACCTATGTTACCGCCCATGCATAGTTCTATATTGTACCCCGAGTTTGGAGATTTGTAACTTAAAGATGCGTGCATAGAGAGAGATAGATATAGAGATAGAATGGTATGTATGACGAGTATTACTTGAACATAATATGGTACCAGGCATAGTTAAACTCAGAAATCTGTTCGCATCACTCATCCTGAAGATACTTTACTGACCCCTGTACACCAAAGTGCAGATTATAAAAATTGCTGATAAATTTTAAGTGAAAATACATTGGCTCTTGGCTATGCTTCTGCTTAATCACACCATACATGCCTGCAAGAACTTTACGTTCTTAAATCGGGAATCTCTGTGAGTTCCTCAATATTTGCTCCTCAACTGTGTAATGTCTTTTAAAACTCACAAAAGCTCATCAATTTCAGTTTTAAAACCTTTCCTAAAATCCTGTCTTTTCACATTAATTTTTCAAAGTTATTTTGGTCTCATGACCCTTTCTTTTTTTATACAGCACTTTGAGGCTATAAAACACCAATTAAGAGCACTGTTTCAAAAATTAATTGATTGCATGTTTCTCAACTTGAACAAATGCTTGTTTTTTTTTTTTTTAATCTGTCTCATTCTTGTTGAATGGATATCAGTTATTCATAAATGATTTCAAGTAAAATGTAACGATTATGATTTCTAATTAACCACTTTAATTTTGGATATGATACATATTTACATCATCACTCCGAAATGCAAATACTCTGTGCCTACGCTTTACTTGTGTGATATTTCCAGCTGAGGTGAGGAAACTGGATGGCCTGTTTGAATTATTATTATTGATTGTTTGTTTTGAGCCATAAAATAATCATCTGGGATGTTCTAGATTGACTTGTTTACGGATAACTATGCACCAAATCCATATATTTTAACATATTCTGATTGCTGTTTCATTTATTAACATGTTTTCCTTTTGTTTTTCCATTTTCATAATGATTCTTACAAAATACCTTCGATAATGCTGTACTTTTGTCTTTAGCTTTGAATTTACTTGATTTATTTTGTACTTATTAGCCCCCGTTGGACTTGGTCCGAAACGGGGATTGAAGGATTGGGTCTTGTCCGTCCATCCATCTGTCCCTTCACAGCCATATCTCGGACATGTATAGACCGATTTTGTTCAAACTTGGCACAAAGACAATAAATGATGGTACACATATGCACATCATTTTTTTCACGATGCGATCAAAGATGGTCGACTGGCGGCCATTTTAGTTGTAAAAACCCGATGTTGAACACGTCCTCAACCATTTCTCGGATAAGCATTTACCCATCTTGTTCCCGATCTTGTTCAAACTTGACACGGATAATGAATGATGGCTTGCATAAGCACGTCATTGCTTTTTGAGATCAGATCCAAGATGGCAGACTGGCAGCCATTTTTTACTTAAAAGTGTCCCCAACCATTTTTCGGACATTCATGGTCCGATTTTGTTCAAACTTGGCACAAGCACAGTGCATGATAGCATACACTTGCATCTCACTTTATTTTATGATCTGATCAAAGATGGCCGACTGGTAGACTGGCAGCCATTTTAATTGTAAAAAGAATAACGGTATTGAACACATCCTCAACCATTTCCCGAACATTCATTTACCAATGTTGTTCTACTTTTGTCATACCTATACCATGAAGCATCTTTCATGAAAATTAAAAAAATAAAAAATAAAAAAGTGATGTTGACTTCAATTTCACCACAACCACCTTTAAGTACAGTTTACAAAAGCTGATCAGACAGCATTTTCAACTAAATGATAATTTTCTAAAGTTATAGAATTTCTTTTATGCACAAATAATTAATTATTATTAAATGTTATACTGTTTGTGTAATTCATGTATTTTTGGGGAGACATACTGAACATCAAATCCCTTCTGTGCGAAATTTTCATTCCCAATCGAAAACATCATCCATGTCACGTGGACCAACTATCTTACACAATATAACTACGTGACCCACATCATTAAGATTCATGACCGAATAACCCAATCGTATGCAATCTTCCATGTCACATGACAACTCGAGTGTCAGTTGCGCACGCACATAAATCTTAGAAGTTTGGGCTATCCCTTTAACTCCATACAGCAAATAAATTACAAACATAGGGGCAATACCCCTGGGCACTCACCTGATAGCGGCTAGATGAGATAGCCAGGGAACCACTGGTAGGCATGGATAACCTACAAAATATGTCTCGGAGAAGAATTTAAATACTTTTGGATTTTTTTTAATGGTGTGAACAAACTTTGGTGCGTCACAGGTGATAACGGTTGTGGTCGAGTTTCATTAATATTGTGTGTGGTTTCGGAGAAGAAAGCAAATACATATTTTAGGGGGCAACCCCTTCGACCCCAATTTTTTTTTAAAAAGTTGTGAACAAACTTTGGTACATCACGGGTGATGAAGGTTGTAGTCAAGTTTCGTGTGTGTTGTGTGTGGTTTCTGAGAAGAAGCAATAACCTGTTTTGGGAGGCAACCTCCATCGACCCCTTAAGGGCCCAATTTATTTATTTATCTATTCATTTTATTTTTCATGCCATGATCAAACTTGGTCCATACACGGTGGTGAATGTTGTGGTAAAGTTCCATCAAATCGTGTGTGTAGTTTCAGAGAAGAAGTTGCAAGTATTTGTGGTGGGACAGACTGACTGACGGACGAGATGCCATCCCATAAGTGATGATGCGATGATGCTATTTTAAGTTTGAACACCATCCCATAAGCTCCGAGAGCTATGTTCCATGTGAGCTAAAATCAGTGGCGATACATTCATGTTTTTTGTGCAACGCTCCTTCCCAATGCAATATCCAGGCGATGCATGATGTCATCGCAGGCACCGAAGGAAGGGAGTACTCGGTTTTCACTTTGTTTGTTTTCTTGTTTGTTTGTTTTGTCCAGGCGATATCTCAGCCATCCTTTGAGCTCGGAGGCTGAAATTTTGGGACAAAATGAAGATGTGCTTTGGCAAAACCAGTAATTTTTTTGTTTTTTGATTAAATCAATTTAATTGATAGATTATTATCGATTTATTAAATTCATTATTTATTTTCTTTCTCATTTAGGCAATATCCCGGGCACCCTTTGAGCTTGGGAACCGACATTTGGACACTATTGTGAACAAGTGATTTGGCTATAAAGGGTATTTCTGATTCATTGATTAAGCAATTAATTATTCATTTTTCGATGAATTACTTTATTTTCAAAGAGTTACAGATTCGACTGAAACAGTGGTGGTTTAGGTATGCTATTAGGCAATTGATTGAAAAATCAATTATTTTACGACTGTTATTTATTTTATTTATGCAATTAATCATTAAATCAATCAATTATTGCACACCGCTCACTCCAAATCCGTCTCCGTATGCTGCATGGTGAGTAAGTATCTTTGTACATATTTCCCTCAGTGTCATTTGTACACATTCACCTCGGAAGTACACTGCTCACTCCGAATTCTGACTCCACGTGCTGCATGGCGGCAATATCACGTGCTGCAGGATTTATTTATTTACTACAAATAAAACCCGTCACCGCTGACGGTAATACTAAAGGGGGGAGGGAGAAAAAGAGGGAGAGAAGGAGAGTGAAGGGGTAGAGGGGAAAGGAGGGAGGAGGAGTGAGGAGGGGTAGGGGAAGGGAAAACAGTGTGAGGAGAGAGGAAGGGAAAGCAGACGTGCGGTGGAGCGTTAATTGTGATTCATACTGTCTCATCAAAATGATTCTGCGTAGAATAACAGTGAAGATGGAAACAAAATAATGTCTGAAATCCATTTTCTACCTGTCATACTATAAACATGACCAAGAGACAAACTCCTGTCCGGACAAGTCTGGGGACAAACACCGCCCGACACAATCAGAGACAAACACTGCGCAGGAGTTGCAGATCCACAAAAGAGTTGCAGGTTAATGCAGAACAACCCTGGAGACATCGCAAAATTAAATCGCCCTTGAAATAAACAATGCAGACAATCCGCCATTTTACTTGCTCGTCTGTGCATGCGTCACATGGTACGTCGGTTCGGTGTCTGCGCAAACGTTATAACTTTTTTTTTTTTTTGCTTTGATTCCCTGTAGAGCACCTCAGGAAACCTCTGAAAATATAGACACAGGTCTGGCAGACGCTATGGCGAGGCAGTCCCTCTGGGGCACAGGGGAGGTCTTGCAGTGAATGCATTAAATCATATAGTTCAGTGAAGCTCGTTAATTTTGTTACGTTCCCAATTTTTTTGTTCACTCATTATAATTCTCCAACCAGTAGAAAAAGATTAAGTTTAATCCTTTAGAAATTTCACATTTTCTTATATATCTATGGAGAAGGAGGGAACATAGCCTTGCTTGCTTAAAGTAAATAGGTATATTGGCTTAGTTATAAGACTCGTTATTTCTTTAAATTATCAGATTTCACAACAGATTTCGACACTTATTTAATCCGAATGATATCCGATCCTCAAAACCGAAATAATATTTCAATGATATACTTACTTTAAATAGTCCGTGAGAGTATATCGTGGAAAATCGTATCACATAATGCATGAAATCGCTCCAAGCTCCTAATTTGAAAACAATCGTACTTACAAAGGAGATGTACACAATGATTCATAGCTATGATGAACAGGTATTCGACATGAGTGAGGAAAGTGAAAAAAATAACTTTATCGTTAAGATATCGTGGTGGCCGAGGATCGCCTGATGAAGATATAATTAAATAATGCCATTAATTATCTTCAAAAGGGGTGTTTTAATTAACCCAAACACCCAATTTTCACTCTTGCACTTCCTTGTAGTTTTCTTGATAAGCATGCAAAGTTTCAGGCTGCTAGGTTTTATGGTTTTGGAGTTGTGGAGGAGACTCACACTGACTCACACTGACTCACACTGACACACTCACACTGACACACACACTGACACACACACACACTGACACACACACACTGACACACACACACACACACACACACATTGCATTTTATTCGTATAGAAAATTTGGCATGCGGGCGGTGTACTTTGTACCGCTACTTGTTTGTTTTCTTTGTTTGTTTGTTTGTTTGTCCGGGCGATATCTCAGCCATCCTTTGATCTAGGAAACTGAAATTTGGGGACAAAATGAAGATGTGCTTTGGCGAAAAAAGTGTTTTTTATATTTTTTTATTGAGTAATTACGTCATTGTTATCGATTTATTAATTACTTATTTATTTTATTTCTCATCCTGGCAGTATCTCAGGCACCTTGTAAGCTTGGAAGCTGATACTTGGATATGATGGTGACCAAGTTATTTGGCTCGAAAGAGTATTTTTGATTTATTGATTAATCAATTAATCGATTAATGATTTTCTTTCTTGCTTTCTGGGTGATATCTCAGCCATCCTTTCAGCTCGGAAGCTGAAATTTGGGGACAAAAGTGAAGATGTGCTTTGGCGAAAAAGTATTCTTTTATTTTTTGATTAATCAATTGATTAATTACATAATTATTATCGATTTATTAAATATTTTATTTCTCATCCTGGCAATATCTCAGGCACCTTTTGAGGTAGGAAGCTGATATTTGGACAAGACGGTGAACAAGTGATTTGGCTATAAAGGGTATTTTTGATTTATTGATTGATCAATTAATTATTTAATTTTCGATTCATTAATATAACTTTCAAAAAGTTACAGATTCAGATGAAACAGTGTTTGTTTATAGTCTGTTCCCACTATCACGATGCGTGGCATGATTGAAATTGTGGTCTTAATCATGGACTAATCGTGGTGATCCTATCAGATCTTATCAGATCTTGAGGTCAGTCGTGGCAATCATGTTAATCGTAGAAATTTTTGAACGGTTCAAAATTTGTCTACGATCAAAACGATCAATTGTCAATCGGGATCATCGTATCAGATCGTATTGCATCATAACAAGCGGCACAGATCGCATCTAATCGTGCTTCCAAATCGGTGATCGGGATCGATCTGCGACAAGACAAACACCACGTTCTGTTGAGATGTGTTCTCAACTCTGTAAAGTTCAAGAAACAATGAAGTCCATGGTCAGTCGGGCTGTATATATACCTGTCGGGGTCCAGTCGTAGCTCAAATCGTGATCACCTCGATCATGATCGTGAAAGACATCGTGACCACAATCGTATCCTATCGTAAGGAGCGCATCGGTTCTTGATGAACGTATCGGAACGTATCTGCACGTACCAGATCGTCCAATTCGGGGATCCCGATCGTGATGATCGTGTCAGATCGAGACCCAATCGTGGACTCAATCGAAACAATCCTATCGGAACATATGTGATCGTATCTGAACGGAAGATCAGACCGTGACAGATCGTGACACCTGAAATTGACAAATCGTGAACAGATCGCATCCGAGCGCAACAAATCGTATCAGAAGTATCGACTTGCATCACCTCTTATCCAAACCTGAAATTTCAATAGAAATTCCATGATCAGCTACGAATGGCCAATCGTGGCGTTCGTAACGGATCGCACGACAGTGGGAACCTAGTTTAAGTTATGCTCTCAGCCAATTGATTAAGAAATTAATTATTTTATCATTATAATTTATTTATTTTAATTATGCAAATAATCAATTATTGTACACCGCTCCCTCCCAATTCCAACTTGGCATTACTGAAAAAAATTACATGGTTCTGAGATTGAGGCACGGGTCACACCTGATGTACAATATTAGCTTCTGATTTGTCAGGAATGCAAAAAAAGATAAATATTCCATGTGCTCCAAATCCAACAGGGCATCACAGTTCTTTTTTTTTTTACAAATCTTATATATTATTTCCGAGTTTGTGGTTTCGTGTCGCGCTATCTTCGACTTTGTTCTGCGCTCGAGTAACGTGATATTCGGCTTACATTATCTCAAAGACCATATGAGGTGCATGGTACAAAAAAAAGTAAATAAAATGGTTCTGAAACAGTGAAATCGTATTCCACTTACTGCATCAAAGTAAAATTACTACTGATACTCTGCATCAGTTCCTTTCTCAAACACACCCACCCCAACATGTCGCGCAGAGCGTGGGTTATGCTAGTGGCCATTAAGTCAGCTATTTTATCCACAAACATTTTTCTGTGGTCACTAATTATCTCAAGATACCTTTTTAATAGTTAGTTTGGGGGAACAGAACCTGGCCACATTTCTCGCACATCCAGCCATTGCAGATGTGGGGTGTTTCTTGCACTGCGAGTACCTAGTGATTTTTGGAAAATCATGCAAGCAGTGGATTGAATTGGCATTTTAAAGTAATGCAAGCTTTGACTTGTGCACCAAGCTCAATACAGACCATCGATTCTTCCGAAACAATTTCTTTGGAAAGAGTTACAATAATGGATGTGTTGCCACTTTGCCAAAGGATACTCCAGTGAATGTGAAGGAATTTGTATTTTTACAAATGTAACCCTTTCCAAAGGGTTACATTTGTAAAAAAAATATCCCAAATTTTGGTCAGGGTACCGGTGATAGCTTGCCTACTATTTGTGATTTACATCTTGAGATCTTTAACGTCGATGAATCCCAGCAGGCGGGATGTCGAGATTAACGTCTGTTTGAGAGACTGCACACATATTGAACCACCCTGCAGGTGAAACACCAGGGTGAAGGTTTTTATGGTGGCCTGCAAAAGTATTCACCCCTCTACCAATAATTCCACATTTAGATGAATTATGAATTATGTAGAAACAATTTTTCCAAATTAACTTTTGAATTCATAACTAAAGAGATCAAAACACTTATTGTTGAAGAAGGTTACATGTCAGGAAAAACAAAATGTACAAATCAAAATTCATTGTTTGCAAAAGTATTCAGACTCTTGGGTCAGTACTTGGTGGAAGCACCGTCAGCAGCAATGAATGCTATGAGACTTTTATGGTCGATTTCTACCAGCTTTACACAGTGAGAGGGTGACATGTTTGTCCATTCTTCACGTGAAAATTCCTCAAGTTCTGCCAAATTTGACGGGGATCGTTGATGGACTGCAATCTTCAAGTCTCACCATAAATGTTCATTTAGGTTCAAGTCAGAACTTTGACTGGGCCACTCCATAACATTTATTTTCTTCTTATTCAGCCACTCCATTGTAGATATTCCTGGTGTTGGCTTAATGGTTAGGGTGGTGGGCTTTGGATCCTAGGGTCCTGAGTTCAAATCCCTCCCAGCTGTTGAATTAATACCAGGTGGGGTTAACTCGGCCTGTCATCCTTCCGAGGTCGGCAAAATGAGTGCCAGCATGCTGGTATACTGTGTCAGAGTGGCGATCCGTCCAGGATTGTGCCCAATAGCCAAGGAGACTGCTTAAGCAGCACCACCAGCACCAACGCTTGAGTATGGTCCCAATCTCCTCCTCCCAATTGTAGGTTTAGCTTTGTGCTTCGGATCATTGTCCTGCTGAAATGTGAATCTCCTGGGCAGTTTCAGATTCATGGCTGACTCGACCAGGTTTTCATCAAGGTACTTTGCACCGTCCATTGTTCCTTCCATCCGGACAAGCTTGCCAGTCCCTGTTGATGAAAACCAGTGCTATAACATGATGCCGCCACCACCATGCTTGACAGCAGGGATGGTGTGACTGGGTGATGTGCAGTGTGAGGCTTGTGCCACACACAATGCTTTGAATTTAGACAAAAAAGTTCAATTTTTGTCGAGTCTGATCAGGGGCATTGATCACTACTTAAAAGTTGGGGGGGGGGACATTCATTGCAAGTGCAAATTGTGGCACCAATATAGTGATGACAGGGCAAGTCTAGCCCCTGCAAATTGTTGATTCTAGATGCTCTTTGCTGGGATGCATTCTCAGCATTTAATCCGACCGCCTCTGCCAAGTTTCTTTGAAATGTTTTGATGAATAAAAGACGGTGCTTTTAATTTCGAGTTTATTATTGTGCTCAAAAACCAGATATAATAATTCAACATGCCAAATAAATCAAAGAAAACAAATTAAATGTTTGACTAGCTTTTTCCTCATGACTCTAACTCATTCACAATGCAAAAACCAAAAATTAGACTGACACTGGTATCTCCAATGTTTACATTAAAATTGCCCAGCTGCTAAAGAGAAGAACGCATTGCTGGCACCTCATTGTCGAGCAGAAAATATTCCACCCGGTCTCTTTGTTTTGTCCGAACTCTGTTATCACCCTCTCCTCAAGGCTGAACTGGTGTTCACACTACTTCATGCTTGTGAGCCCTCCCCTTCATTTACCCTTGCTAGATGTCTAGCCCTCCCCTGTCTTTTGCTGTCCAAAATAGTATAAAGACAATTGCTCTGTGCATTTTGGGCAGAAAGAGGATCGTGTTTGATATTGCTTGTCCCGTATATCCTTCTTTCCCATGCGCATGTTAGTTGTTATTTGTCGTCGCTGTTTGCTGTTAATAAATGGTCTCAGACTCCGACAGAGAAGAACTGAATTTCTTCCACAATTTGGCGACCGTGACAGGATGCAATTTGCCTCGGTGAATCGAGATCAGTGGCATGCAGTTGGAGAAGGGGGAAACAAATGTGAACTTACCATAAAGGTAAGGGATTTCTTCCCTGAAGGGGAGCATAGGTGTGTTTGCCCTCCCTCCCTGCATGCCTCATCTCTTGACCCTTTGGTAAACTTGTTTCCAAATTACACAAAGGAGTCTGAACCATTTGTTGTGCTTGGGGTTGTTAAAAAGATGCTGTGTTTATATTGCTTGTCCCTTATATCCTTCTTTCCCATGTGCATGTTTGTTTTTATTTGTTGATGTTGTTTGCTGTTAATAAATGGTCTCAGACTCCAACAGAGAAGAACTGAATTTCTGCCACACAAGTCAGCCAGAAAGAAGTTGCGTTTTTATACCAACAACATTGCTAACAACAAGCAAGCAAGGCATGCCGAGCAGGCAGAAGCCCCACCTTCCCAGGTTTCGTGCGAGCAAGCCATGCTGCGAAGGTGGACAGTTGTTCGGTGTGACATCAAGGAGAGAAGCGAGGAGGTTGGTGGCTTTGGTTGGTTCAGTTCGGTGTAAGGGATGCACGCAGTCGAGAGAGAACATGGCTAGGATAGAGGATCTCACTTTGCTCTCCTTTTAGCATGATGAAATGGCTTTCCTTCAATGCATGAAGAAGACGGCATGATTCTCATGTTCATGCTGAGGCGAATTGGCTCGTTTGGTGGAGCAAGATGCCAGCCATTGACTCTTGGTTGAGTCGTATGGGTCCCACCTCGAAACCTCGTGTACATCACCGAAGGGACGTCGCCATTCTGCAGAGTGCTGCGTATTGGCAAGTTTGATCGACGAAGAAGGTGCACAGCGTTCTCTGAGCCCTGGTGTTGAATATCGCCTCATGAATCTCCTTACATGCAGAACATGCGAAGTAAATAGACACCTTAAATTTCTTCACTTCATCTTGTAATGCATTTTTACTCAGTAATTTATACTAATATTCGACTATTTTTTGCAAAACGAGTCCCTGGGTCTTGTATGAAAATTAACTATGCCACGCCCCAGGGAGCACACACTTTCCATTTTCAAAAGAAGAGAATTGTTGGCCATTTGAAAGGTGGAGTCAGCCAGCATCAGATAGCTCAGAACCTTGGCATTCCGCTTTCTAAGTAATCGGGTGATTGTGCAATTCACCAGCGAAGGCAAGGAATCCACACCTTCCCGTTCTGGTCGACTTGGCCCTCAGAAAGGTGTCTTCGATCTGTCAACTGGTCCATTGAGAAAATTCCCCATTGCAAGCAGCAGAAGGAAGTCCAAGTTCGCTCAAGAACTGCCATGTGTTGCCTTCATCAACTGGGCTACTATGGAAGAGCAGCTAGGAGAAAACCTCTCTTTCGACCAGCCAACATTCAAAGGAGAAAGAAATGGGCTGACGAGATGGCCAACAGACCCTTGGAGTTTTGGCAAACTTTCATATTTTCAGATGAGTCTCAATTTGCTCAATTTTCTGAGAGTGGACACGTATGGGTCTGGAGACTTCCCAGTCAAGAGTTTTCTTTGAACAATTACAGCCAACTGTCAAACATGGTGGTTTTTCAGTGATGGGAGCAATCTGGAGTGCTGGTCGGTCAGAGCTTGTGGAGTGTTGGCAACATCAACACTATGACCACATTTCTGTCCTTGAGGATGGACTTCCTGTCTTCTCCACTGGTCAGATGGGCAAAAACAACACTCTGTTCCTGGAAGATGGAGCTCCATGCCAAAAAATAACCAAAGAATGGCAGGACAGAAATGGGATCAAGCGACTTCCATGGCCAAGTCATTCTCCTGACATGAATCCCATTAAACACCTCTGGGCCATATTGGATGCAGAGCTGTGCGGAAAAAGTCCAGGAAAAAACATCACAGCAGAATTGTAACCCGTTTGCATGAAGCCTGGGCAGAAATCCCACAAGAGAAAATTTCAGAACTCGTTAGTTTCTTTGCCTGAAAGTAAAAGCGTTGAAATCTGCAAATAGCAATTCCACAAAATACTAGAGTTTGTATTAAAACGAGTCAAATGTTCAATAAATAAATTCTTTTAAAATCATGGTATCTATTTACCTCTGTCATGTCTCTGTACGTTTTTCCCGCTGCGAGAAAGCGGCTTGGCGCCATTTTAGGTGTGTCTACTCGTGCACGATGAAGTTCCTCGATTCCAAAGTTCCACAGAGACCATCTCTGGACAAGCGAAGTGCCAGAATAATGGGAGGATTTTCTTTTGCTTCTTTTTCCCCTTTGTCTGTATTTATGTCTGTGTGTCGAGGCGCCTTTACTTTCGGCTTAGTTTGCCTCAAGTATTATTACATTCTGAATTATTGTCCCTTGTAAATATTTGCCTATTTTCATTAAATCCCACGTTTATTTTAAGTTGCTGTGTCCATATATTTGTCATGGCATTCGAGTATAAACCCCCCTGTGAATCCATCTGTGCCTCCGTCGCTCCGCCAGTGCCGTGCTCTACCCCTCCCACGTGCGTTATAATCTCTGAGGATCAATGTATCTGCCTCCTAAGAAAACCGATCAGCTATCCTGGCTGGAGGTGTGAATCACCCGTCCCCCACAAATTGGGTCGGGGGTTTAACGTAGCTGCCAGACCTGCGACAATACGCTCATTGACTGGTGTTACCTCAATTATCATTGGTGTAAACTTATTGGACACAGCTACAGCAACTCATAGGGCTTGGGAACCATCAGCGACCTGACCTACAGTAGGTGTAACCACCCGCAATGATCTCACCACTGTCCGGTCTAGTCACCGACAACGTGACCATGAAAGAGGTTAGTACAGGTTTACATGGTACCTGCAGCAAGTCACAGATCTAATCTGGCCTGACCTGACAAACTAGTTTGTTCAGCACCGAGTATGTACCAAAGTTTGTTCTTGGCATTAAAAAATAAATCGTGCACTCTGGGTGTATGAGAGGTTGGGGGGGGGTGCCCCCCTAAATAGGTATTTGCTATGACATTGGTTAATTGGTAGATTTTGTTAATTCCATCCAACGTTGACTTCCTTGTCATTTTCATAATCCAACCATGTGAGCGCTCAGGGGTATTGCCCCTATTTTTTGAAGAATAAAGCTTTAAAAAACTTCTCCTCCAGAACGGCTTGACAGATTGAGAGGAAGCTTCACCCACATGTTCCCCAAGCTTTGTAAATACCAGGGTGTTCATGAATAATTAATAGGTCACATGGTTTGGCAGCCATATTGGATTGAACAAAAAGTATGAAAAATTATTTTTCTTGAACCTCTTCATCAATCGATGTGAAACGTCAAATTATGATCTAGTCGTCAAGAAGAATATATGTTTTGAATTTACACCTGATCAGACGCATGGTCTGGCAGCCAAATTATTTATATTTTTGAATCTGGGTTCAGGGATTTATATCAAGCTTGGTACAAGTATGTCTAATGATGTAATTATTGAGCAGAGGCATATCTGGCAACATTGAAGAGTGCCGTTTTCGTTGTAGATTTGTTCTTATTGAGAAATGGTTGTATTTTATCTTGCCAAAACGAAGTTTTTGCAAGAGTATGTTAGTCAGTCTGTATGTATTTTTTTTTTATTTTTTTTTTTATATTTTTTTTTGTCTGTAATCACGAAAAAAAAATTCTGCAGAGCACAGTTTCATTGGAAATTTTGTAACTTCGCATATCAGAGGCCTATGAGTCCCTTTCAGCGCATAAAATTTTGAAGGTCAAGGTCACTTTGTCGCAAATCAGGGTAATCGACAAAACCCTTATTTTTTGAGTAATTTTGATCGGATCGTCTTCAACTTCATGGGAATATAGTTCATGGTCTGGCGCTCAGCTGATTAATTTTTGGTGGCGATTGCCTTGACCTTCATGTGTTTTTTTTAATTTTTTTTTTTGTCTGTAATCACGTATAAATCACTGCAGAGCACAGTTTTTCATTGGAAATTTTTGTAACTTCGCATATCAGAGGCCTTAGAGGTTCCTTTCAGCGCATAAAATTTTGAAGGTCAAGGTCACTTTGTCGCAAATCAGGGGAGTTGACGAAACCCTTATTTTTTGAGTAATTTTGATCGGATCGTCTTCAAACTTCATGGAATATAGTTCATGGTCTGGCACTCAGCTGATTAATTTTTGGTGGCGATTGGCCTTGACCTTCATGGTTAGCGCCTAAGGTCAAACATATTTGACCCCAAGGTCAAATTTTCAAGTTTTAGGAACCATATCGTGTAGTACTCAAATTGAACACCTCGATGAGTGCTTTCTAGATATATCAAGCTTGAGACATTATGACGTCATTGGTGACGTTATGAGGCAAACGCATATTTTCATGGTACTCTGTAGAACGATTCTCATCGGAATCTCTCGTAGGCAGATATTCCTCAAGGAGTCGCTCTGGTGGATAGCAGCTCTGTTCACCTCAGTGTGACCTTAAAGAAGTCACACGTGGTCACCTTTTGGCAAGATACGGGTCACCCTAAGGGTGACATGGTTTATTTTTTTTTTTTTTTACTTTGGAACTGAACTTGAACAGGGGTGAAACAAACAGCTGTCCACCTTTGGTGGTGCAGATAATGAAGTATCTCTAAAATAGCAGTAATTTTCTCGAGCATTACAGACCATTGCTGCAAGATGTTCCTTTTCTTTCTTCATCTTGAGGGAGGTGTGTTTACTGTGAGCATGATATCTGAAAAAGTTATGCACTGATTGGACGAAACTCGTTGGACATATTGGGTGTTGTGACAAGGTCAAATTTATTCGATTTTGGTGGTGATCCGAATGCAGATCCAGACACAAATTTAAAGTCATTCTTCACGACTGGGAGAAGGCCAAAAAACTATATATTGGGAGTGAGATCTTTTTGTCGTTCAGCAGAATATCTCAAAAAGTTATTGATGGATTGCGACGAAACTTGGTGGGACATGTTGGGTGTGACAAAACGAATCGTTTCGATTTTGGTGAGGATCCGGTTCTGGATGCAGAATTTTTAAGTGATTTCTTCACCATTGAAAGATAGAGCCAAAAGCGAGATATATAGCACTTTATTTCAAAAAGTTGTGGATGGGTGATGGCAAAACTTGATGAATGATTTGGGTTTTTTTTTAATTTAGCATCATACAAGACATTCTGCTTTCTCAATACAGACTGTATGGTAGGATGGTAGGAGACGGTCGAAGATTGAGAGACCAGTTTGCCAATTTGTTACCGCAGACTGGTTTATCAATCATCCGCTGTTGCCGCCAGTCATCCCTCACCCCTATTCATTCAGCAATTTCAGTTCCTGATTTACCCTGCAGCACCCTCCTTGTCAGTCTTTTCAAATACAAACTTGTTAAACTGCATTCCGTTGTTATTGTTTTCCTGCCTGTGGATTTGCCTCCCTGGATCTGTTCCATCATGCTCCTTTCCCCTTTGTTTCAACGTTTCAGTTTTGCATCATCTCATGCCTTGCAAATCCACCAATGAGCTGCTGTTTTCCTTATCAGCTTGGGCCATCCTGCACCTATTCTTAAAGGGCATGTTTAAATTTCCATCGACTATCCCCTTGCTCACTCCTACACTTCTGCCATTTGAAACTCTCTCATCATTTGTGGTTTCATTTACCTGTGAGCCTCAATTTTGTCAAAAAAAAATTAAGCATGGAACCGCATACTAATCATTTTTTAAAGCAGTGAAACATGTAAATATTGGCCAGGCTAAACCAATGAGGGCGAATGGTTGAAATTGACAGTATCCCAAAACAACTCTTTTCAACTTCTCCTATCCACTCAAATTCAGCTCAAACTCACCCAGTATCTTACTTACCCCAACTCCCTTGTTTACCTTTGGACAGTTGTTCTTGTTCACAAAAAAATCTTTCAGAATGAAAAGGCTGCGCACACGAGCCTTCAGACCCAATCCGACACGCACACGCGGAAGTGGATAATTTTACATCTGGGAGGGCTCCGTTCCATCAACCGAAACCCACCCATGTGTGGATATTGCAGCCAACAACAGCAATTCATATACAGTACCTTCAAAAACTATTCACACCCCTCGACTTTTGTCACATTTTATTGTTACAGCCTGAATTTAAAATGAATTAAATTTAAATTTTTTTTATCACCGATCTACACAAAATACCCCATCATGACAAAGTAAAAGCATGTTTTTAGAAATTTTTACAAATTAATTAAAAATAAAAATCTTAAATGTGTTGCATCAATAAGTATTCAACCACCTGAGTCAATACTTTGTCGAAGCGCCTTTGGCAGTGATTATAGCTTCGAGTCTTTTTGGGTATGTATGTTTCAGCCAGCTTTGCACATCTGGATTTAGGGATTTTCTCCAATTCTTCCTTGCAGATTTGTTCAAGCTCTGTCAAGTTAGATGGGGAGCATTGGAGAACAGCAATCTTCAAGTCTTTCCACAGATTCCAAATGGGATTAAAGTCTTGGCTTTGGCTGGGCCACTCAAGGACTTTCACATTCTTGTTCTGAAGCCATTCCAGTATTGCTATGGCTATATGCTTGGGAGTCAATGTCCTGTTGGAATGTAAATCTTCGCAGCAGTTGAAGATCTTTTGCTCTCTGAAGCAGGTTCTCCTCAAGGATTTGCCTGTATTTGGCTCCATTCATTGTTCCCTCTTTCCTTAAAAGTCTTCCAGACCCTGCTAATGAAAAGCATCCCCATGGCATGATGCTGCCACCACCATGCTTCATGGTCAGGTCAGGTATGGGAGCATGCGTCAGAGCAGCGCATCACAGTAGGGATGGTGTTACATGGGTGATGAGCTTTGCTCGGTTTTCGCCAGACATAGCACTTTGCATTCAGGCCAAAGAGTTCAATTTTCATCTCATCAGACCACAGAATCTTTCATCTCATGCTCTTAGAGTCTTTCATGTGTCTTTTTGCAAACTCTCAGCGTGCTGTTATGTGCCTTACCCTTCCTAAAAAAGTTGTTTTTTTACCCTTCTCCAGATCTATGCCTCCTCACAATTCTATGGGACCTTATATAGAAAGGTGTTTTTTTTTTTTCTAAATCGTGTTGAATCAATTGAATTGGCCACAGGTGGATCGTCAAGTTAATGAGACGTCTCAAGGATGATCAAAGGAATTCGGATGCACTGAGCTCAACTTGGAGTGTCATAGCAAAGGGTTGAATACTTTATTGATTTACACAAGACATTTCAGCTTTTCATTTTTCATTAATTTGTAAACATTTTAAAATCATGTTTTCACTGTTATGATGGGGTATTTTGTGTTGATCAGTGACAAAAAATTTAAATTTAATCCATTTTAAATTCAGGCTGTAGCACAACAAAATGACAAAAGTCGAGGGGTATGAATCCTTTCTGAAGGCACTGTATGTATGCAGTATTTTTTTTTTTAAGGAAGAAGAAAGGCGCTTCCAACCAAAAGCAAACTAGATTGACTCCGCTGATTTGAGCAATAAGCAAGAGCAGAACTCGGTTTGGGCAATGTTTCACCAGCTTCACAGCAGGCTTCCTCAGACCAATAGATGCCTACCAACAAATGGCAAAAACTGGATGGTGCAAACATCTGGATGAGGTGAGTAGAGGAATAATGGGGCACTGAGGCATCCATGCCAATGAATGGGGAAAACGGGGTACACTCTATGAATTGAACCCTGAAAACCCTAAACAGGAGACTGATTCCTCCCCCCCCCCCCCCCCCCATAGAAATGTATAGGCTAACCTTTCTGTCCAAGGCTCATTCGGTTAAACAGGAGAAAGATTTCTCCCATACAAGCTCATGTTAAGCTGTCTCAAGACCTAAAAAAACCCCCATAAAAATGTATTGGGAAACCTTTCTGACTCGAGGTCAATCAGGACAAAACAGGAGAATGATTTTTTCCCATACAAGCTCATGCTAAATTGTCTCAGGGTCCAACCCCCCCCCCCCCCCACGCCCCCTTTGACTCTGGGTGCATGGGCTCAAAAGAAGAGATCGATCTCTGCCCATTACTTACTGATTTACTTTTATATTTTCACTCCACTCAAAGAGTGATCAATAAATATTTGTCCATGTTCTATTCGAGGTAATAAATTAATTTTCCGATTACATTCATCACCATCGAGTATATTCACAAATATTATTTAGAACTTAGTTCTTGGTTTTATGTCTTTGTTGAGCAGAAATAAAATGATAAACTTCTCTCAATGCTCTTGTTTGACCACCTCCTGATCCACATATCATTTTGAGATTGTAGTAAATTGTTTTTTCCATTGTTCAATTGATAACCATCAAAGTTTTCAGTCCATTCAAGGATATTTATTTTTTCCTTTACATCCTCCGACTTATTTGTAATTAAATTTATCCGCTTATTTGTTTTATTTACTTTTACCCTGGTTATTTCTTCAATAAGACTTATTTGATATTTCTCACATTCATTATGTTTTCCCATTTAAATACCAAGCTGATGACATCTCAACTCTTTGGTTTGGTTATTGCTTGGTTTATCATTATAAGTCAGTAAAAAAGACACCCTACACTTATACTTGTAACCATAAGGTATACTCTTGATTCCATTCTTAAAATATATCTTTTATATCAAAAGCTCCTAATGCTTTCTTATTTATCTCTTCTGTATATAGTTGTATGTTTATAACTTCTTATTGTATTCATTTTTCTGTACTCTTCCTTCTTTAAGGTTAAACAGTTGTAAAAATGTTAAGTTTATTGTTCCTTGATTATATTTTTCTTTATTCCCTTTAGCTTCTTATCAATCTTTCAATGTTATTATTATCATATACGTAAAAGCATAAGACTTTGATCTCAAACCACAAATTCACTCCTGACCTTTCCACCCAACTCATCCTTAAACTTACCAATAACCTTTTTATTCTTTAATGAAAACAACATACTATCAGAAATAATTACTTGTATCATACATATCAATATTATCGATCATATCCTCATATACATTCACTTGTCTTAATTTCTAATATAAAACTATCTGTATCCAATATATAACAATGACACATTATCCTTATACTTTAATTTTAAATTATTATAGTAATAGTCATACATTAACGACTTTTGACAAGTCAAGAATTGATGTTCCTATATAAATCGTTTATCCATTTCAATACTCTCTTTTTCAAATGAATAGCACAAAAGTTCTCTGAAAACACCTCCGCTCGTTCAAACTTGGTCTATTATTAACTTTTGAAGCCTGTTTCCAAGATGTAGAAAGTCTTATGTTTTGTCGATTCCTAAATTTTCCATAGTCTTTCCAAATACAGCATTATTCATTAATTTATAAAAGTCCTCAAAATCTGTTCTTGCTTCTGTTCTCCTTTTTGTATTAAAATCAACATATTTCTTTAACCAATTACTTTGTTTAAATTTAAAATTCGATGAATTTTCCTCACTCTCAACCAGCAGATAATATTGTCTCAAGTTCCTTTGATGTAAACATAACTTTCTTTATCATTTAATGTTGTAAGTAGTTTTTCTGGAGATTTACCTTTTATATTAATGACTGTTGGTAATCACTTAACCATTCTTTCTTGGACTTTCATATATCAGGGGCATAAGGAAGTCTTTATGTTTGTTATGAAGTTCTTCTGGATATTTTAAATCAACCTCAAAATAATATCCAACTTCAGCTTCATCAATTCTTTTTGAGAGGAGATTACAATGTCAAGTAAAACTTTTTCATAATGTTTTTCTTTAACCCATTTAAGTTTTCATAAGGTAAAGATTGAGACATAGCCCCACCATAAAATTGTTAGCATCATAATACATCAGGTAAGAGTTGTCCTCAGTCTTATTATAATCAGGAAAATATTTGTTTATTGCTTTAGCATATTTCTGGAACATATTTGAAGATATTCCTCCCTCTTTAGCCTTCTCTATCATTAAAAGCATATCTATATCACTGATTAATTCCAATTTTGTTTTGTCATTTTTAACATGGAACTCCAAGCCAAACCTGGGCTGTGTAATAGTGAACGGGGTCTAATCCATAAGAAATTTTTATGATGACAGACTGTTCTAAAAGTTTCAAACACATCAACCAATAACATACATCACTTTTAAGATAACAAATCATGATATTCTCCAAGATTCTTATAGTAAATTCTCCCAAACCTTTTTTAGCTTGTGTATAATCTCTCTCGGAAATATGAGTTTTTAATTAACTTAATCCCATAGAAACTTTCCCTTTAAGGAAGTTGTGTTTCTTTAAACTTCTCAAATGAATCCATATAGTCATACGGATATATTCCCGTTTGTGATAAGAGATCAATCTCTTCTTGATTTGAGAAATATGATATAAGACTCGGGAAGTTTTTAATATTTGATT
>CM068963.1:106220118-106244410 GCA_035128595.1 Eptatretus atami
CGGATTACAGGCGCACGCCACTACGCCCGGTATGCCTCCCAGTCGGTAATGATATCTCTCATTTCTCCCCTGAAAATCCGAATCTCTTGAATAAAATCGTATATCTGTATCCATTCGTCATGTAATTCAGATAAATCATTCTCCACATCAGTAATTAACGTTGAAGATATGCGTAAGAAAAGAGACAAATTAATAATTATTGTCGTACAGTGATTAATTAATAATCAGTTGCTTCACTGTCATTCTCAAGGAAGCACACACACAAACTACCAATATTGTGATGGTGTTCTCATCTTCCGTCAGATGAAAAATAGTTCATGTTTCAAGTCGTTTTATCATTGGGACAAGATGAGAAAAATTAAAAAGCCGTCAGACAGAAGAGAAATGCCTGGCTTATAAACAGATTGGAGGAGTCAAGTTGGATCTTTGCCTTGATTTGCCTCTATTGTTCTCTTTCTGTTTCTAGAAACAGCTCAGTATATTCTGGAAAATTTTTCCAAGTGCCTGTTTTCAGCTTCACTCAGTTACAGATGTTGTGTAAAGTATCAGACTCTCGATATAATTTTAATGTACATGAGTAAAAACCAAAATATAAATTTAATTACAAATAAGTTGGAGGATGTAAAAAAAAAAATTCATTGGATAACTATTTGAGTGAAAAGGCTTTAATCAGTAAGTCTCAATTTAACATGTGTCAATGGTGGTGAGATATTTCTCGCTTTTGACCTGATTGGGCGAGAGTTAGTGTGGGACGGGGTGGGGGGGGGTTGGGTTTTTTGGATCGAACAGTTTCTTAATCATGATGCTGTATGGGGAAAATAATCATTCCTCTGTTTGTGTACTGATGGCCCGATCAGAAAAGGTTCCCATACATTTTCTTGGGCGTTTTTTTTAGGTTTGACGACATGTCTTTTAACATGTAGCTTGTATGTGAGAAGAATCTGTTTCTCCTGTTTTTATCCGAATAGCCTTGATGACAGAAAGTGTTAGCCTTTTACATTTCTATCGGGGGGGGGGTGGGGGGGGAGGTATATCTCAGTCTCCTGTTTAGGGGTTTCAGGTTTCTAATTCATTAGATTTACCCCATTTTCCCCATTCATTTGCATGGATGCCTCAGAAGCCCCATTATTCCTCTACTGAGGTGAACAAACAACACTCAATTCCAAATACCACATCTGTGTGTGTACAACACCCAACGGGAACCCGAACAATCACACAACTCACATCTCATCACATCCAACCCGGACACGAAACCAGCCATGTTCGTGCCCTGCGAACACAAAAACAACAAGTGCATGCACATGCTCACCCACATACATAGAACACCAGATCACGTGTAAGTAAAAAAAATTAAAAATACAAACAAACAGCAGAGAAGCCCATCAATGATGTGATTTCATGTTTATTTTACTTGAGGTTTGCAAGATAAAAACAAGAAAAAGAGCAATCAGCGATTGCAAACCCTCGCCAGGACTTATTTTGACTGGTGTATTTTTATAGGTTTTATTGTGAATCCAATATGGCTGCCAAACCATGTGACCTATGACGTCATATTTGTTCCTCACGGATAGGTGGTCATATGTGTGATGTTTCGCCTCAATCTTTTCAGCCATTTCAGAGAAGAAGATTTTTGAAGGTTTTTAAAATAAAACAATATGGCTGTCGCCGAATCACGTGACCAATGACATCATCAAAAACATTTTTGTGGACCATTTTATCCCGAAATGACCCTCAAAATTTTTTAGACATCGGATGTAGCGTTCTACATGTGCAATTATGACATCATAACGAAGGCACCTTTGATGTCATAAAAATACCACACTCATTCCCCATGAGTACTTGCTATGTGCCACTTGTACATACATCTATGGCTTGGGGAACATTTGTGTGAAGTTTCCTCTCGATTTGTCCAGTCATTCTGGAGAAGAAGATTTTTTTTATAGATTTTAGGGTAAATCCAATATGGCTTCCAAACCATGTGACCAATGACATCATATGTGTGAATCTTTTGTTCCTCATGGACAGATGGTCATACATGAAAAGTTTTGCCTCGACCTGTTCAGCCACTTCAGAGAAGAAGATTTTTGAAGGTTTTTTTGAATCACAATATGGCTGCCGAATCACATGACCGATGATGTCAAAAAAAAATTTCTGTGGACCATTGTATCCCTAGATGACCCTCAAAAATGTTCATACTGATCAGATGTGGAATTCTACATATGCATTTATGACATAACGAGGGCACCTATGATGTCATAAAAATCACACTCCTTCTCCATGTGGAGTACTTGCGATGTGCCCTTTCAATTTTTTCCTTGGTGTGGTTTCAGAGATAGAGGTCCAAATTTTTTCCACTATGGGTGCCACACCACGTGACCTATGACATCATAATTATTAAAACATTCTACATGAGCATTCGCACCAATGATGAAAATTTTGTCTCAATCCGACAAGCGGTTGCGGAGAAAAACACGAAAGTTCTGTGCGGACTAACAGACAGACAGACAGACAGACAAACAAATGGACGAAAATGCAATGCCCTGTCCAAATCCTTCGGCGAGGGTAATAAGAAACACTCCTCCATTTTCCCTATCAAGCACCAGCTCGTGACCAGAAATAAGCGGTTGTATCAGAAATAAAATCCAGACACATGCAGAGGCTTGGGGTCAGTTGGCTTGAGAAAGTGTGCTGTGAAGCAGATGAAATGTTCCCTGAGACTGGGTCTGCTCGTGCTTATTACTCAAATCCACAGAGTCAATTTAGTTTACTTTTGGTTGGAAGCGCTTTCTTCTTCCTTTAAAAATGTACAATCCCAACCTCACAAATCTTGTAGGACACATGCTGCACACACACACACACACACACGGATCCTATCCACATCTCTCCCAACTCCAAGTCCGCATCCCTCTCTCCCTCACAACTCCAAATCAGCGTCCCTCCCCACCTCCCAACTCCAAGTGTGGGTCCATCCCCACCTCCCAACTCCAAGTGTGCGTCCATCACCACCTCCAAACTCCAACTCCACATCCCTCTCTCCCTCCCAACTCCAACTCCGCATCCCTCTCTCCCTCCCAACTCCACCTCCGCATCCTTCTTCCATTCCCAACTCCAAGTCCACATCCCTCTCTCCCTCCCAACTCCAAGTCCGCATCCCTCTCTCCCTCCCAACTCCAAGGTCCGCATCCTCTGCTCCCTCCCAACTCCCAAGTCCGCATCCCTCTCTCCCTCCAACTCCAACTCTGCATCCTTCTCTCCTCCCAACTCCAACTCCGTGTCCTTTATCCATCTTCCAACTCCAAGTCCGAATCCCTCTCTCCCTCCAACTCCACTCCGTATCCTTCTCCATCTCCCAACTCCAAGTCCACATCCATCCCCATCTCCCAACTCCAAGTCCGCATCCCTCTCTCCCTCCCAACTCCAAGTGTGTGTCCATCCCCACCTCCACTTCCAAGTCCACATCCCTCTCTCCCTCCCAACTCCAAGTGTGCGTCCATGTCCACCTCCCAACTCCAAGTGTGAGTCCATCCCCACCTCCCAACTCCAACTCCACATCCCTCTCTCCCTCCCAACTCCAAGTCCACATCCCTCTCTCCCTCCCAACTCCAAGTGTGCGTCCATGTCGACCTCCCAACTCCAAGTGTGCGTCCATCCCCACCTCCCTACTCCAAGTGTGCGTCCATCCCCACCTCCCAACTCCAAGTCTGCATCCATTCCCATCTCCCTACTCTAAGTCTGCATCCATCCCCACCTCCCACCTCCAAGTCCGTATACCATCATTTGTTTGTGTTATTTTGCAGTAAGTTGAGAGCGGAGGTTTTAAGCGTATTTTAAGAGACTTGACAGGGAGATTTAAGTTATTTGTAGATAGAATGATCACTGTTGATTATTTCATCACCTTGACAAAATTACAGTATATGGGTATTCATAGATGTGGATACAAAATGCAAACATCATTTCTACTGTTAAAGGCGAGTCAGACACTTTTTGCTGCTTTTTTTGTAATAACCGTATCAAAGTGAGAAATGAGGTTTTGTGAAGACAACAGACGTTATCCTCTGACCTATGTGTTATATTTTGATGTAATCAAACCTGACTTTCCCCTCAAAAACACTCAAATTGCAGAGTTTAGTCCCCTGGATCCCCACCAGCAGGCTATTGTACCCAATGTTTGCGACCTGGGCCTGATTTAGGGGCAAGCGACCCAGGTGACTTCCTGGGGCGCCGGGCTGCAGTAGGTGCTGGCTACCTGGCGGGCTTGAGTTGCGTCTGCCACGAAGTTTCAACAAGGAAATTTGGTGCAAGAGACCATTCGGCCCATCATGCCAGCGTTGCACCAACACCAGATGTAAATGAATGCTGTCAAATTAATAACTTCATTTAATGGGGCTGTTTTAAAAAAAAAAAAAATTGTTGTGTGTGTGGGGGGTGGGGGGGCGGTTTTAAGATGAGGAATGCTCAACATGGACCACACACGATCCCTTGACGAGACACTCTTACAAACATTACAATCAGCTCAGATATATACCACTATACAATCACCCATCCACACTCGAGCGACCTACAAGTCCTATCAATATCCCTTTACCCCTCTATCTCCAATGCTTCTACGGACCTATCTAATTCCAATTTAGACCTATCTACTGTTTCTGCTGCCACTATCTTTCCAGGAAGACCATTCCACGAATTAACTACCCTCTGACCCTCTGAGTTAAAGACCCTCATCTGACAACCATCTTGCTCTCCTCTTCCTTACTTGCAGGTTATGGTCCCTGATTCGAGCACTGTCTATTCTGCTGAAGAACTCTTCTGCATTTATTTTGTCTTCACAGTTTCCTTCATCATGTCAAACATCTCGATCATTTCACCTAATAACCTCCTCCGTTCTCATAAATACAGTCCTGTCTCTTTAAGCGTGGGAACACCGATCCCTTTTTAACCTCGACATGATTCCCACTGCTTCCGAAGTGCTCAACCTTCCTCCGTACACCATCCTTCCAGCAATAGGTTGACATCTTTTGCTCTGATCAAAGTGTATTCCATTTCCTAATCTTGGGAGAATCCCAGAAAACATTACCTTACAACCCTCTGCTTCCAGCTGCTTAATTAGTATCCTTTCCCTATTGTTTGAAACCTCCTCCAAGTAGTAAACTTTCCCGACATCATTTGATCCAAGATGGACCACAACCAACATCTTCCTCCCGCGACCCCATATGATGTTATTTACCCTTCCTTCAATGTCCCCAACTCCTTGCTCCTTCAAAACTACACACAGCTCTCCGTCTATGATCCTTCCTACAGAATCAGGAATCTACATAATTATTCGTTTCATCGCCAACGAAAACTCCCAGGTCTCATTCCTACCTGTCTCTCTTGCTGCACCTTCATAAGGTATTTAAAAGTTTGATAAATGGAGAGGAGGCTCTGAAGTTGCTCCCTTTCCTGGGGCGACATTTGATCTCGGGCTGGCCCTGCTTTTGACACCTCTTCTCCGAATTCCCTGCATTGTTGCTCCCTTCCCCTCCCCTGTCTCCTCCACCCTCCCCAAATCGAGGTTCTGGGTCTGCCCCTGCAGAAGGTATATAGTCATGTTCTTTTCTTCGGCACTTCATTGTCTTTCCGTTTCTCCCTCCAATACTGTTTCCTTCTGCTGTTATATGTTGCGAAAGTGAAGCAATTTGATTTTCTGTTGATTTGAGAAAGAGAAAGAAGAGGAATATAAACAAACGCTCGATATTAACCTGTCTCTCACCTGCGTTAACCTCAGACCTTGGTTCTCGCGCGTTACCTGAGAATGGAGGTTTTGGAGCCAATAAGCGGTATGTATCTATGCTAATAAAACAGTGTGTGTGTGTGTGTATGTGTGTGTGTGTGTATGTTGGTGGTGGGTGTGTGTGTGTGTGTGTGTTGGTGTGAGTGTGTGTGTGTGTGTGTTGTGTGTGTGTGTTTAGTCAGTGGCCTCCTCCATAACTCCAAACTATTTGTGTGTGTGTGTGTGTGTGGTTGGTTGTTGTCTACCATGTCGGGTTCTAGAAATGTAATGGAGCCCTCCAAGTCTCAAAGTATCCACCTCCGCATGAATGTGTGTGAATGTGTGTGTGTGTGCAGTAGTGTGCCTTCCTCATTAACTCCAAAACTATTGTGTGTGGTGTGTGTGTGTGTGTTAGTCAGTGTGCCTCCTGCATAACTCCAAAACTATTGTGTGTGTGTGTGTGTGTGTGTGTGTGTGGTGTGGTGTTAGTCAGTGTGCCTCCTGCATAACTCAAAACTATGTGTGTGTGTGTGTGTGTGTGTGTGTGTTTGTGTTAGTCAGTGTGCTCCTGCATGTAACTCCAAAACTATTGTGTGTGTGTGTGTGTATGTGTGTGTCTTGTGTGTGGTTGTTGTCTCCATGTAGGGCGTTCTGAAAGTGAATGGAGCCCTCCAAGTCTCAAAGTATCCACTCGGTGTGTGTGTGTTGTGTGTGTGTGTTGTGTGTGTGGTGGTGTGTGGTGTGTGTTGTGTGTGTGTGTGTGTGTGTGTGTCGTTGATTGGTACCTACATTTGTGGGTTTCAGAATGTGGAATTGAGTCTTCCCAGGGTGGGCTCAAAGCAGGGTTTCCTCCCCAAAGAGGTGTTTGCTTTCTTCTCAGAAACGACTCACACAATTCTGATGAAACTTCACTACAACCTTCATCACTCATGACGTACCAAAGTTTGTTCATGACAATGGAAAAATTGGGATCTCGGGACGTTTAAGAGGAGTTGCCGCTCAAAATAGGTGTTTGCTTTCTTCTCAGAAACTACACGTACAATTCCGATGAAACTTGACCACCATCTTCACCACCCGTGATGTACTAAAGTTTTTTTCATGACATTAAGAAAAAAAAAATGAGGGTCTCAGGGGGTCTGCGGAGGGTTTGAGTAACTGTTGCTCCTGATCCAGGTGAGCCGCAGGATGCACAGTCCTATTTTTATTCATAAAGGCTGAAGTGCCAAGGTACTTGCCAAGATGATGAAAGCCTTCCTTCTCCCCTTGTAGACCTCTGGGAAGACCATGCAAGCTGGAAGAAGGGACACAGCCAATACACACAGCTTTACATTTATTCCAATTAACTTGAGTTCTGCAGGCCAATTAAAATTTTGTTAGCCAATTATAATTCAGTGCAGGCAATATCATTGCCAGTATGAACAACAACACAAACGTCATCTACATAAGCTGAGGTCATTATGACCAGCCTGTCAGATGGCGATACAAGAAATCCTTGCATGAAGGCGAAGTAAAAGGGGCTCAACACAAAGGAAGTAAAGAATGCCTGTGCTTCCCCGCTGACGGATCTCTAGTAATGGTAGCTTTTACCTGTTGCTGCGTTTGAGCCAAGTGAGTAACTGCTGAAATATACTTATATATATATATACAGGGTGTCCCCAAAAAAATGACTCACTCTTTAAATGATAATTAAATCGTTGTTTTTTACATAAATACAATGAATGTGTAGTACATTTTTTTTGGAACACCCCTGTATATATACTAAATATATACTATATATATTATATATTATATTAAATATTACCTATATATAATAACTATATATATTATATATTACTTATGATACCCATAATCGATCTGAGTGTCTTCCTGATCCATCTTTCGTTTTTTGAATCCCTTTCACACTTTTTTCACTCTTTTCCACATATCTCCTTCTATCTATCTAAACTCGATCCGAGCATATGCGATTCCTATGATTGTTTGTTGGTCGAGTGTCGTTGTGGTCGCCGGTAGCTGTGCTGTGTGTGTTGTGTGTGTGTGTTGTTGTGGTTGTTGTGTCGTGACCGCTGTTTCTCGACAACAGGGTTTATTCTAACGTGCAGTTGTAAATTCAAAATGTGCAGTTGTAAATCCAGATTTGTGCAGTTGTCAATTTGTTCTTTGTTTGAATTTGCATGGCTAGGGTGTCATAAACTAGGAAGGAACCACAATAGACGTCACTGATAGTCTTTAGCTGACCAAAACTTTTTTTTTTATTAACCTTACAATATAATGCAATCATACATATTACATAAATCATAATATAGACATAGACTACCACATTTCACATTACAAATTATATCTTAAACAGTGAGGATTATCAAACGTATTTACAGTAGATGTGAAACCACAAGTGGTTGCTCATAGTCACACAAAGAACAAAATCATAAACCTGAGCCTGAGGTTGACTATGACTAACATTAGAACCAAGTTTCAGGTAAGTCCAACTCGCTAGCTGTCTTTGGCATGAGTAAGATTAAACAAAATCTGTAGAACTTAACGAAAATTAACATTTGAACCTGTCCAAGTAAGCAAAACTGTAAGAAGTTAGAATTTCTTGACCTTCTTCTTAGTGGTTACCTCCACCTCGTCAGGCTTCTCCTATCTCTACTTTGTGTTCTGCTTCTGTGAAAACTCCCTTGAAGTGGACTTGAAACTTTGCTTTGTCATGGCTTTTGTTTCTGCGTGCCTTTGATGACAGCCAAATCATAACCGCCTCCCTTGGATCAAATGCTTCTAATGGTGGCATGTTGTAATGTATGTACAAATACAGATTTTCCGTCTCCACTGACATTCTTGATCTTTCACATGTTTTCAGAGCATTGCTGCTACTTATAAGACGCTCAACATCTGCTGAATGAGGCTTGGCAGCCACAACTCTGCTTAATGCCTTCACCAGATTTGGAAACAGTTCTTTAGACACCAGATACTTGACCAGCTTGTTGAGAGTTGTCTTTTCCTTTCCAGAAGACACAAGATCTTGGTATTCCATACCGAGTTCCTCAAGGTCCAAATCTGGACATATCAGCTGATGAACAGCCTTGATGTCACATCTTGTAGCTTCAAGAAGGGCACCAGTACCTCCATCATGTGCTTGTACAGTACATATGTACAGTACCCCACTCTTAAATGTGTGTGTGTAATTAATTAGTATCGTTTCTTGCCAAAATAGCCATATATGCAGATTGACAGATGAAACTGGTCAAGACACCCCTCAGAATGCACCACAGAGCATCTAGAAATCAAAAATTTTCTGGGGAGACCCCCAGAGCCACCGCAGGGGGGATACCCCTCCCACACCCTCCCGCGCTCCACGCGCCTTGCCCCTCCGGGCCTCGGCGCTGCTACGCGCCACGACGGCACGGCCGTCGTGCTCGGCTGCTTCGCAGCCTCCATTTTTCCCGCCCCTGCCTCACATCAGAGTTTGTGCAGTTGTAAATTTCCTTAGAATAAACCCTGCCCACAACCACTGGTCACTATATAAACTTGCCAGGTATATTGCTGGGACCTGAGGATGTGCCTTTTCAAGGTTTGAATTTAATCGGCCAAGTGCTTCCCAAGTTATGGCCATTTATTTACCAACCAATGACAGGAACCGTTGCTGGGCCATTTTATATCAACCAATGACAGGAAGCGTTGCTGCGTAGCCGTGGTCGATGGTGAAGAGAAACTCAGCCGCGTTCGCTATTGCAGGTTTTTTCTCTCCTTCTCCTCTCTCCTCTCTCTCCTCTCCTCTCCTCTCTCCGTGTTTTTCATTGCAAAAAGGCAAAATACGTTGGCGCTAATTGAATAATTGGCCATTAAAACTAAATTGCGAATAATCATAACTGCGATATGCGAACTTCCGGATAGTGACGAGTACTGTATTCTTTCTCGATTTCTGTACTTTCTCGATTTTCTTAAACCCAATACCCCAATCCAGTCAGTGACGATTACTGTATTCTTTCTCGATTTTTTTTCTTGATTTATCGACTGACTGTATTCTTTCTTTCTCGATTTTCTTAAACACATACCCCAATCCAGTCGTCGTTTACGAGAGCGAAGGAACGGCCTGTGTGGTTGTTGTTTCTGGCACGCGGTTTTGAAATTTTTTTTTTTTGCATGTATGGCCACGCACGTACGGGCAGTGAGAGCGAAGGAACGGCCTGTGTGGTTGTTTCTGGCACGCGGTTTGAAAGTTTTTTTTGCATGTACGGCCACGCACGTACGGGCACGTGAGAGCGAAGGAACGGCCTGTGTGGTTGTTGTTTCTGGCACGCGGTTTGAAAGTTTTTTTTTTTGCATGTACGGCCACGCACGTACGGGCACGTGAGAGCGAAAAGAACGGCCTGTGTGGTTGTTTCTGGCATGCGGTTTGAAAGTTTTTTTTGTTTTGTTTTGTTTGCACCTACGGGCACACACTACGGACGCACCTACGGGCATGCACTAGTTCATTCTAATTCTTACTTTTTCTTTTCTTTTATCTCTTTATTTCTTTTTTTTTTAGATCTGTCTCGGGACAAGCTAATTCTTTTTATAACTTCTTTGCTGTAAGCTCTAACTATGGCTGCGTATCGATGGGTTTCAGGCATCGTGGAGTGGCGGCTGAAACCTGAATCCTATCCCGGTTCCTCTTGATGACTCCATCTTTACTCTTTACTTCTTCACGTTCCTTCTGATGACTCCAATGCAGTATTTGGTCTTCTGCTTGATCATGTTGGCTACTTCATTTTGCTTTGTTACTTTCTCTTGATTCGCTTATGTATATTATATTGTTGTTCAACAATCGATTTTATTTATGCCACAAAATGTTTAATACACCCATTCTATTCAGTAACAATCCACCTTCTTATTGTTTATTTAAGTCCACCAAGCTGTGCTTTCATTAATGCTGGAATGTGTTTGCTCCTTTTGTGCAGAATATAGATTTATGCTCATGTAACTTTTTCTTTATTACCTCGGCCACCGAAGGTGAAGGAGATTATGTTTTCACCCCTTTCTGTCTTTGTTTGTCTGTCTTTCTGTTTGTCTGTCTGTGTGCAGGATATTTCAAGTAGTTTGTAGGGATCCGGATGAAATTTGCTGGGCAGATTGGGTGTGTGACAAGGAAGAATTGATTCAATTTTGGTGAAGATCTGAATCTGGATTCGGATCCGAGGATTTTTTTTATAGTGATTCTTCACCATTGAGAGATTGGGCCAAAATGATATATAGCACGATGTCTCAAAAAGTTGTGGACGGATTCGGATGAAACTTGGCTGTGTGACCCCGATGAATTGATTCGATTTTGGTGAAGATCTGAACCCGGATCTGGATATGAGAATTATTTAATTTTTTAAGTGATTCTTCCCCATTGAGAGATAGGGTCAAAAACGATATGTATAGCATGACATTTCAAAAATGTATTGGGCCCGGATCAGGCATTGTGAGGTGGAGGTATGTGCTCTACCGACTGCCCTTCTAGTTTTGTTTTGTAATTAAGAAGTTTTTTTTTTATCAACTTTTTACATCCTGCTTTCTTTTTTCCAGGGAATCTTTGCAATGTGCTTTGCCCAAGTTTAAAGCTTTTGCACGAGATGATCAAGTGTGCACGCCACAACAAGAATCAGTGTGAAGAGCTGTGGAATAGAGTGATACTTATTGATGACATTCTTAAAGGAAAAAAGACTGATCCAGAGCTTAAAGTATTGAAGAAGTTTGATGCACTGGCAAAAGAGATTACAACATATATTGAAAAGTTTAATCGGTATTCTTCAATGCAAAGTTTTTACCATTCAGTCTCTGCAAGAGAACGTTTTGAGAAGTTCGACCGTGACATGAATCAAATTGTTCAAGATTTAACACTGCAATTTTCTGGGACCCAGGCGAATGCATGCATTGAAGAGCAATCCATGAAGAAACAACAGAAAGACTTCACTGCTGACATCATTGAAGGCATCATGGGAGGTTGTTTTTGCATTCATACAGTTGTGATATTGGTGACCTACCAAAATGAAATGAGTGTGAAGGTATTTGGAGAATTTTTTTTAAATTACGAACGATCATATTATGAGCCATGGTAATAAGCGATCATTTTCAGGTTTTTGAAGTTTTGCATTGTTAAATTACTTTAATACTTTGTCTTTGCAAATTTTGGCATCAATTTTCCAAAACATTATTACCTCCACCACCGAAGGTGAGGGATGTTGTTTTCACCCCTTTCTGTCTGTTTGTGTGCAGGATATCTCAACAAGTCGTCGCCGGATTTGGATGAAACTTGGTGGACAGGTTGGGTGTGTGACGAGGACAAATTGATTCTATTTTGGTGAAGATCCGGATCCAGATCTGGATCTGGATACGAGAATTATTTAATTTCAATAGTGATTCTACACCATTGAGAGAAAGGGCCAAAAACGATTATATAGAATGATATTTCAAAAATGTATCGGACCCGATATGTTCTCATGGATCAGGCATTACATGGCGGAGGTAATGTGCTCTACCGAGTGCCCTTCTAGTTTTATAGTGTAATTTATAGGGGCGATGGCACAACATTCGGCCAATAATTAACCCAAGAAATGATGGTGTTTTGCTTTGATTCAGCAGTCGTTGATGAGGCAGACGGTCCAGCGACCGAGCTATCGGATGTGGCAAGGTGAAAGCGAAGGTGTGCAAGCGTGGAAGGTGAAGCAATGGAGAGGGAGGATCCAGTAAAGAATGAATGACGAAGACGAATGGTGTGATGAGAACTGAACAGCAAAGCATGGAGGAGAGTGAAATAAAGAAATGCTGCAAACAAAGCGAAGTGAAAGGAATGACAGAGGGAAGGACACAAAGAGGGAAAGACAAGAGGACCCTCGTGTTTGCGCGGTTAAGAATAATCAATCTCCCAACAGAGTTTGTAACCCGCTCAAGCTTTGAATCTCTCTGGTCCTCCCACTCTTTTTACACCCCTTTCCTTTACAGTTTACAGCCTTATCTCCCAGAACCTTTTACACACAGCCTTTTTATATACAGCCTCAAATCCCCCACACTTCGCTTCACCCCTCCCCTCATCCATGGGAGGCACTGCCTTCAAGCCGGGTCTTGGCACGATATTCTTCGGTAGACACTCAGGAAACGTACCCAAAATGGCCCTCGGGGCACTCCTGAAGACGATCGGCTCGTGAGCGTGTGGTTTTGATGCAAACTTTTGTCACAGGAGCTCATGAAGCGATTTGAAATGGTTTCAGGGGGTTGCGAGGATAATGCGTTCGTGTGTGATGAAAATACGTGGCAAATGGTTTGCAAGGATGAATAATTAAGTATCCTAACCAAGCTAGGTGCCACAGACCACACCCTTACCAAACAATGAGGTAATCAGGTGAGGACTTCCCAATAGCTCGATGAGTGGTGTGCTGGATGATGGTGCAGCTCAGGAACAGTAACGGTGCAGGAGCGATGCAATTGAGGTGGCATCCACGTTTCAAGAAAGCAGTCCTACCTATCCCAATGATGAAGCACAGCAGGAGATGAAGACAGTGGGAGAGACAGGACTAGCAAGAGGAAGAGCAAGAGTAACAGAGAACGATGTTCTTTCCTAACGGGTCCCATTCCAACTCTGATCACACGCATGTCAGACCCAACTCTCGTGACATCTGGGACTGCCTTCGCTGGTGATGGGTCTTGTAGTTGGCTACCCACTGCTTGTGGGAGGTGCCATCCTCTGGGGCATGTCACTCACGGGGCAGCCCAAATAAAAATAAGTCCATCTCCTCTTCCAGGGCCTACAGCGCATCTTGCCGCCATGGCTTGGGGTGCACTGGCCAGACAGATCACGATAGGTCCTTTTGAAGCGTGAAGTGCTTCTCTTGTGCCTTGTTGCCGAATGGCCTCACTTGGCCCCACCTGCTTACAAAAGGTTTTTATGCATACAATTTTCTCCTAGCTATATTGTCTATAAATTACATACACTGCCTCCTCAGTTGCACATGTAACAAGATGACTTATTCTGACAAGTCCCTGATACATGGCAATCTAATCTACTTTAAACACATGGACGATACCATTTGTACAACAAAATAGCTATGGATCCCCCCCCCCCCACCCTCCACTTATCAATATCCTTATTAACCTTAAGTGTTAGATTTTTCGCTACTTTTATTATTATCCACATTATGTACCCTTAATCCCAATTCTCATAGTAAATGACTAGAACTTGCCATTATGAAATTTATGATTTCAAGGTAGTGGAGCAAGCATTCTGACTACAGAATGTCAAAAGTTCACTGAGAAAAGTTACTTCGAGAGCTGAGGTTTGTGTAAGCGTAGATGAGCATATTAGAACTTAAAGACTATTTCATCCATTTTGGACCATAGATTAGTAGTATACAGTAGATTAAATCAGAGTGAACATGGAAAATTATTTAGCCCTGTAAAACACAATCTGAGATAATGACTCACTTGAGAGTGCTGTCTGGGGCAATTCTCAAGCAATATTAATGATATGATGGACTGCCAAGCTATCTTGTGGTGCCAACTCTCGTATTAAAGATGCTCACGTGACTGCCAAATTTTACTCTGGATCAAAATTCGTGGGAATTCATATGAAGCTTTGACTACAGATTAATATTTGAACATAAAATTAAACCTCAAGTTTTTTTTTTTTTGAGAACAAACAGCCACTGGGCAAGATCCATAAAGCCTGTTTCAAACTTTACCATTGCCTCTGGGCAGAAGTATGAAGTTATATTATTTTAATGTTATTTTCGTTGACATTGTATGAAAGTTTTGTAAGTTGTTTTGAAATCTTTTCCTTTCATATGCCTTACTAATGCACAAAGCGTCACCTTCTTATTCCCCATTTCCCAAATTTTTGGGGGGTTGTAGAAGAAAATCTCAAGTCCTCCTTTACATTTGAGTCATTTATTTAACAAACAACATAAACAAAATACAAACAAACAAATACATGTGCGCATATGGAGAAATCCAGAGAAATACCAGTCTTCCTCCAGATTCTAAAATACAGGAAGATTTAAGTTCTTTATGGAGGATCCAGTACGACATAGCTCTTTTTCATTTCCAAACGCTGGCACCAGTTTGTCATGTCTGTGTATTTCCAGGTAGAGATCATTTTCAGCTTTTGTGCAGCAATCAGCTTAATCTTTGAAGGATTGTAGCATATGTTTCAAATCCAGATGTGTAAATTCTCTCCCACCACAGAATGACGTCAACACTGCTGCCCTTTGGGTACATTGATGGATTACACAAAGGTCTACGGTATGGAAGGTTAATAAGTCAGTCCACTTTTTACAGGCTAGGGAATGTTATATAATTTGAAGCAATCAAAACTTAGTGAACACATCTGGATAGTTCCTTCGAGCAACATTCCAGTTGAGCTAAAATAATGTCTCCAATCAAGCTTGCTGGTGCCGTATATTAATCATTTCATAAAAATCCCTTAGTAAGCAGAATATATTTAAAGGATAGGCAATTCCTTTATACTGAATAATAATTAAAGCTTAGCTGAAACTGCTTACTGTTATGAATACCTCGGCAGGTTGATCATCTTTCAATAAAGAGGAAGGATATGATTATTTAAAATGTAAATTAAAAGTAGATTCATGTTCAAGCACATAGAGTTGCAATTATCATGTCATATTTGAGTACATTTTTCCATTAAAGATTTGTAACAAAATATTTATTTTAATATCAAACGTAATTGGAAACATTTTATTATTATTATTATCACCCTCAAACCCATTATGCTAATTTTGGAGAAATTGCATCGACAAGAGGATAAGAACAGTTTTCTTGTATCTGGTTGAGATGTCGTGATATGTATCGTTTTTGGCCCTATCTCTCAAATATGAAGAATAACCGGATCTTCACCAAAATCGAATGAATTTGTCCTTGTTACCACCATACCTGTACATCAAGAGTCTTCTGAATCCATCTATAACTTGTTGAGATGTTCTTCTTACAGACAGACAGAAAAACAGGGGTGAACACATAACCTCTGTCCAACTTTGGTGGCGGAGGTAAAATAATATGCCATATACATCATCATAGTTGTGGAATTAACCCGTTTGTTGTGACGGATCTTTGCTACTAATTATAATTGTTGAGAGCGACAGATTTTTGGTAGGTGTGGTGGAGGGTAGGGGGATAGTGTTTTCTTATAATTTTCTTTTTGTGTTTTTCAGTGATCTCACCGAATATGAAAGTTGGATTTGAACAGCAAATGAAAGCACAATTGAATCAAATATTTTTGAAAGTGGATGCCTTTGGTAAGGTTCATCTCTTTTACTTTTTTGTGTAGTGTCTAATTTTTGTTACACATTCATTGTCAATCACGTCTCTCACACCATAATGGTAGGCTGGCAGGATGGTCTAGTGGTATGCACGCTTGCCTCTCGGCCATCTAGACTGGGTTCAAATCTCGGACCAGCTGCAAACTGTCATCCATTATTTCACAAGCAGAGTGATTCAGCAATGGGTGTGCTGTTCGCTGGATGGATTGGACGTTGAGCCGGCATCCCATCTGCCAGCATTAGTTGGTGGATGCTAAACATCCCACTGGTGCCCTTCAGGAAGAGTAGGTGAGCTATTGCCAGCACTCTGAACAAATTACAAATTCCTAACCTAAAGATGGCACTGCATCAGTGTCACAGTTGTGCCCTCAGCCAATGATGCTACCCTGCAACCTTATGCTGCATATGAAAAAAGACGACCTATGATGGCAGTGGGAGTCAATAAATTTCAATTAATGACCACAGCTGTTTGCAACTGAAAACAGAGAAAGACCCCTGCCAGTTTTGAGCAAAGTTTAGATCTACGTCACAGCTATATAGTAACCTTGGGCAAGCTCTAAGGCAACTCTATAGTCCTATGATGTGAAACCTCTGATCAAAACTGCACATAGAGGACATTTATTCTCCGTTATTCCTTTTTCTGCCACTGTTTCTTTTGTGAGTGTTGCTTGCAGATTAATCATTGCTTTGTTATTTAATAAATAACTTATACCTTTTTGCTTGTTGTTCTCCCAAGTCTGATGTTGGGTCTAACCCATTTTTCAACCAAAATATTGCTTCGACGAATGAATGACAACAAAGATCCTGAAAAACATAAATCATTCAATCTCCTTCACATTGAAGGCAAATTTGATGGACGACATTGATGTAATCATACATATTCACCTCCTTGGCTCATATATTTATCTTCTTAATCACAAAACTCTAATTTGGCTTCCCTTATGATCACCTAATGGACAGATATCCCGAACCTTAAGCAAGAGTTCAATGTCGTTTCAATGAGCAGATGTTCATATTGTGCATCTCTCACTATATAGAATATAATCCACGAGTGAGGTACCCATGCTATGCACAGGAGGGGGCTGGACAGACGGTTCGTGAAGGACTCGGGGGGGGGGGGGGGGGGGGGGGGAAGACTTCCTGCAGCTCACCCCAACAGAAGTATATTGGGAAATATTTATGCCATCACAATATGGTGAAGCTGCGAATAATGAATCCGCGAATGTCACGGGTGGAAACCCTCACATTATTTCCTCATTCTCCATCAGTATTTGTGAAGGTAAAAGCCACACAGTCAGGCTCAGATCCAGTCGGGTTTTTGGCAACAGAGCCAGCCTTGAGGAAATATCCCAAAACGCGACAAATTAGCTCTTCCAGTGCAGTCTCGGAGCCTGGCATGCCCATGACAGACTGGGTGGGCATAAACACGAATCCCACAGAATGGTGTGACAACACCACAATAATTTATAGAATGCTTTGCGAGTGGTATTTGAAAAAAGGTTTGAGACAAGTCAGATACGATTATATAGGACCAACCCGCAATGGTGCGGAGAGTGCACTCCACACAAGGCATTAATAATGGTTGTGGTTTTCTGTAATGGCCAACATCTGTGAATGCAGTGACAAGTCGGGATCCATCACTGGGCTTTTTGATGAGGAAGGTGGGCTTAACATATTCCACACAGACATCAACATCTTCATGCTTAACGAACATGCCGACAGCTTCCAACTCATCAAACACGACCTGCAGGTCAACAAGGCATGATCGGTCATACTGGGGGAGACAACCTTTGCGTGGTGGGGGTTGAGTTGGACCCATATTTACAATGGCACGAATGTTCCCGACAGCGCAAATGTGACTGATGATTTTAGGGTCAAAAACAGGTGAGAACTCATGATGGAGAACAGTGAACTTTGCCCTCATATCCGTTGCCAGGATGTTGTCAGGATCAACGTGGATAGTGTCAACACAGGCATGAAATGATCGTGGTGGTGCACACTCAGCCAACACTGGAGGGGGGCTCACAACCTTAGGGATTGGGGGAGCACGAGTGATGCATAAATGGGAATAACGCTTGATAGAGATGGGACTTGTACTACAGTTAGGAATGCGAACGCTGCCACATACACTGTGCACAAGGTCGTGTTGAGGCCATACCTGCCTGGACATCGAGTCTTGTGTACATAGGGCTCTTGGACTGGGCTCAATGGCGGTCAGAATATATCATGGTGCTGGGGATGTCTGAAAGTGGAATTTCAAGGAACTCACCAGGCCAGAGCATGGTTGTACTTGCTGGGGAGCATCGAACAACTTGTGTGCGGCGGATTGAAGAGACCCTGTCTATCTTAGGGGACAGATCACCGTACATGCACTGATCATGATCGACAATGCAAATGAGACTCCGTGTGGGGTGAATAGTAATGTCATTTTGAGACATGAACGGAGTTCCTGCAAGGACATCAACATCGAAGTCTGATACAATAAAGGCGTCAAGTGCCACAATTTGATCAGCCCTATTGAGAACAACATGGGTTTTACTGATGACATCCAGGAGGGTCACACCATCCACTTCATAAGCACGTTGTGAACTTTTTGAGACTGGGAGGCCAATATGATGAGCCAAGGTCACACGAACAATGTTAGTTTCGGCACCACTGTCCACCATGAGGGGGATAGCATGGTCGTTGTAAAAGAGGTTGGTATACACATGCCTTGTGAAATATGCAGATGGCTCGTAGTAGTGTCCAGTGGTGACGAAGACTTATTGTGGTCATCAAAGGTCACTATCAGGACAGTCATCAGCAAGGGTCCTCGCCGCATATCTGACGAATGCTGAAGAAGAATGCTTTGTCTAAAGTTGGAAGGAACCGATAACGACTTGGGAAATGATCATCAGGGTGAGCTGCCTCTTTGCATAAGGGGCAGTGTGGGAGTAATCGTTTGCCATTGGGTCTAGATGGCTGTGGTGAAGATGGATATGACCACTGTTGGAGATTGAATAGGGTTCAGTAGGATGGTTTAGTTTCAGCTGACCTCATGACTTTGGCATCAGCTGCAGAAGCAATCTCAGCAAGGAGTGAGTCCATGGCTTGTGAAATCTCAGGTTTGAGTGAGACTAATGTTCGAGACATCAACTCAGTCCCATAACGTTGCTTGACCAGCTGGGGGCAGATCTGGGTGAAGCAAGCGAAGCCATGTTAACACAATAAGGTTTTCTAGCATTGGAGACAACTCTTCATCGATTGATGTTGACTCACCACGATGGCTCATTTGGGATATCTGTTCTTAACAGGCTATTATCGATGAATGTGGTGAGTCACTGGAACAAATCCTCAGTGTGCTTGTCTCTCCCAAGGTGTATGGAGTCAAAATCAGGAAATGGGCTCCTGATGGCTGGAAACAAAAATGCATACGAATGGCCTGCCAGGCTGAAGCCAGTGATGTGGAGTTATTTACAATTGCGGATCTTGAGATCACAGTACAAAAATTGGCAATTTGTCCAAGCATTAGTTCAAGATGAGTCACCTTCTGTTGTGCTGTCCAGTCATTCTGAAGGCCCTGTCACACCTTGACGTTTTAGCCAGCGTATGGCAAGGTATCAAAATGTATGTTAAAACGCTGGCGTACGCTGAACTATTGATGTTTTTTTTCCAGTTTTGGACGTATTCATAACGAGTTGGACGTATGCATAACGTACACAGACGTTTCGATAACATATGGATAACTTATATCAACGAATGCTGAGCGTGTTGTCGGCGTTCACAACCTATGCCCAACGATAGTTTAACTTAGGCATAGCGCGCGGCAGCGGTATCGCTGACGATCACGTGGTGTAGCCTATTAAAAGGCTGCGCTCGACGATTCAAATCATAACCGCACTAGACATCCAAGTGTCAACATCACCGTCATGCCGAAGAAAAAAAAAACAAAAAAAAAATATGGAGTCTGGAACACTGACGCTAAACATTACCTCGACGTGTTTCGACTTATGAGTAACTTACAAGTAACGTGTGTCAACGATCGTGTAACAGCCTACAAACGTTACTCATAGGTTAGAAATACGTTTCGGGTACGCTAAACATTACCTCGACGTGTTTCGACTTATGAGTAACTTACAAGTAACGTGTGTCGACGTGTGTCAACGATCGTGTAACATGCCTACAACACGTTACTCATAGGTTAGAAATAAGTTTCGGGTATGCTAACATTACCTCGACGTGTTTCGACTTATGAGTAACTTACAAGTAATGTGTGTCGACGTGTGTCAACGATCGCGTAGCGTGCCTACAACTTATGGCCAGCGTATGCGGAACGTGTGAGTCATACGCTGGCATACATCGAAAAATTTCAAGCATGTTAAAATTTGTCGACGAGCTCGGCGTACTACGACGTATGCCAGCGTACTCGACGTATGCCAGCGTGCTATTAACGTATACAAAACTTACCCATAACGTATTCGACGTGTGCCAGCGTTTTAGACAAATATTTCATACGTTGGCATACGCTGGCTAAATCGTCAAGGTGTGACAGGGCCTTAAGTCTCATCACCATCGTCAGCAAAGTTATGAAGTGGGGGAAGCCAGACTTCTTAGCCCAGTTGATACCATTCGCAAGGAATGGCTGCAAAATTCGAATCCAATGATAACACGTACAATATGTTCTATCGCCAGCATTCGAGTGACGTTATCGTCTCATTTTTGTAGAGACACCATGCACTGCTTTGTTGCACGACTGGAGGCCGCCATCTTTGGATGTTGCCGTTTTCATTGCGTTAAACCAAAGGATCACAAAGTCGGTCCTTTTGCCGACACTCACCCAGGGCCGGATTTAGACATGTGGTGGCCCCTGGCAGCCTTCAGTAGTGGAGGCCCACCCTACCTTAGAATACTAAAAAGGTGACAAGAACATATTTACAGTCATCCATAAAGTATATTTTTCAAGAGCAAAGAATCTGAACTTCTATATAAAATAGAGAATGAGATAGATGAATATCTTATATCTGTTATGGATGAATATCTTGTATCTGTTCCACTAACTACCAACTACCATTCAGGCACTCACAAATACATTTTCCTTACAATTTTTTTTTTCATGAATATGTGGAGGCCCCTGATTGTGGAGGCCCCTGGGCAACTGCCCAGCTTACCATGCCTAAATCGGCCTGCGCTCACCTGTCGGGTTTGATCCGGAGACTGTGATAAAAAGGCGTGAGATGAAACGCTGCCACCATGTCAGTATTTGTAAAGGTAGAAGCCACACAGTCAGGCTCAGATCCAGTCGGGTTTAATGCCGACCATGAACAGCACTCGGTCAAGATGGAGACTCATCATGCGCATGCGTAAGAATACCCCTCCGCATACATACCATTACAGTGCAGCAACCAGTCCAGACTGGTTCTCCTTTAAACTCAATCTCTCTATATTTTCATTCCAATCACAAATTAATATTATAACATTAATTTAACAAAATACAATATTACAAACACTCGTGAGGTAAATGAATATAAAGGTCGTTCTGACATTACATCCGGATTGGGAGCAACTTCGTACGGATCAAAACTCAAAATCATAAATGTGTTGAGGTATTTATGAAACCTCCCACCCACCTTTGGATACGGGCTGGGACCCCAAAATGTTCCACAGAAGGTTTGGCAGGCTATCCCCAAAACTGAGGGAGTAGTTGAGAGTCGGACAGACAGACAGCCACTCCTACTTTATAATTTCCATTTTGTAAAGCTTTCTGCCTGTGGGCATTCGCTACATCTAGTCCATTCTCAGTTCACTGATCTTGATGCACACACAATGTATTGTTATTGATGGTGGAATCTCTTCCACTCATTTTATTAACAATTGGAATCTGTCACGGCATTGTTTTAAAGCTGTAGCTTTTCTAATTATTTCGGTAGGCTTTAATACTTTTTTTGGACATCACTTCATATAACTCTTCAAATTCCATTCTGTACAGAGCAATTTCACACCTTGAAATAGATGAAGTTTTTAGATAAGCAAACAGAAACCTCCCTTCCCCCTAACCCCCTCACCCGACCTCTGAATCACAGCAATCCTACAATCATCATGAAGCGTTTTCAGTGTGAATGCAGGGTGAATGTTGAAAGCTGTCTGGGTGACTTTGTTCTGCAGGAATGGCGAACCACCCAATAAATGAAGTGAAAAAAATTGGTTTGTCAAGCATTGAACACATGAAGGAGGTGGCCACGAGAACGTCGAAAAATTACAAAATTTACAAAGGAACATTCTGTGCCTTCCCAGTCCTGATCAAACGCTTTACTGCACCTGAATTAAAGTAAATCCTGTCTTTTAATAGTACTTTGGAAGGACTTGGACTGTTTGCATTGTAAAGTTTTCATCTGCTTGTTCAATCTGGGATGTTGTACTTATCATCACGATTATTTGAGGATGTCTGATGGTAATGATTATTTAATGAATATTGCGCAGCTCAAACTTGGAACAAAATGAAAAGTTGGCGATGAAAGAAGCTAAAAATCTGCGCCAGTTTGACCATCCAAATATAATCCGCTTCTATGGGATCATCATGGAAAAGCAAGGTTTGTTTGGAATCAAAGGTTTGATTTAATATTCAAATGTTTATACTAACCTTAAAGATCACATCGAATCTTGCCTTTACAAGTTCATCTCTGAAACTTCACATTTCTGTGAAGATGATGATTTGTTTTGTATTTTGTGAATCAAGTATATTTATATTCTAAATTCTGATTGATTTGTTGCTTTTTTAAGACAGCAATGGTTGCTGTTAAAATAATTGCTTCAATTGTGGTTGTGGTTTTTGGGTGGTTGCCATTCACACAACAATTTATTGCATTAGTGGATACCGATTTCATGAAAATACAAACATATGGGAGTAATTTTCCAACTGGACTCTCCTTCCAAAGTTTCCTTGCAGTTGTGTAAATATACCTTTTCCTTTACAGTAGGTTACTCCTGGATTATTGTTTGCTTCACAGGAGAGGGTAATTTTTTTGGAATCGTCATGGAATACTGCAGCAAGGGTCCATTGTCCTCACTCCTACAATCAGAGGAGGACCTCAGCTGGAAACTGAGAGTTCACATGGCACAGGAAGGTGCCAGCGCACTTTACCGGTATGTTTATCGCATTGCTGAGTATGTTTATCATATTTTTTGTTTGAAATTCATTAACAGAAGAAGGTTGTGCTCAAAATTGACTTGGAGAATGTTCTCATTTGAATATCTTAATCTCAACAGGTATTTTCACATTACTTTTTTTCTCGTGTGTGTGTGTGTGTGTGAGAGCAGGCTACACAGTTGGTCAAGTCCTTTTGTGCACAAACGTGTGACTTCTCAAAGCTTTCTTGTGAACGAGAGCAACAGTCTAAAGGTACAAATGGGAGTTGTGGGTATAATATGATGTGAGTTTGAGCAAACCTTGAGTAGACACAGAAGGAGAAGAGGAGAAGTTCGAGAGATTGATGTTTTGGAACACTTTATGTTAATCAGCCATTTGACCTCATGTTTAGTCAGTTTTGGTCGCTATGGACAAATTTCCCATGTTTCACTGCTTTAAACATGCACTGCTTATGCAGTTCTGTTTTTTTTAATTTTTTTGTTGGTCTACAATGTTGAGGCTCATGGAAGAGCTCAGATCAGAATGTAACAGAACAAAAACAACAGCAGAAAGAAAGGGGAAAAACACCAATGGCAGGGTTGAGGGACAAAACAGAGGGAGACTTGGAGAAATAAGAGATGTAGTGAAGAATTAAGGCCAGGGAAAGACAGTGTTGGCTTAATGCTTGGTGTTGACTTAATGGTTAGGGTGGTAGGCTTGGGATTCAAGGATCCTGAGTTCAAATCCCACTCGGCTGTTTAATTAATACCAGGTGGGGTTGACTCTGCCTGTCATCCTTCCGAGGTCGGCAAAATGAATGCAGCTTGCTGGTATCCTGTGTCGGAGTGGCGATCCATCAGAATTGTGCCAATAGCCAAGGAGACTGCTCAGGCAGCACCAACGCTCTGCACAGAGTATGGTCCCAATGGATGGATGGAAGGACATAGGGAGTGAACAAATTGATTACAGCCACAAACTCTCAGGAAGGAAAAACTGGAAACTTGGAAAGAGGTGAGCTAGAGAAGGGTTAATGGGGGTAGAAAAGATTGTGGTTGTGATGGCGGATGATCTAGGATGATGGTGAATGTGATGACTCCGTTCTCCGGCTGAGTTGACCATCCCTAGGCTCCGCCCCCCTCAAACGATATTTGCAAA
>CM068963.1:106256129-106268452 GCA_035128595.1 Eptatretus atami
TAAAAAAAAGTGCAAATTTATTTCTTAAATTTTTTATGGGGGAGGGTTGAATCACTTAAAACTGTGCAAAGCAAAAAAAAAAAATTCAAAATTTTTCAAAATTCGCGCCATCGCCAATATGGATTTTGGGACAATCCAAAATCTAATGCATAGATCCTTGGACCAACCTAATCCCCCCACCATTTCTCATAAATCGTCGAGCTATTTCCGTATTAATATGGTCACAAACAAAACAAAACAAACCAGAAAGGTCGAAAACAGTAACCTCTCGTTCGATGGCGGGATGTTATAATACGCACTTCCGATCTATTAAATGTGGTCTACTTTATTCCTCTATTTTTTTCCCCATGTTACAATTATACATCCTAGTCGTTACTACGTTGTCGCCCAGCATCTATGCAGCATCATCATTTTTTATTATTATAATTACATTATATACCATGTATTCACATGACCATCCGAAGGACATCAATTCATTGATGCAACTGACAGTCACGCCGAACAGTATAGAGTTCATCCAAACAGGAGAAACACAATCTGAGCTATTCCATTGGACTCTTGCAATCCCGTACGGAAGATGTGAGATGGTCCACACCCGTCATCTTCCCTATTACAAAGTACAATTTGGGGATTCGTTAATTTACATTTGGATGAAATTTTAATATGACAGGGAAGAAGGATACAAACAAATTGACCGGTAAACGAGATGTAGCCACATGAAAGGTCAGATTATTCTACATCGTCAGCCTGGGGGCGAGATGGCGTGCGCGATGACTCATCACGCACACGTTGTATCTTATTGTATCAGCGCGTCGTTTTAACGATCATATACTTGGACAAAATTTTCAGAGTGATAACGTGCGGAATTTTTATCCGGAATTGTTCAGAAACCCTAATAAAGGGACGTTCAAACCTTGAATAATTCTACGTGTTGATTCTCATTAAAACCCTCACAATGTAGCAGGTCCCTCGAACTGGACCATTCGGATCGTTGTCGTCCTGTCACGATCTTCGTCACGTGACTCTGCAAAAACCCATCAAGTCTTTTTTCTCCAGATTTTCGGACAATCAAATTATTTAACACAATCAATTAATATATTTTCAGTCAAATACAACATGATAATTCACCATTTCAGGGAATTATCGTGTGCTTGGAATTCTGAAGTTGCAGTCAGCTCCTTACAGACTCGTTCTAGACACCACGGTGGACGTCACGGAATCTAACGAATTACATAACAACACAATGCGCATGACCGACCGATAAACTAGCACGGACACGGATCACAGACACGACACCACCACACAATCAGGTAAAAAGAAAACACTCCTCAATGACATTCGGCCCAGCACTATAAATTCAAGGCAGACATTGCTGCATCTGCTATCATCATCTCTATAAAACAACAAGTGTCCCTACACATACAAGTTCCAGGAGATGGAACACTCAACGCTAAACAACACCAAACTCAACCTTCAACACACATTGTATTTCACATATACGTCTCAAAACAGGAACTTACAAACATTCACACCACTTATCATTCCCACCTAGCCATTTCTAGTCGTTAAACCTTTGACTCCATCCACACGACTAACACTCTCCAGTGTGTTCCGTCTTCACGATATACTTTAGTTTGTCCATTCTGTAACTCATAGTTCTTGCAGAGTTATCCCATCTATTTCTACCTATTCAACTACTGATAGCTTTCAAACGTTCTCCGTTTACTTCACGAACCAGGTCCGTTTTATCAACAGCTTTTAAGCCTTCTTCAGACTTAACTATCTGTCTCTCACACCCACATCAGAAAAGAGGGACTCGAACCTATTTCTCCTTATTTCACAGTATCATTATCCTCTTACACAAAACCTTCATGGCGCTCACCTTCACAGAATATACGGACTGAACCTGCTATCTCCATATTCACTTGGATATCTTATCTCCACTTCCGTTACCAGATACAGCCTGACATGCCTGTGGTCTTAAAAACCAACATTTGACCCTCTATATTGTTTACCGTTATTAGTTCTGCCTCTCAGCAGATCTGGAGCTGCGTTCAAAGGAAATCTCTCGCCAGGTGTCAGTTCTTTAACCTAGGGTGTCCTGTTTTGCAGGAGCCCGACGTGTTGCGCACCACGCAGCCGATTAGCTGAGACCTTGTAAGTGGGACACAAGGACGCTCCTCGGTCCACAGCTTCAGAGTCTGTGAGGTCCGTTCTGGGGTGCCACTTGATGACTCGTTCTCGGCCGGTATGAAGAGAGTCAACGAAGAGGATTCACAAAATGAGCTGTTTATTGAAGGACACACCCAGTGGAGTTGGTGTAGCAGCTCAACCAACAGAGAGAGCTACAAACACAGAGTGTTTACATTCAAAACTCTCCTTATATACGATCTATCTCTAATTCCCAATCTATCTCTCGGTTATACTCTAACCTAGTTGGTGTGACAAGAGCTCTTATTTTGGGGCCAGCAATTAGTCCTCTCCCCTGTCAGGCTCTTATCTCTGGTGGGATGGTTGCGGACAACAGAAACCCTTTTAGTTCACAGAAATGGTAAGAGTAAGGACGAGTCTGGCTTTATATCACAGTAAGAGCAAGCCCTATTCACGTAAAAGCCCAGCCATTAGTTTTCAAAGTGGAATGTGGGTTGACCTAGCGTGCAGCCTGTGCTATGATGGACTGACAGAAATAAAGGCATGACAATCAGAAAATGCAGTTCACCTAAACAAGGGCCAAGAGTGGAATGCTTGGAAAACCCAGATAACGTTCCTCGGGTTATACATATGTAAATAACACAGCAGTGCTTTTAGGGATCTGGTGAAGATCTACTAGGAACGAGTTAACAACTATAGGAGTTTCTTGTCAAGGCTTACAGATGAGTATATGAAGAATGGGGTTCGTAATCCTAGTCATCTAAATAATATATATATATGTATTTATGAATAAATTATGGGGATGTGACATTAAAATAGCAACTCCCAACGGGGAAAAGTACTCGTTACTTGAAGCGCACTGGGAGGGAAAGAATGAGATTGAAAGAGCTGAGGAAGTTGCGTTCGACTATGCAGGCAAATAAATTGGAGACAGAATGTAATTGAGTGGCTTAAGTATTTGGAATGTTTCTGAAAAGGGGACTACTGGATACTGGCAGTCGCACCCTGCAGAAACATGGGGGAGGGTGGGGGTAGGGGAGAGGGGACAGATCATGAAAAGGGTAGAGGATGCAAGACCAAAATGAATGAATTAGAAGACAGAGAGATAACTGACCTGTCTGCGATGTGAAAGTGATAGGCCCAGGGACTCAGCATCATCATGGGAGATTTCAATGATCCTGAAGGCCTTAGTTTCCATGGTGTCAAGCTGAGCAATGTGAGAGGCAGGGGCTCCAGCCTGGAGGGAAGGGCAGTACTCCATCAAACTGCAGATGAAGTCCTTATAGGTGGACAAAAGTTCAGCTGTGCCAAGGAAAGACTTTGCACAATAGTTGATATCCAGTTGCTGGCTGGCTTTGGAGGCCAACTTATAAGTATGGTTTATCCAAGAAAGATCATGGCAGATGGGCTTAAATATTTGAGTGACTGCACCTCTTCAAGAATATTGTTAAGAAAGTAAAGTATATGGGAGGGTTCGTCAGATGGTCCTTCAGTATGATAGAGTGAGAGTGTGAGACATGTCAGAATGGAAAGACATATTCCAAGTGTTTGACCAGCTTGTGATTGTGTCAAGAGGGAAGAGGCTGCTGCTGCTTTCCTATCTGGAGGATGAGATATGTTACAGCGGAGGGTTTAGGTCATCAGAAAAGAGATAAAGAGGATTTTCAAGAGAGTCAGAAAGATCTTTGATGAAGATTATGAATAGGACTGGGCCCAGAACACTTCATTGGACACTCCAGGCTTGACATGGAGAGGAAATGCGAGGATGCTGTTGAGAGTCACGTGCTGGCTATGAGAGTAGAGGAAGTCAGTAAGCTATTTGTGGAGTTGGCCTTGAATGCCATCGCCAACGAGTTTGGAGAGCAAGGCAGGATGCCACACTGTATTGAATGCTTGAGCTATGACAAGAGAGATGACCCTGATGTCATGCCTGACATTGAGAGTCTCCATCCATTGTTGGGAGAGCAGAAGGAGCTTGTCTAGTGTAGTGTCCTGATCTGAATCCAAACTGGTAGTTTTGGATCAGGTCATTGGAGAAACGGAATGATTTAATGTCAATTCCGATGATGGATTCCATGATCTTGCTGATTATTGGAAGTAACATAATAGGATTCATTAAGGGGATTGGTTTTTGCACCATGTTTATGTAGTGCAGTGATTTTGGTTGACTTACAAGCATATTTTAGATGTCCTTGGGCAAATTATAGGGTTAACAGAGCAGAAAAAAGTTGTGCAAGAGCAGCAGAGCAAGTTATTAGGACATGCGTGCTGATGCTGTCTTTTTTGACATTTGCACTGATGCCATCCAGGGCATTTGCAGAATCAGAGTGGAAGGATTCCAGAAACTTCTCCACTATCTCAGGTGAAAAAGATACATAGTTCAGGAGCACTTGCAAGTGACTGGATTGGGTGTTTATAGAAAGTGAGTGGTTGGGGATACAATCCTTGGAAGTAAACACAGTATTGAGACATTCGGCATTCTCACGAGTGGTCGCCTGTGATGCCATTTGAAGTTATGGAAGAGATGGGCAGGTGATCTTCTCCAGAGACAGACTTGATAAGGTGCCACCTTGTTTTTGAGGAACAGACAGGTTTGATATTTCAACGTTGAGGTTGGCCAGATGATGTTATTTTGTTCTCCTGAGAGTGGACACACTTGTTGTGGGCTTTGTGCAGTAATCAGAGGTTATCTTTGGTCAGATTTTCCTTCTGGAAACAGAATGCAAGTTGTTTCAAAGAAACTGCCTCACTGCAGGATTCAGAGGACAGGTATGATGACTGCAAACGAGATGGGATGGATCTGTGCATAAGAGAGAGCAGGTTTCTATGGAAGAATTCCCAGGCTGAGTTAATATCAGAGGTGGCAGATATAGGAGACCAATGCTGAAGTGAGATGGCAGCTTGCAGTCCCTGCCAGTCTGCTAGAGTGAACTGCCAGACTCGCTGGTGATGAGTCAGCTCTCTGAGAATAGCCAGCGAGATGTGGTCAGATGAACCAATTGAAGCAGAGGAAGAGAAGGAGACATCAGCAGGAAAGTTGGTCAATATGATGTCCAGAAGGAAGGTTTTGCCATTAGCAGATATCCAGGTCAGAAAAGTCAGATTTAGTCACATGCGAATTTTCTGAGTTTCTCTTAACCGCTCCTGATTGACACTAAATTTCCACCATCGATGTGACTTAAATCATAGCAGAATTTTGTTTAATGATAATGATATTCATAGTGTCCTTGGGTTGTAGCCATTTGGAAAATGTCAGTTAAAGTAAATTGTGGATCATAAGCATTACGTAAATGCCTTTGTAAATGAACGATTAAAAATTGAGCGTTATAATCTATAAAATTTTCGTTTACACACATCGGTAAACCGTAATAAAACTGCTTGATGTAAAGAGCCCGATTTGAACTGTAGATGCAGTATTGTACTGAAACTGCTGGTAGATTCTGGAAGGTAACTAACATTCTAGATGAAACTCCAGTATGGTCACTAGAATCGCATTTGCTGGAAGCACCAGTGATTGTATCGGATACTATATAAACCCGATGATAGAGCCAGTGTAAAGACATGACAATGCGACAGAAGTGCGTCTTTTGATCGTCCCTTGCTCATTTCACTCCGATGAGTGACAGAGGTTTAATGTTCCAGAGCGGTTGTTAACTGCGTGGAACATATAATCAGGTGAATTAAAACTCATTAAGAGTTGTGACGGGAAAGAATTCCTTTAGCTCATTTAAATCATCTCCAAGATGCCAGCCGTCAAAGAGACAACGCCAGTGGAATCAAGGATCGACAGACCCAAAGGACGAGTGAACACACGTGAGTCCCATGGTTGGCAGACTGGACACCCTGAGCGCGGAAATAATCAAACGCGTGAAATCAGAGTTGGACATTGCATGTAATGGTAACTTCCCTCATTTAACTTGTTCTGTTATTTGAAATACTAGTGTCGCAAAAAGTTTATGCTGTTGATGTGTCATTGTATGTCCTCAGAAGTCACAAACACTAACTGACAAGACCATTTGTAGTGACTGAACCAGTACGATGATCAGACTCGGAAGCTCAAAGCTTGGAGTCGTTAGAGAACATGCTGAGTCCGCAACACGAACAACATACGTACACCAAGAGATAGAAACCCTCAAAGGTTTGCCGTTATCCACCCCCCCTTGATAGAGTGGCACCATGATGGAAAAAAGGTGGAATAGACTTGGACCTCTGTCATCTCCCAAAACCGCACATGGCAAAAATGAATAACTATGACTTCCAACTACTCTGCATGAGGAATAAGCATTATTGACTGTGATGTCATATGAAGTGTTATCCTGATGAAAATCGACACATAGCATGCTGCATCCTTCAAGATGAAATATATCTGTGTCTCTCAATGGAAAGATCGTGAAACAAGAAAAATAAATTATTGATGCCAAAAATTGACACTGTGTTTGGCAGCCATATTGTTTTTTTAAAAGATAGCTTCATAAATGATCTCTCCGACTCTCTGGAAAATCCCTATATCTCTTTTGCTGAATGACTCCACCCTTCTGCTGTACATCGGTCATCCCTCAGAACGGCAAGCAGCAACTTCTTCGCTCACCTGCAGATTGATAGATAAAATCAGCAAACTGTGTCCAACACTTGGAACATGTCTTTCAATCCAGACAAATCTCACATTCTCCATCGATTTCTCCGAAAGGACATTATAGATACCCCCCCCCCCCATCCACGTTTCTTCAACAATCCTCTGAAGAAGTCCTCTTCTTTCAAGCTTCTGCGTCTCACTATTGCCATAACGCTTTCCTGGGAAGCCTACATTCAACCTGGCCCCCAAAGCCAGTCGCCGACTGGGAATCCTCGTCGTGCAAAGCCTTCCTCGCGCCACCTGAGCTCTTGACCACTTATCAAAGCTTTTCGTCTGCAGCCTGATGGATAACTGCTCCTCCCTCTGGATCTGGTGGCTCCTGCCTCCTCACCTTCTCGGCTTCACACTTGGAAACAAGGGCATTATCGATCATTGGCCTCCCGCCATGAGGCGATATTGGCCTCTCACTCAATCGCCGCAGGTTGTCAGTCCCTTCCTTCCTGAAAGTCCTGTACTGTCCTATCTTGATTCCCCCATGTCACCCCCCCCAATCCGCTCTCCCTCCACAGATCTCTATGCTCTCTGTTCCCCACTGTTCTTGTCCTTGCCCAACCCGCCCCTCTTGTCTCATTCCCTCCTTGCTGTGCGTTGTGTGTCAGCTTCTCACACGAAGCTCTCGGACAATGGTATACAAATTTTTTTTTAAAAAAAACTCTTCTCTCAGAACCGCTTATAGATCAGAAGTGAAACTGCACCCAAATGATCGATTTGCCTGCTGAATAAAGTTGATAACTATGACATCATAGGCACATGGTCTGGCAGCCATCTTGGATTACGTGAAAAACCTTCAAAAATTCTCCAGAACAGCTGGACAGATTGAGGAGAACTTCACAGACCTGTTTACTTCGAGTTGGGATACTTGGTGATAAAGAATAATGATGTCACGTGGTTCGGTCGGCATACTTGGATTGAAGAAAAATATTAAATAATTTTTCTCTGGGGCTGCTTATCAGATCGAAGCAAAATTTACCAAGTATCATCAAAAAATAAAGCTGCATCCAGTGTGAAATGTTGATGTCATAGATCACGTGGTGTGGCAGCCATATTGGATAGAAAATGAACCTTATCCGATCAAAACGAAACTTCACACATGTAATCCCCTACCAATCCTGGGCATTTGCCAAATTTTCAATGCCATAGGTTTACATGGTTTGGAGCCATGTAGTTTGAAAACCAAAAAAAAAAAAAAAACTTTCTCCAAAACAGCTTAACAGTCAATATGAAACATGTTGCATTACATGAAGCAAGGGCAGTGAATCATAACAGCAAAGAGTCACATTAATTGCTATAGTGGTTTCCGAATATCATCTTTTCATATTTTACTTGAAACCAATGTGGCTTCCAAACCATTTCTTTCTGTTCTTGCATATGGCAGTTTGGCTGCCAGGTAGCTATCATTTCTTGAACATGGCAGTGCACTGATGCTGTGCCCTCTACCAGTACACTGGCACTCATTTCATCCACCTCAGGATGACAGGCTGAGTCAACCTACCTGGTGTTAATTCAGCAACCAATGGCTCAAACTCAACCGCTAAGGGTCCTAACCAGCCACCATAGCCACGAGGCCAACACCAAGCTTCCACACCATGTCTTCTCTATCAGAGCAGCCTGTGGCTGCTGGTTGCATCATTGGTTGGGACCGGCCATGCGCTGATGCTCAGTCCCCCTTACCTACACTGGTACTCATTTTGCCGACCTCGGAAGATGACAGCTGAGTCAACCTCCTGGTGTATTAATTCAGCGGCCCAACGGGTCTTGAACTCAGGACGCCTAGGATCCCAAGCCGCCACCCTAAACCACTCTCTCTATCGAGTGCAGCTGGGCTACTGGTTCATCATTGGTTGGTACGTGGCTATGCCGCTGATGCAGTGTCCCCCTTACCAGTACACTGGTGCTCATTTTTGCTGACCTCAGAAGGATGACAGGCTGAGTCAACCTCCTGGTGTATTTAATTCAGCGGCCAACGAGGCTTGAACTCAGGACCCTAGATGCCAAGCCACCACCCTAACCACGAGCCAACACGAGGCTACCTGACCACTAAGCCAACACCAGGCTTTCCACCCATATACCGATGATGTCATTTTAAAGTCAAATTTATGCAGCAAGCACAGTGGATCATAACTGTAAAGTACAGTATTGATCGGTTAAATGGTTGCAGAGAAATAATTGTTTCATTATTTCCTTAAACCAACCTGGCTTGCACATCATGTGACTGATGAGGTCATTGTTAAATACAATCTTTGCAGCAAGAGTAGTGGATCATCCCTGTGAAGCCTCCCATCAAAAAGACTAAGCGGTTTCAAGAAAAAATATTTTTTTTTAAATATGATCGACTCGGCATGGGAATATTTGTTGAAAATTTCAACATCGGTCACACTGTTCTCGCAGCCATGTTGGACAAAAAACCTTATCCGTCAAACGCGAAACTCCAAAGACGTGATCAGCCACCCAATCTGAATTTAATTTATAAAGAGGACATCGTGGGTCAGTGTCAATCAAAGTGGGTTGTGTCGAGCGGCGGCCATGGTTTTGTTTTCACCATAGAAATTTCACTACATTTTCGCCATAGATATGTGACCACCACGTAGAATGTTTTTGTGATAACTATGATGTCATAGGTCACGTGTGTGGCAGCCATTTGGAAAAAAAGAAAAACTTTGGACATTTGTATCTTCCGAAACCGCTCCTTGGAAAAATTGAAACTTGGCTCATATGAAATACAACCCAAGCGAAAACAAGTGTGATTTTTTTGATGATGTCATATGTGGCTTTTTTTATGACAATCATAATCGCGTCTGTCAAATGGTTTATCTGATCAGTATGAAAATTTTTGAGGGTCATCTAGGGCCAAAATTGTAATTGGCAAAATAAATTGATGATGTCATCGGTCACATGGTTCGGCAGCCATATTGTTTTAAACATAAAACCTCAAAAAATATTCTTCTCTGAAACGCTGAATAGATCGAGGCAAACATACAGGTATGATCACCGATGCATGGAGGAACAAAAGTTCTCACACCTTTGACATCATAGCTCACATGGTTTGGCAGCTGTGAATTTTTGAAAGAAACGTTTTATAATCTTCTTCTCCAGAATGGCTTGACAGATTGAGGGGAACTTCACTTACATGTTCACCAACCCTTGGGCATACTTGGTGTTGATGAAAATTAATAGGTTCAACATTGTCTGGCAGCCATATTGGTTTGAAACGAAATTCTTTCAAAAAAATCTTTCTCTTGAACGCTCATCAATCGATGTGAAACGTCACAATTATGTTCTCTCCTCATATGGAACATATGTTATAAATTTCAACCTGATCGGATGCATGGTCTGGCAGACAGAATTATTAATATTAAAAAATCTGGGTTCAGGGATGAAAATCAAACTTGGTATAATTATGATATAATGATAATAATGTGGGTGGAGCATACTGGTGACACGTGATGTCGAAGGTTGTCATTCTAGTTTTGTTATACAATTTGAGGCTCATCATTTTAGTATGATAATAGTGCAAATGGAATTTATTTAAAGGGAGAAGTAATTCAACAACAAGCCGGAAGGCGACAGGGATTCGCTAGGATCGAAGCGCTGGATACGATGCTTTTCATTCTGACCGATCCACCGACGAAGATTCATTGCCAAGACGTATTGGTTCACATAACATTGTTCCTCTTGCCTGGCAAGATTTCTCCTATTGCGTATTTTGCCAACTGGCACTCCTCGATAAAAAATGACGGTAAATAACACCTATTTTTGAAGACTACCATTTGAAAAAATAATGGTTTGCTGGTTTGTGCTGTGGAGCCTCGCGTTGCAGCCACACACACACACACACACACACACACACACACACACACACACATCACACACACACAAACACACACAACACACACACACACACACAACAAAACCCGATAAACTTCTCTCAATGCTCTTGTTTGACCACACTTTCTGACCACACAATATTTTCATAAGCCACGCCCACTTTCTATAAGCCACGCCCACTTTCCACGCCACTCCACTTTACTCCCACTCACACTTTCATCAACACACGTCCACTTTCCCTAAGCTCCGCCCACTTTCCTAAGCCCCTCATAAAAAATGACAGTAAATAGACAGCGCGATTTTTGAAGGACTACCATTTGAAAAATAAAACCTCAATCAAAATCGGCTCAAGTAAAATTTTCTAAATATCTCGAATAGTTTAATTCTGAAGTCTCGTTTCTCCACATTCAAACTGAAGACAAGTATTGAAAATACTGCACGCGGTTTTTCGGCTGCTGCACAGCAACGGGTGGTTGCTAGGCAACGAAATTCAAACGCGCACATTCCCGACCATATGGCACCTGTTGGCAAAGTTTAATCGAAATCGTTTTGCTGGTTCGTGCATGGAGCCTCGCGTTGCAAAACACATACACACACACATACACACAGACAGACAGACGGAAAACCCGACAATAAGGATATCTAGCATATATAGCGAATCCAATTAATATTGCTTTATACATTCAAAATTATGAGTCTGAGCAATGTCACAATTTTCTGTTATCAAAGACTGGTGTGATATCTAACCCAGTGGGCAGATGTATGGTTTTTTAAGTGCTGGGTTTTTTCCTCTTAATCGGTCATTTAATATAAGTTGTGAAATGAGCAGGGGGCCACCGCAGTGCTGGAACCTGCGCTGTTAGATGTGGCGGGGACCGGGGCGACACCAGAAGTGGTAGGGACCGGTGTGGTTCCGGAAGCGCGGGGATCAGCATGGTGCTGGAAGTGGTGGGGGCCTGGCAAATTGCCAGAAGAGGTGGGGCCCTGGCATTTGCTGGAATCAGTACAGGATAGTTCACATGGATAGTGCACGTAATGGCTCCAAGTGACAGGAAGGAGAGGGTAATCCACAGCTCGTGCATTCAGTCTCAGAAGAGCTTGATGATGTGCATCTTGTGCCCAATAGGACAAACATTTCATAGCCCTGGAAAGCCTGATCCAGAGAAGTGGCAAATAGAGCACCATAGATGGTTGCACCATAGCTGAGAAGCCCATTCATTTTGCCATTTCACATCCTTTCCTTCCTTTCCATCTCCATTTATTTTTACTGCATTTTTCCCAAGCAAATGTTTACTTGGTTATTTTGCTTCTCCTCACAAGATCATTTTTCTCCTTGTGTGGTCACTCTGCTTCGAGTTTAGCTAAGCGATAAGGTACCGTGTTTGTTTCTCAATTGGTGTTCATCTTGTCTTCAGGTGGTTCCGTGGACTTGTGGCCCAGGGCAAAAAGCCCGTATGGAGTTATCTGAAATGGATGTTGATCATCATTTTGTGTTTACAATCAGTGTTAAATCAGACTTTGTGGAAGCATCTTTTACTGTGAATGCAGCTAATTTGAGACATCTCTTGCAGCCAACATGGACCAACTTTTAATCACTCCAACCCAACTCTCACTTCCTCCTATGTGGTGACTTAAACTGTCACCTTACACGGCTAATTACCTCTCACCAGCTATGGTATTTTCCTCAAAGGACATCTGGTGACTCAATGGACTT
>CM068963.1:106272745-106283440 GCA_035128595.1 Eptatretus atami
GGATAAGGTTCATTTTTCTATCCAATATGGCTGCCACACCACGTGATCTATGACATCAACATTTCCACACTGGATGCAGCTTTATTTTTTGATGATACTTGGTAAATTTTGCTTCGATCTGATAAGCAGCCCCAGAGAAAGCATTATTTAATATTTTTCTTCAATCCAAGTATGCCGACCGAACCACGTGACATCAATTATTCTTTATCACCCAAGTATCCCCAACTCGAAGTAAACAGGTCTGTGAAGTTTCTCCTCAATCTGTCCAGCTGTTCTGGAGAAGATTTTTGAAGGTTTTTCACGTAAATCCAAGATGGCTGCCAGACCATGTGACCTATGATGTCATAGTTATCAACCTTTATTCAGCATGGCAAATCGATCATTTGGGTGCAGTTTCACTTCGATCTCTAAAGCGGTTCTGGAGAAGAAGATTTTTTTTTAAAAAATTTGTATACCTTGTCGAGGCTCGTGTGAGAGCTGACACACAAACGCACAGCAAGGAGGGACATGAGACAAGAGGGGCGGGAGTGGGAAGGACAAACAGTGGGAACAGAGACATTAGGAGATCTGTGGAAGGGAGAGGGATTGGGGGGGGGGAACATGGGGAATACAAGAGGACATTACAGAGACTTTCAGGAAGGAAGGGACTGACCAACCTGCGGCGATTGAGTGAGAGGCCCAAATACTCAGCCTCATGGCGGGAGATTGCCAATGATCGAAATGCCCTGGTTTCCACAGTGTGAAGCCGAGAAAGGTGGGAGGCAGGAGCACCAGTCCAGAGGGGAGAGCAGTACTCCATCAGGCTGCAGACGAAAGCTTTGTAAGTGGTCAGGAGCTCAGGTGGCCGAGGAGGACTTTTGCACGACGGAGGATTCCCAGTCGGCGACTGGCTTTGGAGGCCAGGTTGAAATGTGGCTTTCCCAGGAAAGGTCATGGCAGATAGTGAGACGCAGAAGCTTGAAAGAAAGGACTTCTTCCAGAGGATTGTTGAGAAAGTGGATGGGGGGGGGGTTCTAAATGCTCCTTTCGGAGAGACATCGTGAGAATGTGAAGATTTGTCTGGATTGAAAGACATGTTCCACGTGTTGGGACCAGTTTGTGATTTTATCCAGATCTGCAGTGAGCGAAGAAGTTGCTGCTTGCCGTTCTGAAGGGATGACCGTGGTACGGCAGAGGGTGGAGTCATCAGCAAAGAGATATAGAGGATTTTCCAGAGAGTCGGAGAGATCATTTATGAAGCTTCTTTTAAAAAAACAATATGGCTGCCAAACCACGTGTCAGATGGCATAATAATTTATTTTTCTCTGTTCACATCTTTCCCATGATGAACCACAGATATTTTCATCCTGATAGGATGCAGCATTCTATGTGTCGAATTTTCATCAGGATACCACTTCACTGATGACATCACAGTCAAATAATTCTTATTCCCCATGCAGAGTAGTTGGAAGATGCATAGTTTCAATTTTTGCCATGGTGCGGTTTGGGAGATACAGAGATCCAAAGTTTTCCCCCTTTTTTCCATCATGGTTGCCACCCTATCAGGGGTGGGGTGGATACGCGCACACCTTTGGGGGTTTCTTTCTTGGTGTACCTATGTTGTTCGTGGTGCCGGACTCAGCATGTTCTCTAACGACTACAATCCAAGCTTTGAGCTTCACGAGTCTGAATGATCGTACTGGTCAGCTCCCACTCAAATGGATCTTTGTCAGTTAGTGTTTGTGACTTCTGAGTGACATTACAATGACCACATCAACAGCATAACTTTTTCGACACTAGTATTTCAAATAAACAGATACAAAGTTAAATGAGGAAGTTCACCATTACATGCAATGTCCAACTCTGATTCACGCGTTGAGTTATTTCCGCCGCCCAGTGTCCCAGTCCTGCCACCATGACTCACGTGGGTTCACCTCGTCCTTTGGGTCTGTCGATCCTTAGATTCCCATCGCGTTGTCCTCTCTTGCACGCTGGCCATCTTGAGATGATTAAAGAGCTCAAAGGAATTCTTTCCCGATACACAATCTTAATGAGTTTTAATCAACCTGATTATAATCGTCTCCACGCGTTAACAACCGCTCTGGACATTAACACCTCATTCACTCATCGGAGTTGAATCGAGCACGGGACGATCAAAACGCACTTACTGTCGCATGTCACCTGTCTTTACACCTCGCTCTCACGGGTTTATATAGTATCACAGAACAATCCTGTGCCTTCCAGCAAATGCGATTCTAGTCCATACTGGGAGTTTCATCTAAGAATGTTCCAGTACCTTCACGAATCTCACCAGCAGTTTGCAGTACAATACTGCCATCTACAGTCAAATCGGCTCTTTACATCAAGCAGTTTATATTACGATTTACCGATGTGTGCTAAACGAAATTTATAGATTATAACCGTCAATTTTAATCGTTCATTTACAGGCATTTACGAATGCTTATGAATCCCACAACATTTAGCTTTTAACTGACATTTTTCCAACATGGCTACCACCCCAAGTGACCTATGACATCATCATTATCATTAAACAAAATTCTGCATGAGTAGTCACATCGATGGTGGAAATTTAGTGTCAATCGGAGCGGTTACAGAGAAAACTCAGAAAATTCGCATGTATGTATGTATGTACAGTACGTACCACGTACAGACGGATTGACGGACGGACAACCCGAAAACGACTTCGTCACCGGAGGCATAAAAAAAATGATAGCTTTTGCACCGTGTCATATTGCTAGAGAGGTTGGACACACGTGTGTGTGTTTGCCCCAAATTTACTGTGCAAAATTATTTTCACACGGCGAAGGTTAACATCACAATAAAAACTTGTAATTACTAATCAAATTCATATCGCAAGATGATACACAGAAACTTTCAGTGAGCTGGGGGAGTTTTTCTTTTTACACATGCAAACAAATTCCTCACTATAGGTGCCTGAGCACTGACCTTTGACAAATATTCTGATAAAAAATCAATTTCTTTTGAATTCATCACTTTCAACCATACATTGTGCTTTCTAATTTGGTGAGTGTATTTTTGTTAAGTTTATTTTAATGAGTCATCTGTTGCATAGTTACACATCATTAAGCTAGTTCCAAAAATTACGACTGCAGTATATCATTTCAGCTACATCGTCGTTAGTTCTCCCATCGAGCAGCATTTGCCATGACAATACATACGGTCCAAGGTCAAGACTAAAAAGAGTTGGCCTTCACCAGGAAAAAAAAATAAATCGACCTGTTTTCCAATGGACAACTGTAATATTACTTCAATAAATGCTAAATATCCTAGTAGTGGGGCAACTTGCCTAACAATTGTGCATTTGGGAGGAAAGCACCAAATTTGGCACACTAGTAGCACCTATATTATGAACAGATTTGGATATTGGGCCATCTCAAAATTTTTGATGCAGTGGAAAATGGCTGCCACAGCCATCAGGGCTGAATTTGAGATGGCCCATATCCAAATCTGTTCATAATATGATAGGCTACTAGTGTGCCAAATTTTGGTGCTTTCCTCACAAAATGCACAATTGTTATGCTATATTTAGCTAAGCTGCCCCACTATATCAGCACTCCTATATCACGCCAACATGTAATATAATCTCAGCTTTAAATTGTACATACCAATGAGATATCAAAAGTTTCATTTCTAAAGACCATGCACAACAGGTTCAGTAATACGTCAACGTCATAAACCTGATGTGTATTAACAAATAATCACATTGATCTCTCCACTATGTTGATGTTAAATGTGTTTTGTTTTTATTTTACTTCTTTTAAAAAAAAAAAAAACATTAACTGATGGATTACAGTCACCAGTGTCATTTCAGCTTTGCAAAGCGGTTGAAGTGATATAACTGATGACACAGACTGCTGAATGTGTGTAACATTTTACAGGTAGCTCTTGTTTCAATTAAAAGGCAGATTCCACAAAGAAATGTCAAATTAAATTTTACTTCGCTTTATATGACGATGGTCTTTTACATGTAGCACTCACTGTTGGTTCTTTACATTTTACAAAGCATCAGATTGTTGTTCTCAATCATTCCTAAAATTGAGCTGCTTTGTCAGCCTGTGATATTATTCTATTTGTTCTTTCAATGTAAAATGCGATCAGAGGCCATTGGTACGATGTTGCCACGGCATTTGGGAGGATTTGTGGTTGAGCATCATTTAAGCTGCACCTTGCCTGCACAAACCTTCTTTACTTGCCTCCAGCAACCACAGGAATACTGGGTAACGTAGATTTCCTCAGCCCTCAAGTTTTTACTTCGAAGGGAACTTACATCAACAGTTGAGGGAGGGCAAGCACCAAGGCGCTTGTGTTTTTTTTTCTCAATCATAAGCTTGTGCATGTAAATATTAGGATGTAATGTTTTGATGATAATGATAAAATAATGGGAAGTAATGTTAATGACTGTTGATGTTACACCCTCTCAAAGCTGACAGATTTTGAATTTGCGAGGTCATGCACCTACATCCAGCGAAAGACTGCTGATGACGAGCACTCTTCTCTCGTGTACCTTGCTCCAGAAAATATCGACATCAACGCGAAATGCACTACCCGCTCGGACGTCTACAGGTAATGCTACATTCCTGAGTATGTTACCTATGCATGACAGTGGCACATTAGCCGTTGGGTGATTGTGTCACTCCTACAGTTACACACACACACGCACACACACACGCACACATTAGTGAAACGGTACTCTGATAACATTCAAATGGAATTTGGCCTATAGTCCATGGGCCCAGGCCAGAAATTCCACTTGTCTGTACCATCTTAGGAAACCAATCCTAGTTATGATTTTTGAATTGGTGTTATTATATATAGATCATATAATTGATGTGATAACCATTGCAGACTGGCAGCTTATTGGTAGTTATCTATCTCTGGAATGTACCCACTCCGCATAATGAAGCAAACAATCTGGATATCCTGAGCTGTTATTGAATGATATTACCTTCATGGGATGTGTCAATAGTCCATGTGTGATTTCCCCCCAAAACGTCAATATCTCGAATGGTAAAATGTTAAAAATGCAAAATACATACACTAAGCTGCTCTTCTGGAACAGTTATCACATATTGAATAATCATATAGTCCCTACCAATAACTTAGTAGCCCTAAAGTTTGGTTTCCCAGATGGTACCGATATATGCCTGGGCCCATGGACTAATCTAGATAAGTTGCAAGTGCACATTTGTGCAAGGTAGACCAACAAAAACGGACAACATAAAATTTAAGAACAATACAGCAGCTAGGCAATGAAGCATCATGCAAATACCTCAGAGTGGAACAGTGCCAACAAATATGTCACAAACAATGCGCAAAACAATTACCAAGAATACCTGCATATAACGAGGCTGATCCTGTAAACACACCTTTCCAAGGAACAAAAGAAAAAGCTAATAAACACGAGCAATACCAATATTCCAGTACAGCTGCAGGTAATAACTGGCCACAATCAGAAATCAATAACTAGATATCAAATAAGGAAACTCCTCACCATCATCAAAGTTTTTCCAAAATCAATGCATCCCAAGAATGCACCTGCCAAGACAAGGAGAGTAGCAGCCTGATGGAGCTCAACCAAGTGACAGATGACAACTGTTCTCTTGTTCCAGCATATGGCAGCTTGACTGCCAGTAGTTATCATTTCTTCAAAGCACAGCAGTGCCGCCTGATGCTGTGCCCCTCTACCACTACACTGTTACTCATTTTGCCAACCTCAGAAGGATAACAGCATGAGTCAACCGCACCTGGTGTTAATTCATGCCAATGGGCTCAAACTCAGGACTCTAAGATCCCAAGCCAGCCTTCCTAACCACTAAGCCACTCCAGGCTTCGTGACAATCTGTAGGATGCTGATACGTGAAAAGCGCAACAGACTACCAAATTCAATTTGTAAGTAAAACAATAGCAAGCCAGAGAAAGTGTTCCGAACACACCTGCAGCAAATTTACAAAGACAGGTGGAATGGAAGATGTCACACATGAACGAGAAACAATACAGCCAATGATTGCAAAAAAGATGAAAAAAAATATATAACAACATAGCACCAGATATACACTGACAACTGGGAAAACAATAAAGATCAGGAAGTATATATATATATATATATATAATATATATATATATATATATATATATATATATATTATATATATATAAAAAGTTGTGACAGATTGGGCGTCGACAAAGAAGGCTTTAGAATGCGTATAAGAGGTCAGCTCAACTGTGATGGAGAACGATCTATATATTATATACTGAAGAACCAATTTTGTGCTCCTCGAGCGGTCGCGTCACGTTTTTCTCGTACTGTACTGAGAATTTTGACACGTGTTTTGTACGTCAAAGTAGACACGTGCACAAATCAGGGACTTCTTTCACAAGGAGTAGTGCACACCAAAATGTCGTGTACAAGGACGTTTTGTAGGCCTCATTAGGTAAGGCCATGAGTACATCGACTGGGATCCAGCTCTTACAAGAGCCGCCACTGGTTGTCATATTGGGCTCATGGAACGGAATCCGTCTGTGACGGGGTTCGGCTAGTCATAATAAATGCCAAACAAGGGACACTATATTATGTACCAATGGCTTTAAGAAGATGGCAGGACTGGCCAATCGACAAGTTTAGGGTCTGCAATAGAAACAGAAAGTACAATAGCCACGACCTCTCAGAATGTAAATAACTCATGTCAGAACAGCTGCACACCCAAAGGCACAATAAGGTGTGAAGAGTAATCTACTGGCACATCTGCCAAAGTGTCAATATCGCAGTCCCAGAAAACTAATGGAAACAACCAATGAACCAAAAGCAATCTTTGCCCCCCACCCAAACTCCAAGTCCTCACCCTTCACTCCCAACCCTAAGGCTTCTCCACTATCAAGCTACCACCAATTTGATTTCAAAGAAATCCAACACAGTCGCTTGTTTAACTCATAATTTTAAGAGAAAACTGTCGGAAATAATAGCAACCCTGCATAACCTCTGCAGTGAAAGTGAAGCATGAGAGAAAGGGTTCCAAAAGGTAAATTCTAAAGTTCTTAAGGGTAAATACGAAAGGTTTCCAAGGGGTAATTCTAAAGTTCAAAATAATAATTCTAAATGTTTTTAAAAGGTAATTCCAAAGGATAATTACGACTGCCACCAAAGGTGAAAGAGGTTATATTTTCACCACTTTCTGTCTGTTTGTTTGTTTGTCTGTCTGTGTACCGGATATCTCAAAAGGTTGTTGACGGATCCAGATGAAATTTTGTGGACACGTTGGGTGTGTGAAAAGGAAGAATTGATTCGATATTGGTGAAGATACGGATCTGATAATTTTTTTCATGATTCCTTCACCATTGAGAGATATGGCTAAACCGAGAAATAACATGATATCTCGAAAAGTTGTGAACAGATTTGGATGAAACTTGGTGGACAGGTTGAGTGTGTCACAAGGACAAACTGCTTCCATTTTGGTGAACATCCGAATCCGGATTTGGATACGATAATTATTTAATTTATAAAGTGATTCTTCACCATTGAGTAAGGGCCAAAAACGATATACTGCAGTACTGTCTTGCATGATATTTCAAAAATGTATTGGGCCAGTTATGTTCTCATGGATCAGGCATTACAGGGCAGAGGTGCCCTTCTAGTTTTAGTCGCTCTACCGAGTGCCCTTCTAGTTCTAGGTTGTTTTAATTAAAGTTTTGGTTCTAAAGGGTAACTACCTCCGCCACCGAAGGTTGTTTTCACCCCTTTCTGTCTGCTTGTTATTTGGCCAAAAAAAACAATTTTTTGACAAGTATGTTGATCACCTCCGTTTGTGTTTGTTTGTGTGATCGTCTGCTCGCCTCCAGCCCAAACCGCTCAACCAACTGCCCTGAAATAGTCAGAGATTAATGTCACCGACGCTGCGACGGTTCCACATTGAAGTTTCTTAAAATTTGGTCGACGAAAAGATCTATATAGGCCAACAGGCCTATTTGAGCCAAGTTTTCTAAAATCCTTAAATTTCACCCGATTGACTTGAAATTTGAAAAGGATTTGCATATCAAGAAAGTGAATTCAACCACCAATTACTTTTAAGGTCAACGTCGACCAAAAGGATAACATAGGCCAAAGGTCATCCCAAAATTGGCCAAAATTTATATTGTTTCTAAAATTGTCAATTGTCATCCGATTGACTTGAAATTTGAAGACCATTTGCACATCAGGTCGCTGAATTCAACCGCTAATTAATTTTGGGATCAACTTAGGCGAAAAGGCCAATTTGGGCCAAATTTTCTGAAATCTTCAATTTTCATCCGATTGACTTGAAATTTGAAGAACATCTGCAAATGAGGTCGATGAACTCAAGCATATTCATTTTGAGGTCAACATAGGCCAGATTTCTAAAATCCTCAATTTGAATCCAATTAACTTGAAATTTGAAGTGCTTTTGCATATCAGGTCACTGAATTCAACCATCCATTAATTTTGAGGTAAATATAGGCCAAAAGGTCTACATAGGCTAATTAGGGCAAATTTTCTAAAATCCTCAACTTTCATCCGATTGACTTGAAATTTGAAGAGCATTTTGATGTCAGGTTGCTGAATTCAACCACCTATTAATTTTGAGGTAAAATAGGCCAAAAGGTCAAAATATACCAAAAGGCCAATTTGGTCCAAATTTTCTAAAATCTTCAATTTTCATCCAATTGAGTTGAAAGTTGAAAATGATTTACATATCAGGTCACTGGATTCAACCACCTATTATTTTTGTGGTTACCTTTGGTGAAAAGGTAAACAAAGACCAAAAGGTCAACATAGGCAAAATTTCAAGAATCCTCAATTTAAATCCAATTGACATGAAATTTGAATAGCATTTGCATATCAGGTCAACAAATTCAACCATTGATTAATTTTGAGGTAAGCATAGGCCAAAAGGCCAATTTGGGCCAAATTTTCTAAAATCCTCAATTTTCATCCGATTGACTTGAAATTTGAAGAGCATTTTCATGTCAGGTTGCTGAATTCAACGACCAATTCATTTTAATGACAAAAGGTCAACACAGACCTAATTTCGAAAATTGAAAGATAGGGCCAAAAACTAAATATATCACAACCAGTATATCTCAAAAAGTTGTGGACGAGTTATGACAAAACAAGGTGGATGAGTTGAATAGGTGACAAAAACAAGTGGATTGGATTTTGGTTCAGATCCAGCCCATTAGTGGGATACAAAACGTGAATTGTTCCACCTGGCAGAAGTATGCACCCTACCGAGTGCCATTCTAGTCTAGTAGGAAGATGGAGAGGAGAGATGTAATCTTCATCCGCAGTCACACCATGCGGATTAGAGATTGTCAACGATGTACTCTCCTACTATTTCTAGGTTGGATTCAATACGAGTCAGCTGCTTCCTTTCCTTGAAAGATGCAAACTGGACACAACGTTCAGTCCTTCCAGGAAACTTTCGTCTCAAGCATTTCACAGAAAATACATTCTGGTGAAAAATGTTCTTGAAGAGGTTGATGGTTTATGCGGGGATCGAATTGTTGAGGGTTCATCGTCTGGTACGACACATTTCAAACGATCCTGATGTTTGGTAAAGGCTTGATAGCATCCCCGGTGATAGCCTGTCATTTCTAGGTCCAGACATCAAAGATTGTCTGGAATTACCTACACAGCTTCCATACGAGCGGGTGAATCATGAGATGAAGGAGCCGTTTCTCACGAAGATTATGTAACATCTCAAGCTTTTCCTGGGAGGACCTTATATTGTGTAGTGGTATAAATTCACCATGCTGTATGCCACTCACATGTAAAATACATACAGGAGGAGGCATCTGCAGTTCCTCTAAATTGCAACCATGATCAGTTCGGCGTTTCTTTGCCTTTGACATGATGAAGCCACCACACCAGTTAACTACAACTAAGCGTGCACTACCACACTGGAGCACTAATCCATAATAGGTGTTACCTGGAAAAAAAGACAATTATCCACCACCAATAAACTACAGCTACAAGCAGGTATGCATGCCAGCAGATATATACAACCACTAAAACATTAATCAAAATCACAGTTGTCTGCACGTCCTGTAACAAAAAAGACAACACTGTCAGTTGACGAAATTTAACACCACCACAAAGTGTTAAGGTAGTTACAATGGCCTCACCTGTAACAAAAAACGGCTAAACGACCCACATGGGACATTTTTGGAATGGGAACAAAGGAAATTCTGTTCCACACACCTCAGGGATTGTAAAAATGCAGGTTAAAAAATGTATCATGGGGGTGCATGGACCCATTTTCCTCCTCAACTATTCTACTTTGTCTGTTTTGCCAAGTTGTCACTCTATGAGTGATTTTTGGCTGCTCTTAGAGCACCCTTATTCTGGACATTTCCATCGTCTGTCTGTCCGCGAAACTTTGGTCAAGCCTAGGGGCTAAACCACTCAACCGATTCCAATGAAATTTGGTAGGTGGACCAATATTTCTGGGAATCATGTGCTTTCGAATATGGGACCCGGGCCCTAGCAACGCATAGCGGCCTTTAAAGTGGTCAAAAAATCGAAAAAATCAAAAAAAATCGAAGCTTAGAGTTCTGTGCACAATCTATCGAGCTCCCTTCATGCCAATTTGCAGCCCTAACAAAAATATTGTAGGAGGAGTTAGGTTTTGGGCGAGTACATGTCGAACATTTCAGAAACGGTTA
>CM068963.1:106289859-106305632 GCA_035128595.1 Eptatretus atami
AAGAGAGAGAATGTCAGCTCAACTGGTGAGGAGAACCGAATCTATATATTAATACTGAAAGGACCAATTTTTGGTGGCTCTCCGAGCGGTCGCGTCACGTTCTCGGTACTGTGACCTGAGAGTTTGACACGGTGTTTGTACGTCCAAAGTAGATCACGTGCACAAATCAGGACTTTCTTCACAAGGAGTAAGTGCACATCCAAAAATGTCGTGTACAAGGACGTTTTGTAGGCCTCATTAGGTAGGCCATGGAGTAATCGCTGGGATCCAGCTGCTTACAAGAGCCCGCCAACTGGGTTGTCATAATTGGGCCTCATGACGGAAATCCGTCTGTGACGGGGTTTCGCTAGTCCATAGATAAATGCCCAAAACAAGGGACAGCTATATATGTAACCCAATGGGCTTTAAGAAGAATGGCCAGGACTGGCCAATCGGAACAAGTTTAGGGTCGCAAAATAGAAACATGGTAGCAAGCCAAACGACCTCTCAGATGTAAATAACTCATGTCAGAACAGCTGCACACCCAAGGCACATAAGGCTGTGAAGAGTAATCTACTGGCACACTTGCCAAAGTGTCAATATCGACGTATCCAGAAAATAATGGACAACACAATGAACAAAAGCAATCTTTGCACGCCACCAAACTCAAGTTCCTCCCCTCCACTCCCACCTTAAAGGCTCTCCACATATCAAAGCTATCCCAATTTGATTTTCAAAAGAAATCCAACACAGTCGTTGTCTTAACATCATATTTTACAAGAGAAAACGTCGGAAATAATAGCAACCCTGCAATAACTCTTGCAAGTGAAAGGAAGCATGAAGAGAAAGGGGTTCCAAGGTAATCTAAAGTTCTTAAAGGGTTAATACGAAAGGTTTTCCAAGGGTAATTCTTAAAGTTCAAAATAATAATATTCTAAACCTGTTTTTTAAAAGGTAATTCCAAGGATATTAGAACTGCCACCAAAGGTGAAAGAGAGGTTATATTTTCACCAACTTCTGTCTTTTGTTTTGTTTGTCTGTCTGTGTACCGATTCTCAAAAAGGTTGTTGCAGGATCCAGATGAAATTTTGTGGAACGTTGGGTGTGTGAAAGGAAAGATTGATTCTGATATTGGTGAAGATCACGGATCTGAATAATTTTTTTTGCATTGATTCCTTCACCATTGAGAGATTATGGCTAAACGCGAGAAATAAACATGAATATCTCGAAAAGTTGTGAACAGTTTGGATTGAAACTTGGTGGACAGGTTGAGTGTGTTACCAAAGGATCAAACTGCTTCGCATTTGGTGAACATCCGAATCCGGATTTGGATACGATAATTATTTAATTTATAAAGTGATTCTTCACCATTGAGTAAGGGCCAAAAACGATATACTGCAGTATGTCTTGCATGATATTTCAAAATGTATTGGGCCAGTTATGTTCTCATGGATCAGGCATTACAGGGCAGAGGTGCCCTTCCTAGTTTTTAGCTCGCTCTACGAGTGCCTTCTAGTTCTAGTTGTTTTAAATTAAGTTTTGGTTTAAAGGGTAACTACCTCCCCACCCGAAGGTTGTCTTTCACCCCTTTCTGTCTGCCTTGGTTATTTGGTCCAAAAAAAACAATTTTTTGACAGTATGTTGATCACTCTCCGTTTGTGGTTTGTTTGTGTGATCGTCTGCTCGCCTCGCGCCAAACCGCTCCAACACCCAACTACCTCTGAAATAGTCAGAGATTAATTCCACCGACCCTGCGGAACGGTTCCACATTGAAGTTTCTTAAAATTTGTGACGAAAGATCTACTATAGGCCAACGGGCCTATTTGAGCAAGTTTTTCTAAAATCCTTAATTTCACTCCGATTGACTTGAAAATTTGAAACAAGGAATTTGACATATCAAGAAAGTGAATTCAACCACAATTTACTTTTAAGGTCAACGTCGACCAAAAGGATAACATAGGCCAAAGGTCATCGCAAATTGGCCAAAATTTATATTGTTTCTAAATTGTCAATTTGTGCATCCGATTGACTTGAATTTGAAGACCATTTGCACATCAAGGTCGCTGAATTCAACCGTCTATTAATTTTGGGAATCAACTAGGACGAAAAGGGCCAATTTGGGCCAAATTTTCTGAATCTTCAATTTTCATTGCGGATTGACTTGAAATTTGAAAACATCTGCAAATGGAGGTCGATGAACCTTCAGCATGATTCATTTTTGAAGTCACGATAGGCCAGAATTTCTAAATCCTCAATTTGAATCAATTACTTGAAATTTGAAAGTGCTTTTGCATATCAGGTCACGAATCAAACATACCAATTAAATTTTGAGGGTAAATATAGGCCAAAAGGTCTACATAGGCTAATTAGGGCAAATTTTTCTAAAATCCTCAACTTTCATACCGATTGACCTTGAAATTTGAGAGCATTTTGATGTCAAGTTGCTGAATTCACACCTATTAATTTTTGAGGTAAAATAGGGCCAAAAGGTAAAATATACTACAAAGAGGCCAATTTGTCCCTAAATTTTCTAAAATCTTCAATTTTTCAATCCAATATGAGTTGAAAAGTTGAAAATGATTTACATATCAGGTCACTGGATTCCAACACCTATTATTTTTGTGTTAACTTTGGTGAAAAGGTAAACAAAGACAAAGGTCAACATAGGCAAAATTCAAGGAATCCTCAATTTGAAATCCAATTGACATGACAAATTTGAATAGCATTTGCATATCAAGGTCACAAATTCAACCATTGATTAACTTTTGAGGTAAGCATAGGCCAAAAGGCCAATTTGGCAAATTTTCTAAAATCCTCCATTTTCATCCGAATTGATTGGAAATTTGAAAGAGGCATTTTCATGTCGAGGTTGCTGAATTCAACGACAATTCATTTTAAATGAAAAAGGTCAAACAGACCTAACTTTCGAAAATTGAAAGATAGGGCCAAAAACTAAAATATATCACAACCAGTATAATCCTCAAAAGTTGTGGAAGATTATGACAACAACAAGGTGAATGAGTTGAATAGGGACAAAACAAAAGTGGATGGATTTTGGTTCAGATCCAGCCCATTAGTGGGATCAACAAAACGTGAATTGTTCCACCTGGCAGAAAGTATGCAACCCTACCGAGTGGCCATTGCTAGTCAGTAGGAAGATGGATGGGGTCCCATGCACCCCCATGAATACATTTTTAACACTGCCTTTTTACAATCCTGAGGTGTGTGGGAACAGAATTTCCTTTGTTCCATTCCAAAAAATGTCCCATGTGGGTCGTTTTTAGCCCGTTTTTTGTCCGCCATCTTGGATTTCTTGGGACGCAAAAGTAAGGGGTAAGGGGTAATATAAAGGACCTTTTCGCATAGAAAGAAATTAGTTACAGTATAAATTAGGTTTCATTGAAAGGGTATGACCTGCACTGTCACAAGAACCCGTCAATTATTCAATTAGGGCATCGATGACGTCATCAGGGGTCAAAAGGTCACTTTAAAGGCCACTAAGTCAAATTTCAACGCCATTCCCTCTTTGTCATCCACCCTGCACCTAAGTGGATGAATCTTTTGATTCTACTTTGCTTGAAGGAAAGTGTACATGTATAGCATTTTTAAACTAAAACAAATTATTTAACTTCAGTACAACATCATTAACCCTTTCCGCAAAAATACCGAAAATATTGAAAAATGAATTTTTGTTAATAAGTTTCCTGTGAAATTGAAGTTTGACACATATTTGTTTCTCTGCTTTTGTTATGGTAAAAGGCTTTACATGTTCCAATGAGTCTGAAATACAGTCTATGTATATTCTCTTGGTATTTTCACTTCCACTCCTTACTATTGATATGGGAATATGCATTATATAGAGATCGTGTGTTAACGAGTTCCTATAATAGCAGGCCACAACTAATTAATGTTGAAACTTATTACGACTGCCAAAAGTCTCAATGTTCATATTTTAATGCTGTCTTCGTTATCACTGAGAAGTTCTTCATAGTCATATCTGGCTGGACTGTTCTTCCTCATGTCATCAATCACACTTTTCCATCTCTTCGTAGTCTTCTCAACTAAGTCCTATCAAGGTAGGGGGAAGTACTGGGCCGAAGACCCACTGGCTCCAACACCCTCATCATTTCTTTCCCAACCTTGTTCAGGATCATATGGCTTTGGAGACCAGAAGATTGGAATATCTGCTCGCTTGTAGATAGCAAGGCGATGGTTACTCGACCAATGCGTGGGATAAGGTTGCTCGGCAAGGTGGCAACCGGGAGAGGTCAATCTTGGATTTGGTTGTCAGTTGCTCATCTTCCCCAACCATCTTCCTCAACATGATTTCACGTACAGTGTCAATAGATTTCTGTCTGGAGTAGCCGTACATCAGAACATGTGAATGCTCAATATCATCATCGTTTCTGGCTTACAGACCATTCATCCCAAATTTTCTGAAAGGAGATTGAGTACAATTATATGAATTGCCACACAAAAGTTAAAAAGACACTGTGATAGTCAGGGGATTTCATAGAAAATAAAACAAATACCTGAAAGCTTATGATAAATTAGATGATGTTGTAACTTCTTGAGGGGTCCGATCTTGCCCTTTCCCTTGAAAGAACTAGTACATCTTCCCGGTGAACACGTACAGGCCCAGGACCATCTACAGTTGTCGGCGCCATGGATTCTGCCATTTGACTTATGTTGACAATCTGACGATGTTTACCAGTTCCGATGTCAAGAAAGATGGTAAGACTGTTGTGTTAGCATAAAAACAGGAGGATGACAAATATATCGGTGTCTGGTGTCCTGACCACAGCTGACTTGTAACCCAGTTTGGCTGCATACTTCAGGTACAGCACAATCCTTGTGTTTGTTTCCTCCTGATTTGACGTCACTCATGAATTTCTTGTGCTGTAACCTGAAATGATATAATGTGGAATTTATCATACATACTGATTTTAAGCAGTAGGGAAAGGTTTACAATAAATTGACATATGGAATTCAATTACTTACCTCACCATCAGATGATTGTAACTGGTATGCCTTGCCATCCCTACACCAGTGCTGTTCCACATTGCTCCATGCGAGATGCTGCTGATTGCTGCTCCACACCTTGAGTAGTTTGTTCGCAGAGCTGTGTTTTATTGTGTTCATTTGCCAGGAATAGCTTGAAGTCACTTGGTTTTCTTTTGTTGCTGGCCCTTGTATCAGATAACGCTGAGAAGATCTCGCGTAACCTCTCCTGAGCCTTGATAGAATCAGCATGGGTAAAGAAGAAAAAATCTTTCTGGCCACCATCTGATCTAACACTGCGCAGACTATTTTCCAATGTAGGGATATGTTTTATCAGGGCATAAAAAGTGCATTGCCATCTTGGATGTGTGCCGGGCACCTTTCGGATAAGGAATATCCTCCTGACTGTCGTCTTTTGTGGAAAAGACTTTTAGGCCTGACTTTTGTATCGACGTTTTTGTGAAGCAAGCTGCAGTCATTGATTTCGTGTCTTTGAAGTCGGGTCTTCAGCTTATCACTTCTGAAATCTGGATTGGAAATCCACAGCGTTCAAGTTCTTGGACGTATAGGGTGGCGAGTGTTCCAAGTTGCACGACCTCCTTCTTGCCCAATTACCCTCTCACGTATAAATTCCAGAACTACATTAAATGAGCTTTGATGAGCTTCAAGCTTTTCATCTTTCTTGTTTTCAAATACTTCTGTTGGCTTGATCACGTAAATAATTCACATGTCTCAGTTTGAATGAACTATGACAGGATTTATGGAAACGAGCCTCTCTTGCAAACAAATCTTCGCCTGCCACCTTGCGATGTAAACGATTGTTTCTCCTATTTCTAGGCTTGGATTCAATCGAGTCCAAGCTGCTTCCTTTCCTTGAAAGATGCAAACTGGACACAAGCGTCAGTCCTTCCAGGAAACTTTCGTCTCAAGCATTTCACAGAAAATACATTCTGGTGGAAAAAATGTTCTTGGAAGAGGTTGATGGTTTATGCGGGGATCGAATTGTTGAGGGTTCATCGTCTGGTACGACACATTTCAAACGATCCTGATGTTTGGTAAAGGCTTGATAGCATCCCGGTGATAGCCTGTCATTTCTAGGTCCACACAATCAAGATTGTCTGGAATTAACCTACAACACAGCTTCCATACGAGCGGGTGAATCATGAGACTGAAGGAGCCGTTTCTCCACGAAGATTATGTAACATCTCAAGCTTTTTCCTGGGGAGGACCCTTATATTGTGTAGTGGTATAAATTCACCATGCTGTATGCCACTCACATGTAAAATACATACAGGAGGAGGCATCTGCAGTTCCTCTAAATTGCAACCATGATCAGTTCGGCGTTTCTTTGCCTTTGACATGATGAAGCCACCACCACCAGTTACTACAACTAAGCGTGCCTACCACCACTGGAGCACTAATCCATAATAGGTGTTTACCTGGAAAAAAAGACAATTATCCACCACCAATAAACTCACAGCTACAGCAGGTATGCATGCCAGCAGATATTCAATACAACCACTAAAACATTAATCAAATCACAAGTTGTCTGCACGTCCTGTAACAAAAAAGACAACACTGTCAGTTGACGAAATTTAACACACCACAAAGTGTTAAGGTAGTTACAATGGCCTCACTGTAACAAAAAACGGCTAAACGACCACAATGGGACATTTTGTGGAATGGGAACAAAGGAAATTCTGTTCCCACACACCTCAGGGATTGTAAAAATGCAGGTTAAAAAAATGTATCATGGGGGTGCATGGGACCCCCATTTTCCTCAACTATTCTACTTTGTGCTGTTTTTGCCAAGTTGTCACTCTATGAGTGATTTTTGGCTGCTCTTAGAGCACCTTATTCTGGACATTTCCCATCTGTCTGTCTGTCCGCGAAACTTTGGTCAAGCCTAGGGGCTAACCACTCAACCGATTCAATGAAATTTGGTAGGTAGGACCAATATTTCTGGGAATCATGTGCTTTCGATATGGGACCCGGGCCCTAGCAACGGCATCCCTTTAAAGTGGTCAAAAAAATCGAAAAAAATCAAAAAAAATCGAAGCTTAGAGTTCTGTGCACAATCTATCGAGCTCCCCTTCATGCAATTTGCAGCCCTAACAAAAATATTTGTAGGAGGAGTTAGGTTGGGCGAGTACATGTCGAACATTTCAGAAACGGTTATATGCGAATATCTCTAAGAGAAAGAGTCTGATTTTGATGAACTTGGATGGAAATGTGTACAATGTGGCTATGCACATGTACACAAAAATGAATGGTTGCTATGCACACCTCCGTTGCTTAGCAACAGCTAAAACAAACCAGCGGACGAATAAAATTGATGCTTTCTGCACTCAATTGAACCTTGTTCCTTCCATCATGGAACCGACACGTGGCGTGCTCAGCTGGATCATGTACTGATCCTGAACAATATACAATTACGAAAATCTCCGATACAGCAGACTCTAACTTTCGCTAATTTGTACTCTGATCATCGGCCGTGGCCATTCGATTGTCAAGAATGAAATTGATTGATAGCATGTACATGAATATCGGCTAGTCGCGTCGGCCAGCTTTCCATGTAGAACGAGCAGCCACGTCGCCTACCGGCTTGTTCATTTGTTTGTTACTTGCAAAATCGAAGATTTTTCTCGTAAATTGGTCAGTCGATTTTGTTATTGTGTTTGTCTGTCTGTCTGTCTGTCTGTCATTGTCGCCTACAGGTCACGATTTAAAACGATCTTCACGAAACCTCACCACAAGGTAGAGTTGTCAAAAGGAAGAAGCCGATTGTTTTGAGGTCAAATGTCAAAAGGTCAACATAGGCTAAAAGTCAAACAACTTAGGTGAGATTTCTAAAATCCTCAATTTCCATCCGATTGAAATTTGAAGAGGATATATATATAATATATATATATATATATATATATATATCAGGTCATTGAATTCAAATCAACCACCAATTATTTTGGACGTCACATCAGTCAAAAGGTCAACATCGGCCAAATTTCTAAAATTTTCAATTTTCATCCGATTCACTTGAAATTTGAAGAGGATTTGCATATTTGGTCATTGAATTCAACCACCAATTATTTTTGAGGTCAAATTTGTTTTATGGATTTGCAAGTATCGTGCTCTGCATTGTGTCTTCTTGTTTCTTTTGTTGTTTTTTCGTGTACAGCATATCTCAAAACGTTGTGAACGGATCTGGATGAAATTTTGTGGACAGGTTCGGTGGGTGACAAGGACTAACTAATTAGATTTTGTTGAAGATTCGAATCCGGACCCGTCTCCTAGTATTTCGAAAGTGATTCTTCACCATTGAGAGATCAGGCTAAACCGAATATATCACGATATCTCAAAAAGTTTGGATGGATACGGATGAAACTGGTGGACAGGTGGGTGTGTCGCAAGAGAAATTGCTTCAATTTTGGTGAAGATCCAGATCTGGATCTGGATAGAAGAATTATTTAATTTTGAAATGATTCTTCACCATTGAGTCGGGCCAAAAACGATATATTACTGGATTGCACGATATTTCACAAACGTATTGGCCCGTTGTGTTCTCGTGGATCAGTCATTACGTGGCGCAGTATGCGCTCTAACGAGTACCCTTCTAGTTCAAAAATGTATTGGGCCAGATATGTTCTCGATCAGGCATTACATGGCAGAGGTATCCGCTCTACCGAGTGCCCTTCTAGATCTAAGTTGTTTTGATTAAGGTTTGGGTTCTAAAGGGTGATTACCTCTGCCACCGTAGGTGAAGGAGGTTATGTTTTCACCCTTTTTTGTCTGTCTGTTTGTCTTTGTGCAAGATATCTCCAAAAGTTGTGGATGGATCCGGATGAAATTTTGTGGACACGTTGGGTGTGTGACATGGACGAACTGGTTACATTTTAGTGAAGATGCAGATCAGGATCCGACTATGAGAATTTTTTAAGTGATTCTTCACCATTGAGAGATAGGGCCAAAAACGATATATAACACGATGTCTCGAAAAGTTGTGGACAGATTCAGATGAAACTTGTTGGACACGTTGAGTGTATGACCAGAAAGAACTGATTAAATTTTGGTGAAGATTTTGGTGAAGGTGAAAATTTTTTGCTTTACACCAAAGAGGTCAACGATTGACCGTACCTTCCTCTTTGGGTCCTCACCGAACGCAGACGAGAGTTTGGCAGGGGCTGCTTGCAGCCTTTGTGATCTCTGTAAAACGTTCGATTCAGTGAATCGGGATGTCCACTGGAGGATTCTGGTCTTCGTGGGGTGCCACCAAACTGATCGATCTGATGTCTGAACTCTACTCTGGTACTGAAGAGTGCTGTGAGTGTGGTGGTACCATCTCTGACTTATTTCCAGTTGATACTGGAGTTCATCAGGGGTGTGTACTGGCCCCACACTTTCAGCACTTGTATGGACTGGATTTTAGGAGGGTGTCGAGAGATCAAGCTGCGGTGCATCGTTTGGGAATGTCAAGATCTCTGACCTTGATTTCGCAGATGAGTGCAGTCATCTTTGCGGAGACTTAGATATCCTTTTGGGGGCCCTCGAGGTGCTGAATGAGGAGTCGGAGCCGCTGGATTAGGGTTTCTTGGGTCAAAACTAAGATCCAGGCTTTCAATGACATCTTGGATGCTGCTGTCCTGTCTGTGCTGTTTGTGGTGAGGATGTTGAGGTCGTGGAGAGATTCACTTACCTCGGCAGTGATATTCATGTCTCTGCCGCTGTGAGTCAGAGGTCACAGACGTCTGCGTCGAGCCTGGGAGTCATGGATTCACTGGATCATGGGTGTGGGCGCTGCGGTACCTGTGCAGGAGGACGAAAGTCTGAGTCTTCAGGTCCTTGGTGCTTGCAGTCTTGCTCTATGGATGTGAGACTTGGACTCTGACCAAGGATCTGAGACGGAGACTTAATTCCTTTGGTACCAGGTCTCTTCGGAGAATCCTTGGCTATTGCTGGTCGAACTTTGTGGCAAACGAGCGGTTGCTGAGAGAGACTCAAATGAGATTTGTTACCTGCATGGTCCGTGAGCGTCAGTTGCGACTGTATGGACATGTGGCTCGTTTTCCTGATGCTGATCCTGCTCACCAGATTCTCTCAGCGAGGGAGTCTCGTGAGTGGAGGAGGCCAATGGGCCGACCACGTGCCTCGGGTTGCAACAGTTGATCAGCATCTCAGGGAGATTGGGATGGGCCTGGCATCTGCCTGGGGGATGGCCAGACGGAGGCCCATGGAGTACCGGCGGAAAGTGGACACAGCGACGAGCTGCTCTGGCACATGCTTCCATACCTGACCTGACCTGAAGATCCGAATCTGGATCTGGATATGATAATTTTTCAATTGATTCTTCACCATTGAGAGATTGGGCTAAACTAATATAAAGCACAATATCTCAAAAAGTTGTGGACGGATTCGGACGAAACTTGTTGGACACGTTGGGTAAGTGGCACGGACGAATTGATTCAATTTTGGTGAAGATCCAATTCCGGATCTGGATGCAAGAATTACTTGATTTGTAAAGTGATTCTTCACCATTGAGAGATAGAGCCAAAAACGGTATATAGCATGATATTTTAAAAATGTATTTGGCCCGATGTGTTCTCATGGATCAGGCATTACATGGCAGAGGTATGTGCTCTACTGAGTGCCCTTCTCATTCAAATTGGCTTTCAAGGCTATTTCTGATGTTCTCAAGGGTAATCCTAACATTTTAAAGGGTAATTCTAACTGAAAAGTTAAGTCTAATTATTTTTTGAGTTCCCCACCACCCACTCCCCTCCCCACACCTCCTGCTTTAATCCTCCATCCAAATTTGAGTTGCAACGTTAGGACAGGGTCCTGATGTTAAATTGCAGAGGTCATGCTGATCACATGACAGGTGGTGTGACAAAATCGCGTACCTGCAAATTCCTTCCAAAATCTTCTTCTCCTGATCCACCAGTCAGAATGCTACCAAATTTGGGTGGGTTACAACATTAGGCCAGGGTAGGGATGTTAAATTGCTGAAGTCATTCCGATCACCTGACCGGAAGTGTGTCAAAAGTGTGGTCACCTGTAAAGTGTGCATGTAAAGTTTCAGGCTGCTAGGTTATATAGTTTGAGACTTATGGAGGAGACACTCACACACACTCACACACACACACACACACACACACACACACACACACACACACACACATAAACATGCGTGCATTGCCTTTTATTAGTATAGATAATTATTATTTTGTAAAAGAATGTTTTTTGCCCTTCTCTGTCTGGCCTGAACTAGCTTTGGGGTCGTCATGTGGGAGATTGCTACAAGGAAGAAACCACGTGCAGGCAAGTTGTGTTGGCTTTTCCATGAACAGCAGTGCAAGTTCCTTTGTGGCATCCCTACATCCATCACCGTGAACATAAAACATCTTGTCACTTTCGTGTTTGTTATATCCGCCACCAAAGCGGGAAGGAGGTTTTCACTCCTGTTTGTCTGTCAGTCTGCCTGGGTCTCTCTGTGTGCAGGATACCTCAACAAAATTATGGGCGAAACTTGGTGGACAGCTGTGTGATAAGGAAGAATTTATTAAATTTTGGTGAAGACCCGTATGAGGAAAGGATCATTTTAAAATGGTTCTTCACCATTAAAAGATAGTGCCAAAAACGATATATAGCATGATATATCAAAACGATATGGATGGATTATGACAAAACTTGTTGGATGATTTGGGTAGGTGACAACAACAAGCCAATTAGCTTATCTTATCGGTGGGATACAATACGTAAACTTCTTACCTGGCGGAGGTATGTGCTCTACCTAGTGCTGTGCTGTGCCGTTTTATCACCTTTCAACCTTGACATTTTCACATGTAAAAAGGATGAAGCAATCCACAAGTGGATCGTTGAAGGGTTGAAGGGAAAAATACCAGAGGACTGCCCTGAAAAGTTTCAAAAGATTATTATCAACGATGCAAAATCCCAACAGCAACGTCAAGGTTATGAAATAGGTTAAAGGTTATTTCGAGGTGTATTTAATGTGCTGACAACAATAAAGGATAACTACAATTCCAATTAAGACATTGAAGAAGTTTTGTTTTGAGAATGCTTTATTGTTTCTAACATGAACAGTGTGAGTTACTTTGTGGAACCTCAACATCCAACACATGTGAATGTGTTTGCAAAATATTTGTATCCTACTTTCGTGTTTGCAATTATTTTACAGTTTTAATTTACATTGTCATTTGATTCCCTCGTACTCACGAATCAAAGATATGCAACCTTCATATTTTGTCAGATGAAATGGACAACAAAGCCATTGATTCCTTCAAAGAAAAGGAGATGGAAGATATGCCAGCCGACTGCCCAGGAGACTTTCAAGGTCTTGTCAAAGGAGCACGAAAAAAGGATCCATTCGAACGTCCTTCTGCAAAAGGTAGGGGATCAAACAAAGAGAACTTTTTGTGCTGACAATGTCAAATTATTACTGCCAAGTGAAATTAAAACATGGGAAATAGTTAGGCAACCATTGCTTGTAAAACCTGTATATCGGATTGTAAAAATGCAAGAAGGTATCCATTGAGTTTAAACTTGAGAAGGACAGGCATGGCCTGCTGAGGAGCAATGCATCAACATCATTTAGTTGGTTATTGAGTTTTTAATTTTGATCAATCCAAGTCTTTATCCAGTACTTGTCGGACCCCGACTTGCGTGGTTCCGCTATCTGCGGACCCCATGAATTCACGGTTCATCAATTGTGACCCGCTTCTATATTCATGGCCCTGTGCTTCGAGTAGTCATGGTTTTTTGGGGTTTTTTTTTTCGTGTATTCACGGTTTCTCACGGGCGTGTTCGGGGGGAGGGTTTCGCGGTTTTTCACTGGATTTTTAATTTTTTTCATTATGAATCACCACCTGCTTGTAACCTATCCCCCTTTTTCCCATTGAAACAATGCCTTGACATTCGCAGATTCAACATTCACTGCATTTTTCAAGAATGTATCCCCCACGGATGTCAGGGTCCAACAGTATTCTAATGCTGAACAACGGGATGAGTCTAATATAAAAAAATAATCATTATTTTTCTGAAACATTTAAGCAATGGATAAAGTTTCTTCAAACAACCAAGTAGCTGTCACCTTGTAGCATAATACATATCAATAGAGCAAACCCGAACTTGCACAACTTTGCAATAAAAATGTCAAATGTAATAATACCAACTAATTTCTTTCATCCAGTACCCAACATGAAAAACACAACTCTAATATTTGAAGATTACAAGTATTGTTTGAGTTTGCATGCAATGTATCTAGGTAGTTGAGATGCAAGAGATGACCAAATGATAAACTGCATCATGCAGGGTGTTTCATAAAAAATGCAATCCAAAGTTGTTTTTATACTTTTAAAATTTTCCATTGAAACAACATGAAACTTATCCATAAGAATCTTTGTAATATATAGAATAAAATAGCACACAAAAATGAAACTCGTGATTTCGGAAGTCAGTTCACAAAACATGTTCGAAATGGCTGCCTTGCTGCAGCAGGCACAAATGGATCCTCCTGGTGAAGTTGTCGATAACTCGGCTGCGTTCCTGAACCGGAATAGCTTTGATGTTAGTGGCAATTGCATTTTGAGGTGGTCAATAGTCTGAGGTCTTCCCCGGTCCAGTCACTCTATCCTTCAGGTAACTCCAAAGGTAGAAGTCAGGTGGTTGAGGTCCAGAGAATGGGGTGTCCATTCAACATCTGTCTTTCTAGAGATGATTCGCTCACTGAATTTCGGTTGTAGCCACTGTATCGATCTGTTGGAAGTGTGCGGTATGGCTTCATCTTGCTGAAACCATTGCACAGACCTGGTGATGTGGCACTTCCTCACGAATGCAACCCAGAACTTCTGGATAACGTTTAAGTACTGCTCAGTGGTTACAATTATCAATTTTCCTTCTTCATCTTGAAACCAAAAAGGCCCAATGATACCACATTTGCTTATGGCAACCCATGCAGTGCATTTCTGGTGATGCAACAGCTTTTCACGAATTTCAACAGGGGAGCTATAACCCAAAACAAGTATTTAGAGATAACATGGCCACTTAAAAGAAAATGTGCCTCGTCAGAAAACCACACGTTACTCAGAAAATTTGGATCCCTTCGCAAGTTTTCCTCAAACCATTCCCACATTGTTACACGAAGTTGTTTATCATTATTTGTTTGTTTTTGGTTCACTTGTACGTGATAAGGGTACATTTTCAGTTCCTGCTGCAGAATTCTTTGTGTGCTTGATAAAGATAAGTTCAATTCATGAGAGCGATGATGCAGTGATTTCTTGGTGCTCCTCAAAGCTGCTTCCTGGACTGCTTCAATGTTTTCTCGTGATCTTGCAGTCCTTGGGCGATGAGACTTTAAACAATTAAGATTTTTTTTACAGTCCCCTCGGACTTAAACCTCTTTATCAATCAAAAAATAAAAGACTTAGCCAGGGCTATTCTGGTTTCAAACTTCTTTCTGAATTGTGTTTGAGTGTTTTAATGACTTTGTGGCAAAGTAAGACTCCACAATAAAGATCCTTTGTTCAATTTGCTAATGCCATCTTCAAAATTAATTGGATGACTCTCATGTTTGCAGTTTTTCCTCCAAACGATGCTTCCTTCATACTAGGGTTGGGCATACAACCATACTTTTTTTGAAAGGAGTGTTTTCATGGCAAGTGTTGACCTTTGACGATGTTGACCTCAAATATAATTTGGTGGTTGAATCAACTGAACTGAAAATAAACTCTTCAAATTTCAAGTCAATCGGATGAAAATTGAGGATTTTAGAAATCTCACCTAAGTTGTTGATCTTTCACCACTGTTGACCAATTGGTCTCAAAAACAATCGGCTTCTTCCTTATGCAAACTCTATCATGTGGTGACGTTTCCTGAAGATCGGTTTAAAATTGTGACCTGTAGGTGAAAAACAGACAAACAGAAAGACAAACAGACAGAATAACAAAATCGAGTAACCAATATACTTGAAAAATCTTCGATTTTGCAAGTAACAGACAAAGAAACAGACAGGGGAGAAAACATAACCTCCTTCCTCCTTTGGTGATGGAGGTAGTAATTATGGAATGAGCACTACCAAGTTTTAAAACGAACAAGAAACATGATGGTTGAATATTAGAGTCGAAAAAGTGCTCAAACAGATGAAATAAGCTAACAAAAAGTTGCAAAGTGTAAATACACTCAAGATAAAGATAAAAAAAACTTGTCAAACAATCATTACAAATATTCACTGCAGCCTGTGAGGTTGTATTATTAATTATTTACTTTTACTATTATTCTTCTTCTTCCACATTATTTAATTGCTATTCGACAAAGAGGTCAACATCACTTTAAGTAATTTGAACTACATTTCTCATTTGACCAAAAAAGTATTTGCCAAACTGCCCATAATAAAGGTTTGATTTTCCTGCAATGACTCAAGATTTTGATTTTGATTTTTAAGAAAAAAGCATTTTGTTTTTCACTTAGTTTTAATGAATTGAAACTTCTTTGTTCAAGCGTAAATGTCCACTGAATGTCATAAATGATAACGATATATTGTTCTGGGATTATACCGTATAAGTTACAACAAGCAACTTTTTAAGCCGAAACATTTTTACTGAAGAGAAAATGCTTCTTTATTTAAATTTCTGAATGTGTAAAAACTGTTTACTCTGTGAATATTTGTGTTTCAGACCTTGTTGAAAGCTTGATGGACCTTCATGAGGATATGATGACTGAAGGATTATGAAATTTCTTTAACTTTCTGATTCTTAAAAAAAATCCAGCACATCATCTTGTCAAGT
>CM068963.1:106336431-106368372 GCA_035128595.1 Eptatretus atami
GGTTCTGTATAGCTGTACTAGTGATGTATCCTGTAGTTCATCATACATGGTCAGGTGATAAAGTAGATTGTATTACCATGATTACATCTGTCCTCCAGTCCCCAGGTTCTCAACCTGGGGGTCGCGACCCCCTGGAGGGTCGCGAGATTGTTTTGGGGGGTCGCGGGGAGGTTGTAAAAACAAATAAACAAACAAATATATAATAACGAAATTCATAAATATTTTTTGAAAATGATTTTTCAAATTAAATCTCCCATACCAATGTTATAATGTAGTCATTATGAAACAGATTTGAGCAGCAAGTGAAATGAGAGAGAGAGAGAGAGAGTCTTGGTCGCATCCTAAGCCTGGCAGAACGTTTTTTGAGCAAGCCACCGATCCATATTCAGCCATTTGCAGTGGTTAGTAGCGCTAACATTGACTTTCAAAGCACCGCCACTGTGCTTTTTCTTCTCTCTCCTCCTTCTCTCCTCTCTCTCTCTCTCTACCCACCTCCCTCTTCCACCACTCCTCTATCTTCTCCTCATCCTCTCTTCTCCTCCTCTCTCACATAATCATTTACTTGCTGCCTCAAATCTGTTTTCATATAATGATCCTACATTATACATTGGTATATGGGAGATTTAATTTGAAAAATGCATTTTCAAATAAATGATTTATGAATTTCTGTTATATTATATATTTGTTTGTTTATTTCGTTTTGCTAAGACCTTCCCGGCACCCCCGAAAAACAATCTCGCGACCCTCCAGGGGGTCGCCGCCTCCCAGGTTGAGACCTGGGGACTGAGGACCAGAGTAATCATGGTAATACAATCTCTTTATCATGACCATGTATGATGAACTACAGGATAATCACTAGTACAGCTATCAAACCCAATTAAGTGGACTCAGGAGCTAAATATATATGTAATACATGATCTACTTGATCATCCATCATGGATCGTGAACGATTGGATCATTCTGGTTTAATCTAACCTGAATCTGCTGCAATTATCTGAACTGGCCAGATACTTCAGTGGTCCAACATGGATTGAACGACAGACATATAAATATAATACAATCAACTTGATCACCTGACCATGTACCAGTGTAAACTACTGAATATAACTGTCCTGACTCCGACTGCACCGAACATTGACTGTAGTCACTGTAGAAGATTGTAATACATAACTTCACCCGACTGTATCCCCACCACGGATACATCACTGGTCTAGCTAAACTAAACCTAACATGGAGTAGAAATAGATTTTAGATTTAGATTTAAATAGCCATTTGAAATATAATCAAATTGGTTCCAATATCATAAACCCTAATGAGGAGGATAACACATTTGTTTATCACCATATACCCAGGGCATATGATAACATGTATAGCCTCAGTTTCCAAACTGATTAATGGAATAGGTAAAGCAGAAGCGAATGTAAGAAATAATTTACGTTCGCTTCTGCGGCTTTGCTTATTCCATATCATATTAACGCCATAAATTCTTTATTTTAAGTCCAATGTTTACGAGATTTTACAGAAACTACAGACGCATCCTTGCATTGTTGATCATATGAAAAGCTCTCATTTCTAATTTTGAATTCTGGATTTCCTCTCTTCAACACTCCGCTCACTTCTCTCCCTCTTCCTTTCTTCCTCCCCTCACTCTTCTCCCCCCCCACGCCTTCACATCTTCCGTTAGTGAAAGCAATGGTTGCATTTGCTAGTATACAGTATATATTTACAAATCGTCTCCTCCCATCGCACACTTCTCGTCCGAAGAAGCTGGCATAAAGCAACGCATGAAAGGCTATCCAAGGAAAGCCCTTTTGCTGTTTCAAACCTTCCAGAGTTTCCTCAACAAGCTGTAAAGACGTTCACAAATCGTACACACATGAGAAATCCAATGCTACACCCCCCTCAGAGCTGCTGACCAGTTACAATCACTTGTTTGCGAATCATCAACAGCAAACAGCCAGAAATGGCATACCAGCGAGCTCTCAGCATGTACCATGTGAAACGACAAAGCAGTCAACATACTTTATACAGGGTGTTTCAACAAAAGAGTGATGCAACTTTAAATGTTTATTTACAAGAACAGAAACCTCAGGATCATGAAACAAAACATTTCTTGAAAGCTATGACATGGATTTTTCTACCAACGATTGCTTCTTGCAACGATAAGTTTAGCTGCCTAGATTTTTTGAGATCCCAAGTGTCTGAAATTGGCATTTAACACAAAATCCTTGTAAATTGACATCCGATGTGTGCCCCTCTTGGGTCAGACAGGCATTGATCCCTGATCCAAAAGTTCTGTCCATTTTCCTGTAGGTTTGCATGTGGCACTGCCTCGGAGGTAGTCGACACCTGCCTGCTTCAGATCATCTAGTGTTGCAGGGTGTTGGTGTAGACGAGCCCTTGGCAGCCCCCCACGAAGGCCCAAAAGTCAGAGGGCTCCATCCTGTCACTGAGCCAAATGCAATATCCAAGTCTCCTTTTCCGTGTCCTCTTGACGCAGTCCTATCTAATGAGATGATATATTGGAAGCCTTCAGTTTCAAATGAGTGAGGATACGACCAGACTGATATTGGTTTTATGCCTAACTCCCGGGAGTGCCTGGGGTGGGACTTCTGGACTTGTTCCAACAGCAAGAACGCCAACAACAACAGCAATGCGAAGTGCTTGTAGACCTGTGATATGTTGTCAGGTAAAATCACAAAACAAACAAATTCGTAAGAATGACAAATGAGTATATAATATTAATGATGAATGTGGAGGAGTCGATGTAAAAAGCTAGGTTCATAGTATGGAGACCTCGTGTATCGGCATGGTGTATGGCGCCCTCGAGAGTTCACTTGCCTGGTACATGGTGTTCAGCGATGCCTTGAGAGTCATGCTGTGGGCACAGTGTGAGACCGTGATTGTTGTTTCACTTGAAGAAGCTGTTGGATCCGTGCAATCTGTAGCTGCTTTGCTGAACCAAAAGTTCTACAGTGGGGAGACCGGCATGGAGTTGAGGGGACTGGAGCATGGGAATTGAGAAGCGTATTGTGCGAACGTGCTGAGGGTCGAACTGAGTGGCTTTTGAACTGAGTGATTTTTTGTGGAAAGCATTTACTTGGTGTAAACCTGAATAAGCATGACTTTAACGTAATTAAGGAGAGCGGGGAGAGCCGCGACATGAGGAGGGTGAGTGGGAGTGGGAAGGGGTGAGGGGGAGGAAGTGAAGAGGAAGTAAAGTGGCGTGGAGGTTGAGATGAGTGCCTCGAGGGTGGGGGAGAGGAGTCGAGTGTGGAGGGACACGAGAGGGGTGCGAGGGAGGGATGGGTGGAGAGAGAGAGGTGAAAACAATTTTGGAGAAAGAGCGGTGTGTGTGCATGCATGCACACAGGATTATGATAACAGGCTAGGGTAAGTAGGTCCAGCAGGTCGCCTGACAGCGCTAGCGATTGAATGACCATAGCGTCTCACCTGATTAAGAGGTACTGGCTCCCAACGCAGGCACGCAGAGGTTTCAGAAGTGAGGTCAGCTCAGTATTTGAAATGTGGATGAGTGGAGGGGAGAAGAGTTCGAGTGGTGGGAGGTGATGCAGAGGAGATTGAAAGTGTTGTGTGTGCCAGGAAGAACCAAGGATGGAAAGGAGCACAGGGCAAGGCAGGTTTGTGGAGGATACGAAGCTGTTTGGCCATGCGGGTGGGGGTTGGAAGGAGCATTGGCATGAAATAATAGTATTGGAAGAGATCAGCAAGCAGGCAGTCAGAGTGGATGTACAGTATGGGAGGGTGGATAGTTATGGCATGGGTGTGATGCAGAGGTGTATGTGTGTGTTATGTCGTAATGGGCCACAAAACAGGAAGGATTGGGGTGGAGAAGCAGGAAATTAGGGGACGCACTGGAGAGAATGATGAGAATGGTCGATCGCCTGTGCATTTGTGGGAGACTTTAAATGCGCATGTGGTGAGTAGTGGAGCCGGGTTGAAGAGGAATGTGGTTGGGAATTTGGTTGGGAACGAGGAATACAGAGGTTCAAGAGCTGGTGGAGCTTGGTGGCGAGGTATGGATGGCCATCAGTGGTACAATTCTTTCAAAAGCAGAAGCCACAAGATTACCTAAAGGAGGTGGACAACATACAGTAAAAGTGGATTTGGTGTGCTTAAGGAAGCGACAGTTGTGGAGCATCAAGGATTGTAAGGTGCAGTAGCAAGACAGCATGTTACGCAACGCAGCACAAGCCTGTGGTGTAAAGAAAAGGAGGGAGGTTAAGAGAAGGAGTCAGAAGATTATTTGGTGGGGGAAGTGTGCGGCAGATACGCAGTAGAGTACAAGGAGAGGTTTGTGGGATAGGTATGAGCAATTTAGCGAAGAAGCGGAGGTTTGGAGGAGTGAGAAGAAATACGGAGGCGCGTTTAAGGAAACTGCAGAAGTTTTATGTGGAAGGACGTCAGGACAAGGGTGCTTTTCTTTCGGACATTTGGAAAGAGGATAGAGAGATGAAGGATAGGAAGGAGGCAGCCAGAAGCAGGATTGTTTACACCTGTATGGGCAGAAGAAAGAAAGCAGCAAGGGAAAGCTGTGATAAACGTGAGGAATGTTTGGAGAGGAGATCTCCAACAAAGTTGGAAGAGGATGGTGGGCAAGAAGTTGATCTATAATTGGCTTGTTTTAGGGATGAGGAATTAATGAACATGAAGGGGGAGGGCGGTAATTAAGAACGGTGGCAGTAGGCTAGTGACAAGAGAGGTTTGCAGTACTTGAAGGTGTATGGAAAGGATATTTCAAGGAGCTGTTGAAACCTGGAAAGGGAAGCAATGTGAGCTGGACGCTAGCGTGTTAATGTGGAGTCGGTGCCGTCACGAAGCAAGAGGGTGAAGAACAGCATTGAAGAGGAATGAAGAAGGGAAGAGCACCGGGCATTGAGGAGGTGGTGTACAGAAATGATCATTGCAGTGGAGAAGTCAGAGTCAGTTGCCGAAGACTGTTGAATGTACTGTATGTATGAGAGAGGTTCAACTCCGGAGGATTGGAGGTACAGGGTTAATGTGTCGATATGGAAGTGGAAGGATGATCGTTCAAGATCTGGTGAAGTACAGGGGCAATTACTCTCCTAAGTCATGTCATGAAATCTGAAGAGGATTCTGATGGGAAGATAAGGAAGAGTGTGGAGATGGAGATTGGAGAAGAGCAAAAGGGGTTCTGAAAGGGTAGGGGGGCAATGTATGGGATGTTTACACTGAGACAGCTGTGGAGAAAGGTGGAAGGTGGCAAGATGATATGCACATTGGGAATTTGTGGGCCTGGAGAGGCCCACGACACTCGTCCGAGAGAGATGGTGATGAACGACACTGGATGATTGTAGTGCAGAAGCAGAAAGTATGTTGGTGAAAGGGATGTACAAGGAAACGAACGGAAGAGTTTTGGGTTGGTTCTAGATGTCTGAGGAGTTCAGTGTGAACCAATTGGTTTGAGGCAGGGAAGAGCTTTCACTCACTCATGTTGATGAAGCTGTAAGCAAGGAAAGTATACACGAGGGGTATTCTGGGGAGGATGTGTACTGGCGGACGATCTGGCTGTTGGTGAATGAGAGTTGGTGGGAGATGCAGAAGTACTGGGGGAGTGGAAAGGAGCATACTGGAAGCATGGTTGAAGAGAATTTTGAGTATGGAGAAAGACTGAGGTGATGTTGGTTGGGAGCAGAGAAAGAAATGATTATTCAGATTAAGAGGGGAAGGAGATTCGGCAGAAATGGGTTTTGAGTATCTGGGGGGAATAGTGACCAGCGGATTGTAAGTCGCAGGCCAGAGATGTGAGGAATGATTCAAGGGTGGATGTGAATGGCATAGACGGCAGGGTGGGAATGGAGTAATGGCAGACAAGAAGTTCAAGGAAATTGAAAGGGAAGGTTGTTGTCATGTGTAACCTGGCCTACCTTTATGGTCTGGAGACGGTGGGCACTGACAGAGACACAAACAGAGTCGACAGCTTTTGTGAGAAGAACCTTGGTCAAGAGGATTGTGGCAGTGAAGAGGGTGGATAGATGGAGGATGGATGAACCGAGGGAGAAATTGGTGGCACCAGATGAGCTTGACAGGCAGCATTGCTGAAATCCGCTGAGATGGGGCTGGAACACTTGGTGCGGATGGGGGAATGGAGAATGTAAAAAGAGTGATGGTTGAGTGACCAAGAAGGAGGAAGAGATAGACCCACAGTTGAGATGGGAGCATTGTGGTGAATATGTATATGCAGTGAGGTAGGTGTGGTTGGAGAGTGGAGAGATGTTTGGCTAAGGACAGAGGGATGTGGAGGAGGTTCGTGGTCAGGCAGGGCAGATGGCTTGGTGTCAATTGGACCTCACTCCTTAGAAGGGAAGACAGGCCGTAGAAGGAGAAGACGCCTATTAGTTTTCATATAATTATTTGTCAAGATAGAATTTTAATGTAGGAGGTAAGGAAAAAATTGTAGGAAAAAGAGAGGGGAAAAAAATGAGGGAAAGGAGGGAGGGCGGTGGGACACCAGCAATACCGACAGACATTACAACACTATCTTGAATTTAACGTACTTCAACACACTCTAAGCAGAATAATAATACTTCGAGTCCACTCTCTCTCTCCAATTAACAATAATAATATAAACTTCTGGTTAATGTGCAGAAGCTGAGTCGAGCTTGAAGATTGAATCGAATGAATTCCAAAATTGTGGTCCAGTAAAGATTCGTTTTCTTTGCAGCATTTGTTTCTTATTCATTGAAAGTGAAACATACTGGCTTGTCTTGTAGAAATAACCACGGACTTTAAATTATGAATATGTAATTGCACAAGTTAGTCTGTAGACGCCGACTTTTGAAATGACGTGGTGATGGTTAAACAGGCATTTTGCGCATGAGCTGTATGTGCGTTGACACTGACTTGTTCTGCCTCACAGGGGCACTTTACCTGCGCAATGGCAGCATGAATGTCATTAAAATGAATATTTCTTAAAACAAATAATTTCAGCATTTAAAAGGAAAAATCAATATGGCACCATAATGTTTGTGTTCCTTCATCGCAAGATCGGACTCGCATTAAATACAGGAAATACGAGAAATAATCCCGTGATTGAGAGGTGAGGGTTCATAACATTTGCTGTAGGCAATTCAGCGTCGGCAGGAGATAAACCACACACACACACACACACACACACCACACACACACACACTTCAACTTTTGCAATGGAGCAAAATGTAATACAATTTCTCTGTTGCCCCGACCAAACAAACTGTATTATACGAATCATCAAAGCTCGCATAGCTTCCCCCCACCCTGCCCACTCCAGCCAAGATAATAGAAACATATCATGCGTTTCTAAACTTAACCTTAAATCATTAATTTTAAAACACAAACCCTAGATTGTCCTTCGCCATCGGTGTTCAGAAGAACCTATCCAGATACGCAGTCAATTGCACAAGTAGTGATCTGTCGGGAGGTTGTGTCACACAGTCCCCCCACTCAGCCCTTCCACCGACCCACTTAGTACAGTAATTATGTCAAAATTCTGCAAGTTATGCAACAAGTGTAAAATTTACACCATGACATGGTTTATATTTACCTAGCAATGATAGAGATGGCGCCACTTGCAAAAGTGACTTGATCATTTTTTTTTAGGCATCATTAAATGGCTACCTCTGCATTAAGTTATCACTCCAATGAGTTCAGTTTCCTTGTTTAGAAAGCTTCAGGTCGTTTGAACAATGCCCAGGAAAAAAAAGAAGGGTTTTGAAAGGCTTCACATCACCTAACCAGTATTCTTTGGGATTAATGTTGCCTGAAAGGTTAAGAAGATATTTTTTGTCCCAAACAAGAAACGCATGAATTTTTGTCATGCACCCTACATGTGGAGCAGACATGTATGCATTTTTGAGCCATGAATACTGTCTCAAACAGAATGAACCATTGATAATTGGTAATAAATATATTTACTTACTTGTTCATGTGGCAGAAACTCCTCTACTTCTTTTATCAATGAAGGTATCAATTCCTTACCTCAAAACAGCATTCACGAGAAGGGCACTCGGTAGAGCGCATACCTCTGCACGTAATGCCTGATCCACGAGACATATTGGCCCAATACATTTTTGAATATACAGTTATTATACACGTAGTTTTTGGCCAATCTCTGCAACGGGGAAGATCAACTTTTAAAATTAATAACTCTCGTATCCGGATCCAGATTGGATCTTCACCAAAATCGATCAATTCTTTCCTTTTCACACACACATGTCCACCAAGTTGCGTCCGAATTCTTCCACAACTTTTTGAGATATCCTGCACACAACAGACAAAAAACAGACAGACAGACACGGGTGAAAACATAACCTCCTTTCCACCTTTGGTGGCGAAAACCTGGAGGTGAAGACCTGGAGGGAGAACGAGATTGAAGCAGAATGTGGAAGGTGGTTCCACAGGTGGGGGAAAAAAGAGGAAGAAATGAGTGAAGGTGAGCTGTGGCTCTGGAATTTTGGCAGTTTCACGAGGATGGGTTGCTGGTGGACACGGTGCAATCCTGTAGATACTGGAGGGAACAAGTCACAGAGAGGCAGAGGGTGGCCGACCAGAAATGAGGTGGAAGAATTCAGAGACACCTACGACCTGTCTGTGATGGCAAAGTGATAGGCCGATAGATTCAGCTTCTTTGGTGAGAGATTTCCAATGATCTTGAACTCCGTTGGTATCCACAGCGTTAAGTGAGCAAGATTTGAGGCAGCCAGAGGAGAGAGAGCCAGCACTCCCATCAAGCTGGCGGATGAAAGCTTGTAGGTGGATCGGAGCTCAGGTGTGCCAAGGGGAAGGACTTTGTATGCACAGAGGATGACCAATTGGGGCGCTCTGGTTTTGGAGAGACAACTTTGGAAATGTGGCTTGCCCCAAGAGAGATCATAGCTGAGAGTGAGACCCCAAGAGGTTGAGTGACTGAAAACCTTTTTGAGATGGTTGTTGAGAAAGTAGAAGGGAGGGTTGCAGTATAGTCCCCTTTTCAGAGAGAGAGAGGGGGATGTGCTGGGATATCTCAGGACTGAAGACAATATTCCCCGTGTTTTACTGACTAGTTTGTGAGATTTCAATTCTGTGCAAGACTGTGAGAGAGGGAGATGCTGCTGCTGTCTGTCGAGAAGATAGGAGAGATGTATGGCCAGGAGTAGCCATCAAGCAAGAGATAGAGGATTTATTCTCCAGAGGGTTAGCAACCATCATTGTGAGATGTAGGCACATAAGCTGGGCGAGAGAAACTGCATTGGGGTACCCTCTCACCACGATTAGCAGGGAGAGCGAGCATGAAAGGTTCTGTCGAGAAAGTCCACACATGTACTGACGAGGGAAGGACAGACATAATTACTCCACGTGGAAGTTGCGCCTTCGGATTACTATAGGAAGATAGTTGGCATGGCGGGATGTCTGCCGACTACATCCTACAAGACTCTGAGAGACAGTCGCAGAGACGGGAGTCATCTCATGCTCCTTGATATTGAGGGCCTCACTCCCATTGTTGGGCTGATTCCGACGCTCAGCTCATGTCCACAGGTAGGTCGACACAAGTCCTAATCTGATTGCACTAGATCTGCCAGTCAAGCTGTGTAAGGACAAGAGAATCATACTTAATTATGCTCAACCCGTAATGACTGAATTCTGAGCTTGCCGCTGATATCTGGAAGTTTAAGAAATTGGGTATCCTGTAGTGAAGGCGGATCCATTTTTGCACCTTTTGTAATCGCTATACCTGCTTCTGTCTGATAGCTTGGGCCGGATTTTTAAGCAGTTGAATAGACTCGACACACCGACTGGCAAGGACTGGGTTACACACCTGGGCAAGAGCTAGGAGAGGATGTGCGACTAGCAACAGCGCAGGTTTTTTAGGAGCCACGTCGCAGTTGATGTCACTCCCGATCACAGATTGCTCGATGCCATATGACCAATCTTGGCACAGTGTACATATGTTTTACACTGAGATATAGTATAGAGTATCTCATTTACAAGAAAATTTATCATCCAAGGACCTAATCCACCAACAATATTAACAATCCATGCATGACATTCTTGAACAACTATAAAATCGCATTACTGAATTCATTTCCATTTTGAATTTTGGGCTAGGGTTAATTTTCACCACTAGTGTTCCAATAGAAGGGGTAATACAGAAGAATTTTAAATTGGTGCCTCTTCAACGCTCAGTGCTCCATGCCAATAACTCCCACTAGCTCTTTCCGAGTTACGAGATAGTACTTCCTGGATATCTCCTCTTTGTTGTATTGCAGAGTCCCCGCAAAAGGGATGGATGCTGGGTCCCACTGCTTCCAAGTTTCGGACTAGACTGAGAATGCCTGGAGAGACTTCAGTGAGGCGGATGAGTATTCCCAGCAGGGTTTCTCCTACAACTCTTGGCTGGTAAGAGCTATTGCAGCATGCATTTCCGGCATGTGCAATCTAAACATATGATGGAGTAGCGAGGCATTATCCTCACACCGGATCCTACGAGATATGGGAAGGCTAACGGAAAAAACGACTCGGCATGATACTAGCAAGAGGAAATCCCAGTGTTCTTCTGAACAGACACACCTTGGCTCTCACCTTTTGATCGAACACCATACCTTGTTCCCAAGATAGTACCGATTACAGCATACATCCCAGCAATCCAAACTCCATCGATCAGCTTCTAACCACACACCACCTTTATAGTGCTTGTCTTACATTGTTTTGAGAGATTACATCACCTCCTGACATAGATAACATGTAATAAGATAAAAAAATTTCTTGTCCAGACCAGAATGACAACAGGGAGTAAGCCCACTTCACCCCCTCCTCTAATCCCCAAACCATACACACAACATCTATATCGTTGGAATGTCTAGCTCTGTTACATGTATGATAAACTGGCGATAAGCCTAGGTGGAAACACATATAGTCTTCCGAAAATCGTCAGAGGACCCTTTACAATACTCTCCGGTGAAATCAACGAGTTTGACACGGATTGATCTATTCAATGAACCTTCGTAAGAATGCTCGAGACAGCAATGAAAAATAAAGACTGAGGGACAAAATCTGGGGACTTCAACAAACCATAACATATACCAGATTTATCCATGCAAGAAGGCATCCAATCCAAGAGGCTGCCACAATCCAACTAACAATGAAGACAGTATAAATCAGTCTACTGTACTACATCTGAGCTACTATATATTGTTTTCTTGGTAGATCCTAAGCATATATTCATGGCATTAATTAGATTTCAAAACTAATCCAATATTATCTGATGTCACATACATAAGTTCATTATATAAACACACATCTACTCTCTAACAATGACTAACTACGAGTGAATTAATTTTGCTCATTTAATGGAAATACATGTGAAAGATCCTGCCTGAAAATAACCACAAAATAACAATCATGTTCCATGAGTCATAATCAAAATGTTTTCCATTCGTAATCAAAACCACATGACTTGTTCACTCAAAAATATCATATGATTAATGATAGTCTTGTACTCATAAACATCAATGATTGTAAATGAATAAAAGGTTTTAGTGAACAGCTCCGTCAGACGACTCCTTATGCTTGCCATCAGTTGGGACAAACTTCGTGAAGGAAACGATTGCATTGTAATGTTGAGATTAGATGACTAACACCTCCATTCCTTTAAATTAAATATCATGATACTCTAGAACTAATAGACTTGTATGCCACCAACCATCGCTTGCTATGCCCACAAGCAGACCAAAGCAATCACGTATATGATGAATTGATACACCACAGTGAGTGAAGCCAAGTGTTATCTGGCTTCGGCTGGTTTAAGGCGTGCCAGACATGGGACACATTAGCGGGTACTATCAAAGAAGATTTTCTGCAGAAGAACAAGATAGGATGCTTGACATTAATAACACAACAAACAAAAAGGTGAGGTTGACTCATGCCTGTAGTACACTCTCCCAAACGCAGTTTAGCAAATGAATTCCAGTGTAACAACTGGCATAGGGGCTATACAGCACAATCAGCGTCATTGCTTCATGCATATCCAGAACAAATTCTATCAACTACTGGCAGCAAAAGCGCCACGTGCCAAAGAAGAAAGAAAACAGCAGGTGATTAAAGAACTTTATTGTTAAATTAAGAAAATTAATAAAAAAACAAACAATCGTTATTTACAGGACTATCACAACACAAATCAACGATGGTGTTAATTTACTCCATATCATTCTCACTGTGTACACCAGCAGAATTTATATTCACATAATATAAGTATATTCCGCACCAAACACTATTCAAGATAGAAAGGGCGACTTACGTAGATAGTGCATACCCACTACCCGCCATCGTACTATCCCACTGCCTGTATCATGAAGAACATATTCAGTGCCCAATACTATTCTTAATTATTATGCCTAATATCATCAGTACTATACCCCCATCGATTATTTTGGCTCCCATCTCTCAATGCGATGAAAAGAATCCCCTAAAGACACTAAAATAATTCCTCGTAGTCCGTATATCGGGATCGATCTTCACCTAAACATCGAATATTTGTCTTCGTCCGTAACACCGCAACCCCGGTAACACTAACCCAAGGTTCGTGAACTCTCCGTCCACAACCTTTTTGAGCATACTCGATGCTCATAACTATGCCCAATATTTACCCTATCATAATCTCACCGTGATGAAGAATACCAAAAAAATTCGAAGTCTTCGGGTATCCAGATCACGAGTATCTCATCTCAATATAAACTAATCACTTTCTACTAGTCATACCACCTATACGTGTCACACTACAATTTATTATTCTTGAGATCTGTCAATCAACTCCTTTTGAGCATCTCCCAGGTTCACACGACCAAGACCAACAAACGACAGAAATGGTGAAAATATTACCTACTCCGCACTCCTTCACACATTCCACCGATAACAACCTTTGCAGATATCCGGCAACCCCAGACAGCAACAGACAACACCGCACAGACAAGTGGTGACAATATATTAGCCCATCCTTCACTCTTCACCAAGCTCAACACTTTCCTCTTTCGAGAATACTCCGTCAATCACAGACATGACAGACAAGCGACAGACAAGTCTGGATGACACTAATTATCATCCCCATCCTCACTTCGCTGCAGTGCGAATCATATCTTTGGATTACCTTTTCAAAACACATCTATAGAACTTTAGAAGTCCACCACCTTAGGAAACCTTAGCATTTTACTTTAAGACTCACAACTTTAGAAATTATAACTTTCGGACCATATTCTCTTGCAGACACCTTTCACTCGCAGAGGTCTATCGGATTCTGACCTTATTATTTTCCGAGAAATGTATTTCTAATCTACATAATTACATGAGTTACACAGCAACATGTTGGTGAGTTTCTGATGGAATCAAATGGCGTGAACCTCAGCATATCGCAATACGAGGAGAGCCAAGACCATTAGGGCTTGGGAGTAGAATGGTGAAGGATCTGTGGATGTTCCTGTGGTGGCCGGGCGCAACCGATTGCTCTATTGGTTACATATTGCGCGTGTTACTACTTCAGGCATTCTGGGACTCCCGATGAATTTGACGACTTTGACAGATGTACCCACAACGTAACTCTATAGCCTCCTCCGAATTCAGCCCGAACACTGATCACTGCAAAATGGACTTCAAATTTCACAGTCACTCCGGAATGAAAATTGACACATTCCTTGATGAAACCACGAATCCTGAAAATAATATTGCGGGCCAATCTTATAGGCGCGCTATCGATCCTTATGAGTCAGTCAATGACTAAATGGAGGTTTTCCATGACGTCACAATCAATCAATGGACTGAGGGAAAAACTCTCTGACCCACAGAACAACCGTTCAAAAATAGGAGCACATTTATTCTCTACCACCAAACATCATCCTTCCTCCCAACCTACCACCAAGCAATAGTAAAATCTCAGAGATCATTCTCATTATTCCTTTTACACATTCATTTCATCGAGTATCCACTCACTTTTCTCTTAAGCAACGAAGAAAAGGGAAGTTAACTATAACTTCCCCTTCCACGGCATCTCTGTAAATTTGGCTCCCCCAAAAGTGCCTTAGAGCAAAGTCAGTGTCTGATGACATTGACGAAGTATCCTGCTGCCACTCACCGCTCTCCATGGTATCCATCTTCACATCATCATGACATACTCACGAACAACAGCTTTAGTCTAAAGACGCAAAGCAAAAGAACCGATACTTTAAACATATCAGTATTTAATAATGAAAGAAAACGACTAAAATCTCTTATCCCTTCAGCTCACACCCCGACACAAGCAAAACAGCCCGGTCATTTGCTGTATGAATGATAACCTGCAAAACACATTGCTGTGTAATTCCACATGATGTTAAGTACAACCTAGGACTATTTATCCGCCAAACGCAAACTTTTGTTTACTTCAGAAGAATGAAGAGTAACTTTAGACAGATACTCCACCTTGCAGATCAGTCACTTCTCACACCCCACGATAGAGTAGATACCCTAACAACATCTCATTCACTTATTGTTGTTTTATACAGAATCTAAAAATCACATCACACAACCCCAATAATTATCAGCTACTTCTTCTCATTTCTAACAGGTTGTTCCCCAACTAACACACCATCGTGATATACTGACTCGCGAAACTAGCAGACCATTTGAATATCTCAAACGAGGCCACAATGGCCAAAACAATGAATGACTTCCCTTAAAGACACTTCAACCATCCCCCTTGTTCAGCTAAGAGAATTGAATGACATCAATTGTTCGCCGCTGGAAAGAAAGTCTACTCCAGACCTCCCTCTGAACCACTTGAATGAATTGAGTCCAAATGTAGAGGGAAATTTATCCTCTGTGCTGCTCTCTCGCTCGTGCTCCTGCTGCTCTCGGTGTAGCGTTCTACTGTGTGTGTCTGCCTGCTGATCTTGTCTCTGTGTGTCTCTGTCGTGGTCGTGTCTGTCCGTGATAAGTGTCTCTGGTGTGCATCCTGTTATGTGTCTGTGGTGTCCTGTGTCGTGTTGTGTGTGTCTGTGTGCTATCTCCATGTGTGTCTGTGACCATAGTGTCCCTGCTGTCTCTCGCTGTGCCTCCATACTCTGTCTCTGTGTGTCGTCTTGTCTCTCTTGTCTCTTCTACCCTTCTGTCCTCTATCTATGCTTCTGTCTACTACTGCTCTCTTGAGTGTTGAACAATATCTTGATTCTTATTATTCAGTTTACATCCTGTTTTCGGATGCAAAACCCCACACAACCTTAATCTTCTCTTCACAAACACACAACTTAGTGCACTCCCAACGACGCCACCACCCCCTCATCCCTCTCCCTCCCCAGCCGTGTGTGTGCGCCTCGTGGCGAACGGGTGAGACACGGGCTGCGGATGAGCGCAGGTGCTCGCTGGGTCCAATCAGGTCGGGGGGTGCACCAGCGGGCGTGGGGCCGCTCATGGTGCGTCGGGCTTGTGCTGGGTGGATTGTGGGCTGGGCTGGCGCTTTCGCTGTGGCCGCTGGCGGCTCTGTGTGGCTCGGAGTGGGGCTTCTGTGTGGGTGAGCTTGTGTGCACCGGGTTTTGTGTAAAATGTGCGCTTGCGTCGTGATGGAGCAATTCTGCTTACAATTACATAAACTGCTCTCGTGTGTGGCAGACACTACATAACCTACTCCTAATATATGTGGCAATATGATAGAGAAATGTGGAGTAGTGGCTTACTGTGCGGTGGGGTTTGCGTGGTGGAGCCTTGCCTGTGGCAACATAGAATGGCCTCTATATCGTGAGTTTCCGTGGGTCTCTGCACTGCCGTGGGGTTTGCACATGGGCTAGCGCGAGCTTATCAGGATGTGGTCGGGAGCTCTGTAGGCCACTCGTGGCTTACCCGTGGGTGCGCAGCTTTGTCGTAGGATGTGGCTTTTCGTGATGTGTGGGGTTTGTGTGAGTGAGAGATTTGCATGGGTGGGGCTTCGTTGTGGATGTGCATTGTGGGTGGGGTTTGCATGGGTGGCAGAGCTTGTGATGCGAAACACAGCGGTACGTCAAACAACGGCGATGAGAGTTTATAAAAGGGAGATGGAAGATCACCAAAATAAATTTTATCTCAAAACATTTAATACTTTGTCATTTTGTAATTCTCGTGATAACAAATGAACCTAAATCTCCCTATCCACCCCTCTTTAACCATCAATCAATTTGATACAGTCCAAGAACTGTCACCCCAAGAAGAACGCACCACTCCACACAATTTATACCAACAAAGACTATTTAGTCCATCCGATTATGGAATAAATTTTTCACAATGCAAGAATTTCACAACACCACTCGTCAATTCATTAATCATACTACAACACCATAAACATTTGAAAACCACTATAGGATTTTTCCTGCAATATATCGCAATTTCATATTCTATAATTTGTAAATGTCATCTAGCATGGTTTGACTACTTCGTTGAAGCGTATGAATATATCATCTGAACTGTGATATAAGCATAACAGATTGTCTTCATGAATTAAACGATATACATCTGTTAGAGACATCAACCCGAGTTAGAGTGCATTTACTATCATAATATAAAAGACATTCTCAATTTAAAGTGTGATTAAAACACGCTCAATAACAACCACGTTTCCTTCATTAAAGGTGCTGTTATAATGTAATGTTGGCAATTATAATTAATACTAAGAATACACTCTCCATACTGTTCTTGGTCTGTAGCAACATCCCTGTACCTCCATCAGCCCTACACCAATATCATATACTTTAGGTTTTCTGCTTGACACTTTTATTGAATATTGTTGGAAAGCTAACAATACATGAGTATATTCACCTATGTATTATTAGCGTTTTTCACAAACAGGACACCCATCGACATATACACTACATCCTGACCACCTCCACTCTAATAAAATAACGGGTTACCAAGCCATACTTCGTAGACCAACACCCTTATTATACATCTAGAGATTAATTAAATCAGACGGACCATGAATCAATCAAGCTCTCTTAAGAGAATAAAACCTTCTTTATGTGAAACTCTGTGATATATGATTTCATCGCTCAATCATTCCCAGCGTAATTGCTCTTCTAATCTTAATGACATATTAAGACTAATAACGCTATTCTTCCTGAATTCAAGCACCGCAGTCTTACAATGTTAATCCAATCATTACATTCATTCAATACAGATGAACAACAAGCATCAACTTCTTTCTCTCAGAAGTTGACGAACTTATTAGTATATCAGAAAGATCATTATACCACTACACACCACTTAATACATAAAGACGCTTCATGCGTCTTTCTCAACGTCGATAGTCATAACCCCCAGTAAACTCCACATTATCATCGCTTTACGCACACTTCATACAACCCTACTCTGATAAAGTGCTAATTACTCCACTAACTGGTTAGTAAGAAGATGTCTAGCCAATCTAAATTATATATTATTCAGTTATGTCCTAACCATCACTAGGACCCACGAATCAAAGCGAAACAATACCCCACACAAACACACTGATAGAAGTATATCACCACAGGTGATTATTCTCATACGTCTAGATTTTAAAAAATTATACTATCTCTGGAGAACAAAACTTAATGTCATACTCTCCCCCCAATTTGTGTTTGGGTGAACTTCACTCTTTTTTGGAGCCACACCCGAACATGTACCTTTAGTATAACGCTAATTATTTTTACTTTTAACATACGAGATATTTTTTACTTCTCGGTTTTCTTTTTTAACATTTGAGACAAAAAAAGAATCACCGCTACACTATAATTCTAAATCAAACTTTAAATTAAAAAACTATAAATCTCTGTATTCATCATATCTCCTATATAATCTCACTCTCTCACACTTCCAAACTAAAAATCCAACAACAACACCAAAAGCACATACCACCCCACAATACAAAAAAACACATCAAACACCAAACCACAAAAACCACAACACACCAACACCAACACCATAATAAAAACATAAAAAATAAAACGAAAAATTAAAAAAAAACAAAAAAAAAAAAAAAAAAATTACAGTAACCAAACATGAGAATCCCTCAACCAGTCTTATTTTCAAAAATTTCCACAACTAACAAAATCACCGTAAAAAAACACCACCCAACACAATACAAACCCGACACGAACAAACCAGTCCCGCCGCCCCGCCGACCCACACACCACCACCCCCCCCGCCGAACAAACACCACCACACCGATATCAAAAAGAAAAAACCACATCCCGACCACGTCACACACAACCCACACACACTCACACCCCACACCAGCGAACACCCCACACAACACCTTCCCCACCCCCAAAAACACACCGATCAAAACCAGAACACCCAACCATAACAACAGTAATCACTAAACAAATCACACAATAACCCATAACTCAGAAAACACATCTACCAATTCACAAAGACCAACGATACACAGCAGATCGCCCAAAAACCCCAAAAAAAAAACACTCGAAACTCAACCACACCCTCACAGATATCACCAAGTTACCGCCCAGCCACAAAATAACTCAGCACTCCGTCACAACACTCCAAACCAAAAAATACCAAGAAGAATAGACCAGGACAATCAAACCAAACTCACAGAATCATCAAACACAAAACTCAGTCAATCATCTTAAAAACACGCACCGAAAACTAAGATTCATCAACATATTAATCATTTACAATCTCACAAATCTCAGTTCAAAAGAATCTTATGATTATACTCTTCTTCTTCTCCACTCACTCATCCGTCTTTATCCAGCTTCCCTATCATGCACAGATACATTCGTCTACCTTTTAATATAAGAGCATCAACCCGACTTCAATTCATGTTCAGACCTCAAACCATACCTCAATCAAGCCACCCTATACCATTAACACATCTGTTAATCTTAAATTCTCTATTTGTCAATGTCTAACCGCTCTTATAATGTATTCTTCAAGGAATAATTACATATCCTTTAACCCATAATATTATGATTGTCTTATCAAGTATTATTATACATTACATATTTCTTTCTTTTAACATTTTTGTCAAAATTACCTAAGGCTTCATTCAGAGTTAATTATCTTCTCAAATATCTTTTAATTTGATTATATGCTTACCTTTTCATTTTTGGTTAATACTTAAGTTTTCTCCCCACCACCCCCGCAAATTGTTCTTGACACAATCATAATATATTAGTATAAAATACTGATCATATCTACTACAGCTACATATAGTATTGAAGTTCTTATATTAATTTTCTGTTTTATTTTTCAATACTTAAACACTGTCTTCAGTTTATGACCCACCATTATGTCTCACACAGTCAATCTTAAATTTACTTTCAATTTCCTCTTATGTAACTTTTAAATTTTGAAATATCCTTTGTTTTAGAATATTCTTTAACTTTTATTCTATTCTCTTTCATACATTCATCATGTTCTTCTTATATTTCTAGGTTCTTTCTCTATTCAATGCTCCTCTAGTTTTATTAGATAAATTCATTTTCGGGTTATATATCTCTCTCTACGTATCTACGTACAATTTGGTAGTGTAATTCACCAGATTTTAAATTTCTACATCATCACATATATCCTGTCGAAGATTGTAATTCAACTCATACTTGGATGATATTTAAATCTGTTTTATCAACCATATCATGTTTATATTTAGTCGTACCTCTTACGCGTGGCCTCAATCTAACTGTTTTCATTCTTAAATATACATTTCTAAGATTATCCTTTATCATCCCCGTAAACTCATTCACTCTTTATAGCGGCTCAACTAAGTATAGAGGGAATTGCACAATTAACATTAAATACTTGGTGTTAAAATGGGGACATTATTGTTTCATTTAGACAGTATTTTATACTATTCAATTCACAAATGCCTTTCTTACACTTCTATATTTCCACTATCCACAAATTTTTCTAGTTACCTTCATTTAGTAAAATATACTTTATTAAACAAAAGATAACATGGTGCCTTTTAATTTTATTTGTCCCACGTAATAAAATATCTTGGTCTTTTTTACATTTCCATTTTTCAGCATATTAGCTGCATTTTCTTTAACATCAAAGTCTCATAAACATTGATTTGTTAAACTTATATTCAGACTTCTTTATCATTTGATTTAACAATATCGTCTCTAAATGTAATACGCCATTGATATTGTTTTCTTCCGAAATAAAATTGTATTTATTAAATTTCAATCTTCTCATACAATTCTTTTCTGCGTGATCCTTTTTGCTTGGTATTCCCAAATGTACTTTTTCATTTTTTTATTTATTTTTTAATAATACTTTTTTTTTATTTAACTCTAACAAACTCATTATCTCTTCTTTCTCTCTAAATAAATACTTTTCTACTACATATGTCTTTTCCTCTACTTTCTTAGACTTTGTTACACCGTACATTCTTTTCCAATAATCAGTAACTGCATCACCAACATATTATCACCCTGATGTCTCTCGATGTTTACTTCCTTCTTTTTTCTACTTCCATTTTCGTGTAGTGGTCGTGCACATTACTTAAAATACACTTTAACCCAAAATAAACTAACATAATCGCGGGGGTTTTCTTATACTCTTAATTGTAAATTATATATCTTTTTCTTTTTCTAATTTATTTTAAATTTATTTATATTACCATTCATAACCAAATAATAAGATTAAATATAATAACATATTTATACACTCCACACTCAAGTAACCAATTTGGTTTTTTTTTACTCCATCTTCTTTTTATTTAATTTACCTTCATTTTATTATTTAAAATATATATATATTAATTTTATTCTTTCTTAATTTATTTCAGTACTCATATATTATTTCATTTGAACATACACATACACACATTATTATTAATTTTATTTAATCTTTAAATATGTCATCAAAAACCAATATTATCATATAATATTAATCTAATTTCACTCTCATCTTTAAATATTTATAAACTTTGTTGTAGTGAGTTACCGACAACGCCCACGCCCGCCGGCGCCGCCCCCCTGGTGTTGAGTGCGGAGTGAGGAAGCGGTTGGGGGGAGGGGGGGGGGGGGGGGGGGCCGCCCCGGAGGGGGGGGGGGAAAAAAAGGGGAGGTAAAAAAAACAGCTTTTAGTTTCCAACATGCCATTTGAAATCTTATTTTAAAACATAAAGAATCCTGAGAAATGTCTTCACTCTCTCTCCATTTATTTAAGAAAAAATTGTAAAAACTTTAATCAAAGTCAATTACACAACATCATCAATATATAATATTTTCTTCTTTCTCTTTCTTTAATCTCCACTTTCTCGTTTAAATCTTCTCCTGAAATCGTTGTTAATAGTCTTGAACACAATATATTTCTAATAGACTTGCCAATAGCTTGTTTTCCTCCTCGGTGCATTGAGATTGATTTATTTTCTGTATAACCTTTTGATCTTTTTATAATCTCACTGGTTTCCATATTTTTCTATTTATTTCTTCTCTTTCTTTCCTCCCTCTCCTTCTCTTTCTTGCTCGCCTCTCCTCTCTCTCTTCTCCCTCTCCTCCTTCTCTTCTTCTCCCTCTCCTCCTCTCTCTTCTTCTCCCTCTCCTCCTTACCTCTCTCTTCTCCCTCTCCTCCTTCTCTCTCTTCCCTCTGCTTGTCTCAGTTTCTTCAACTCTCCTCATGCCTTATAGCCTTGAACCATTCACCCATAAGAATATCAAACATATATACTCTGAATCCACTAATTATTTTTTTCTCATAATAGGAAACCATAAGATTTGTTGATGATTATCTAAAAGACATATAATTTCCTCCACCGTTTAGAAGTTCATTTTTTATTTAATATTTTAATCAATGTCTCCTTGTGGGTTTTTAAATATCAGTACAAGGCCAATTCTTAATTGAAAAATGCCCGTGTGTTATATTCCAATTCATAAGGAATGTAAAAATCTAACACCCTTTTTCTTGTTAGGCATCCTTGAATCGCAAAAATTAATAATTTTTGAAGTTTCTTGCTGTCTTTATGACATCAGAATATATGACAAATTATATGCCCTGACACATAATACAACCCATCTTCCTGTTGTAAACTCAGTTTGTATTCCTCGACTTTTGTATAATTATCCAATTTCCCTTCCTTCTTTGTGCATATAAACTATTGCTTTCAACATCATATAATTTCCTATTCCAGAAAAGTGTATTTGCTGTTTGCTAATTGTGCTTACACCTATCTCCTGATTCTACCAAGAGGATAATATTCTTCTTTACGAGACTTATCAAAAATCATGGTAGGTCTTTCCATCGGTTTAATGAAAAATACCAATTATATCCTAATCACATAATATTATACCTCATTTCTCTATTCTACAATATTAACTTTACTTGCTTCTTTATAAATTCAATACGAAGCAGATAATTGAATTTAATAAAAAAGGTGTAAATGGTTTGTTTTGAACCAAGGTATTGTTGGTTGTTAAATTTCTATCCTTTACAAAAGGTTGCCGTTTTATTTAAGGATATATATTGTGATAAATCACTTATCTCAGCAAGTCATTCAATCAAATCGGGCTTGGATAATTTACGAATTTAATAAAACATTTTCATATCATATTTTCTGCTGTACTATATTTCTGTCGTTCAGCCTGTGCCTTGTGTAATAATTTGATAAGTCCAATATCCAGTTCTTGGGTAACCTAAAGATAGAACCATCTTTACCAACATGTCATTATATTAGATTTAAAAATAATGTCATTAAAAATTTATTTTTGTTGAGTTGAAAATAACACATATAGACATATTGACCCACAACCACTTGGAATTTATTTTTGGACTTGAAATGTTTTATAACACATTCTGTAAAGAATTTATGACTTCAACAGGTGGTGGAAGACCATAACTACTCAAAATGAATATTGTCTTGACTAATTAAAAATACAAACGGCCAATGAGAACCGTTTCCATTATTATCTTCTAAGTTCATAATGATATTCTTTGTATGCTTTAGACAACGTTTGTTAATTCATCTCTCATACAAATACACCACATTCTGAATTTTTTTAATTTCTTTACAATATTTGACAAGTTCTAAATTTGATGTATTCCTTTCCAAATTCTTTTAAAACATCATCAATGTTCATTTATTTATTGAAAGATATAACCATTACCCCTTTTATTTAAATTTTACAAACCTGCTTATGCGATAGATAGAAAGCATAATTCTCCAACTAACAATCTCGCTTTAATCAGGCAACCTTCAAGTTTTTCAGCAAAATTCTACATTACACCAACTTCCACTAATTTGTTTGTTCAACTCTTTGTTATGTCCTTTCCAATGTCTTTTTGAGCCCGGAGGTTGACGCCTTCCTTTCGTTGGCAGTTTTCACCGCTGCTGAATCACCACCGCGTCATGCTCTCACGCCGCACTTAACCAGCAAAATAAAGGAATTAGAAAAAATGGGGAAACCTCCACTCGTCTCTATTTATGAATATTATTCAACATCTGGCTTTGACATTTTCAAATTTCAAGTGAGCCAGTAATCGTCAATGATTTTAACGCTGTTCTCTTGTGAGCAAGAACATCATTCTTTATGCTCCTTTTCTTCTTGAATGGTATTAACGTTGTGGTGGTCATATGCAGCTTAGCGCTGCCAGGGTCGCTATCATTTCTTAACGTGAACTGTGGTTCGCTGAAATTGCAAGTGCCTCTCTAACCAGTAACCACACTGGACTGGTACTTCATTTCGGCCAGACCTCGGAAGGATGACAGGCTGAGTCAAACCCCTGGTGTATTAATTCAGCGGTTAATTCAGCAGCCGACGGGGCTTGAACTCAGACACTAGATCCCAGCTCGCCACCCCTAACCACTGAGCCAACAACCAGGCGGTATTAATGTTTAAATCATACAAGGCTTTTGATTTTGAATACAAGATGATAGTTTAATGACGATTTGATTTTGATTAACATATCCCCAGTTGCACTTAACTACTATTATTTTTTCAAAAAAATTACGTGAGACTAATCATACACCATTCTGTATTAATCTGTAAATTCTGTTTCCTTCAAAAGCAAAACAATATGTATCAACTTCTTCACTCTCTCTCCTCTTTTCAATGTATAGGGAACGTATCCACCGATTTAGACTTATAGTTTCCTTTTGAGCAGCTCAAGTCAATCGCAATAGATTTTGTATACAGACTTGTAATGCTGTCATATCCAAAATAAGGGTTCATTTTTTTCAAATTGCTGTTCCACCATTTTGGTAAAGACTTGTAATGCTTCAGCATAATCATTTTTTTTCCCAATTCATTTCCAATCTAATCTCGTGGATAAAAGGTTCCAATCTAGAGAAACGCGAAGTTTTTCACCTTAGCATTATCAACTCAATGCTTATTACTTATCAGTAGCAGTAGTATCACCATCTGTTTTTTTACAGCGCGGCGACATCGCGCTGTTATACAATTGGCTAGTCTGCGACTCTATGTTTTTCTGTACGGATCCTTCTGTCCACACTTATTGTTGGGTGTGATCGTGGGTGGAGATTGCCGGGTGTAATTGTGGGGGAGAATTGTCGGGTGGAATTTCGTGGGCGGATGATTTCCGGCGTGAATTGTTGGGCTCGGGTTAATGCGGAGGAGCGACGTTTTTTGTGCTGAATCGTTTTTCTGTGTGATGCCGGAAGTTGATTTTCCTGAGCAGGAAGTGATAATCCTTCCTGTTCCATTAGTTGTTGACGCGCACGCGTGTGTAAACTCTCTGTTCTTCAGTTGTTTTTCAAAAACCAGAAGTGTTTTTAAAAACGTCTTGTGGAGGTGGATTTCTTCCTCTTTTTTGGGTGACAGAAGCTGGTTTATTAAGCACGGCGACATGCGCTGTTAATGTATTGGCTATTCTGTCTGCGTCTTCCCTTGTACACTAATGGCCGTGTACGTCCCTTTGATCTGAGGAACATAAATAGATTTTGTCCAAACATCACAACTTCTCCATAAACTGCATGCCTAAATTCACACGTGTCCTACATTAAATTTTTAATAACTGCAAAAATTGTTTAATCATTCTCAACCTAGAACTTTTTTTACTGCCCTCAGCCGCGCGATACGAAGTATTCGCTTCTTTGTTTTTAACTGAGCCACAGAATATCGTGGCTTTCCTTCCAGAACACCCAATTCCACACGAAAGTGGGTTTGGTTCAGTTTACACGTGTTGGCATCTTCTTTCAGGTATGATACATTGGTTGTTTCTTTGAGTTAAGTCCTTCTATTCAACATCTCTTCTGTTTTAAGATTAGGAGTAAATTCACTAAATAGCCAACTAATTTCATCAATAACAAATTTATTCTGAGCAGCAAAAGCATTTTCCACACAAAAGCAATCTATTTTCATTATATTCCTTTGGCAGTTGCATCTAATTTTAAGCCGTAAGAACTTTATTATGATCACAAATCCACATATACTTTAAGAGGAACTGCCACAGTAAACTATTTATCTGCTTTTTGTATCAATCAATTATCACATTCCTTTCCTATTTGCTATTTATACAGGGTCTGTGTTTGTCCCGTTGACATATCAGAATAAAACCTTCGACGGCCCCCTTTCCCATTCTAGTCAACTAACTGAATATAGTGTATTTTCATCATTTCAGAATGTAAGCAGAGACCATAATAACCGTTCAACTTCTTTGTGTTCCAATGTACACAAACGCTACACTATTCAACCAATTTTCCAGAAGAACTCTTTACAGTGTAGCGGTTGTGTTATTCGCCAGCCTTAGTGACATGTAAATTTTACACGAACGCAGAACTTTCGGCAGATTCAAATAAGTTTTGTTGATTATTTATTTTTAAAACAAATTTTTTTGTTCCATTTTGCATTCCAGTCTGTTCGCAGTTATTGCATTTACCCTTGAAGTTGGTCTTTTTTCGTGGAGTTTTTTGAGCTGACAAATCGGTATCAATCCAAATCATAATACATCAAATTGCTTCCATACTTGTATTTTATTTAGGAAAAAAGATGTTACAAAACTTTTGAAACTGACCCAAGTATTTGATAATTTTCTGTCGTTTCTTGTGGAGACCAACTGTTTTTAGTTTTGCCCTTTCTGATTTCTTTTATTGTTTGTAATTTAATGAGATTCCTTTTGAGCATATTTTATACTCTTTATTCACCCGTCAATTTCCGCACAGCAGAAGCAGTTGAAACCAATTAGGTCTTTTATGTTTAAAAATAGTTGAAAGCTAATACCATAATAGAGTATCATTATCCCATCTCCCTTTTTTCTAAAATGAATGTCCCGATCACCACCTTGTCTCTTCGGTTTATAGTATCCCTCGACCAAAGATACTACCTTCACCCTTGTAGTATGGGGAGGACACATCCCATCCCAGTAATTATTTTATATTTTCCCCAACTCATGTTTCCTCACAAGAACCATCGTATTTAATTTATGGAAAACTTCACGTTAGGTGCATTTCTGATGGTATAATTTTCCATTAAAAGAAATCATGCGGATTATCTTGGTTGGTTATCCTAAAATTTTACTCTGTATATGGGTTTTTTCCAGAAAACACAGGTAGATTTTTTTTTTTTTTTTTTTTTTTTTTTTTTTTTTTTTTTTTTTTTTTTTTTTTTTTTTTGTTTTTTTTTTTTTTTTTTTTTTTTTTTTTTTATATTTTTTTTTTTATTTTTTTTTTTTTTATTTTTTTTTTTTTTTTTATTTTTTTTATTTTTTTTTTTTTTTTTTTTTTTTTTTTTTTTTTTTTATTTTTTTTCCTTTTTTTATTTTTATTTTTTTTTTTTTTTTTTTTTTTTTTATTTTTTGTTTTTTTTATATTTTTTTTTTTTTTATATTTTTTTTGATTTTTTTTTTTTTTTTTTTTTTTTTTTTTTTTTTTTTTTATTTTTTTTTTTTTTTTTTTTTTTTTTTTTTATTTTTTTTTATTTTGTTTTTTTTTTTTTTTTTTTTTTTTTTTTTTTTTTTTTTTTTTTTTTTTGTTTTTTTTTTTTTTTTTTTTTTTTTTTAACCAGATTTGGGTTCATATTGAATTTATACCCACCAATTTGGGGGGGGTTTTTGGAAGGGGTTTTATGTGCTGAATGAAAAATTGTATTTTGTTTCTTATTCCTCCTGTAAGCGCCATCAAATCAAATCACAGTGAAGTTAATACGCGAATTTATACCTGAGGATATTTGAATAATATTATTCACTGTAAAACGTCCGATTAGTTTCAATCTTTTTGAGGAGAAATCCAATCCACTCTGCAAATGAATTATCAAAATTGTGAAATCAACCTTGTACGTTATTTTTAAAATTAATCGTTTATTTTGAGTGTGTTTTTTGAATATCTATAAAAATATTTTTTGGTTCATCACCCTGTTCTTTCATAAGACGGAGCAATTTCGGAAGATATTTGAAGAAATCTCGTATGCTCCGGGTGAAACTGTCATCGTTTTTGTATCCACTTCCTGGCATTATATTTAACCACTTGTCATTTTTTCTCGGTGATATTAAATAAGGTATTATAAGTTTCCATGACAAATAAAGACACCTCATATTCTTTTGTTGCGTCAAGTTGTGTGGGTTGGGGAATGAAGATGTGTCGTCGCTTGTTGTGGAATTAAAACTAAGAATTGTTCTTCTCATCTTATTTAATATGAGATAAATGTCTTTTTGATTGACATTTTATTAATTACTTTCATGTTCAATCAACTGGTTAAAAGGCTGATGCTTCAATTAAAACAAAACATGTTATTTCCAGCCTCTTACTACTAACAACATAACAGTCTATAACTAATTGTATGGGTCATTTGGAAGAAAACTGAACACCTGAACCAAGGATACTTAAAGCCTGAAATAATATGTTTCTCCTTCTCATTCTTTCCTACTTACCAGATTAGCACTAACCCTATAATTAAGAAGTCAGCAGATCAATATATACTTATCGTCCTTATTTTTCCCATATCCAATGGTTTGATTCAAATAACTTTGATTCATCCCTCACAGTTGAACCTTGTTTTCGTCTTTTGTGAGAAGAACAATTAATCTCGGAGTTAGTTTCACAGGGGGTTGAAGCGAACTCAGAACCTTAATTTCATCATCAAAATATCAATACCTTTTCTTGCACAGATGAATATATTGTGGTTGTTTCTGTTTGGAATGAGTCCTGCTTGGTTTTTGAATCCGCTGAATATTCATTGTTTTGAAAGAAGCCTTCACAATATAATCAGAGGGTTGATTTAATCCTCTTCCAGTAGTTGCTGAAATAATCCTTTATCATCATATTTAATCTCCTATACGTGTCCAATCCTATCCTCCGTATTTGACTGAAGAATATTTTAATCTTTGAAATTTTTCGGAGTATATTTCTACTATTGTGGGAACTGTGGAAAGCATCTATAAATTTTTTCTTGGGAAGTTTTAAAAAGTGGTTTAAACAATTTGTCTCGTTTTCCCCCTACCTTTCTTTCAAATGGCTTCTTCACCCCGTTAGTTTTCCTGACTGGTTCTTCTTTATGTCTTCCTGTTGTTTTAAACTTTTGAAACCACTCTTGATGCTTCTTAAATTCTTCTTACTCTTTCTTTCGCATCATTTAATTTATTGGAAAATATCATTCACCTGAATTATAAAGGGTCACAAGGGAAAATTTTCTCTTTTTCTTCATCATAAGTGATGTGTTCAAATAAATCCTTTTCTTTAAATATTTAATCAAATTCTTTTCACAATAATACGAGTGTAATTTCCTTCTTCCAAATACTTGTATCTCTGCTTTTCATACGTTTGCTTGAGTTTCTTCATCAACATCAAACCGAATGATAAATATTAACCCCATTACACTCAGATGTTTAAATTAATTTGTCCTCACTCCTTCTGGATTCGTTTTCTAATATCCCAAGGCCACCCAGATTTTAGTTTCTTTAATTCACTCTTACAATGTGAATATTTTGTTGTACCAAGAGAAACCTCCTCAAATATTTGTCCTTCATTCCTCAATCGAAATATGTTCCTGTCTACTGAGACATATAGTAATAATCTTCACCTTCTTACTTCTCCAGGTTTATTGCTCTAGTTTGTTGTTGATACAATCAAACTACCTTGTGATTTCTAAGCAATTTACAATATCTCCTTTGTTACTATACACGACCTTGATTTATAAAAGTTTATGTAGAAGCAGATTTTACCAACAAGATTTTCTAATAATGTGTCATTATTATGTAATTGTTTAATAAAACAAATAACTATATCCCCTTAACCGTCATCTTGGTTCACAACAATATATTTATCATTTTTCAGTCGTGTTGCTTCATAATTCCCCAAATTCCTTTTTAAAACTAGCATAAATGTAGAACATTGTCTCTCCAAAATTGTTTATATCTATTGAATTTAAACTTAAATAAAATAAAAGTATTAGCAATTGTTTCTTATTGAAGCCAACGAGGGACTTGAAAGTAATGATTGACGCAAGATAAATACAATTACAAGAAGAACTGTCTTCCCTCTGTGTAGTAGCCTATCCATTACCGTTTGGTTTCTCCGTTCATTAACCACATCAAGATAAGAGGTTCTTTTTTGATTTATACCAAATCTTGGGGAGAAAGGTATATCATCCCGAATTAATTCAGCTACGAATACAAGTTATCGGTTTTGATTTCTCTTTTTATATCTCTGTGTAATCACAAATAAGTTGGCTACTACATATCTTCAATGTTGTAATCATTTTAGTTTGTTTTGAAAGTTTCAAATAAACCGATTAATATATTCTTTCTGAGACCAGCAATTACAACCTCTGAGAGTAGTTTGACTCACGTGTGGTTGAAACCGGCCTTGACTTGTGAATTAATAGTAGGGTGGATATACTGATTCTGGCTCACTTTTCCCCCATGTAAATGAATGCGGGGATTTTTCAGCGGATTCAACATTTTTTTTTTCCCCTAAATTACACCCCTTTTAATCCCAAGGTATATTTTTGTTTTGTCCCTCCCTTTTTAAACCTAGGGAGCCTGGCTATTCAAATAACCAATGTTATGTTTTAAGCTACACATTAACCTATCAAGATTTGGTTCATTCTCAAATTCCTTCAATAGTTTAATTTTCTTTGCACAATAATCCCCATCTAAAAATTTAAAAACAAAACATTTGAATCTTTATATTTTCAAATACCCCTTTTGTGCCATTATGAAATGATATACTTCTCTTAATGATCTCATCTGACCACCCATCCTGAGTTTGCCTATCATTTTGAGATTATAGTAAATTGTTTTCCATTTGTTCATTGATAACCATCAATTTTCAGTCCATTAAGGATATTTATTATTTTCTTTTACATCCTCTAGACTCATTGGTTTTTTAAATTGATTTCGCTTATTTGTTTATTTTTACTTCTGTTTTAGTTATTTTTTTTCAATAGACTTTATTTGATATTTTTCCACATTATTATTTTTCCATTTATATACCAAGACTGAGATTTTCCTCGACACTCTTAGTTTGATTAAATAACTTGGTTCGACCATTTATATACCGTGGGGGGAAAAAAAAAACCGGTTGGCGGTAGCCCTTAAAAACACCTAACCCATCTTCCCCATCGTTAAACTTGTGTCATATGGAAAACAATCTTCAATTCTATTCACTCTATCATACAAATCCAGTATGGAACAACAATCTATCCATTTTCTAAAATAAATAATCTTATTCAAAGGCTTCTAATGCCTTTTTATTACTCTTCACTATATATTCTTATGTTATAACTTCTTATTGTATTCATTTTCCCCTCTATTTCTTTTTATTCAACAACACAATTATAAAATAATTTCTAAACCGTTAATTGATTTTTTATTACAGTACTTTCTTTATTCCCTTTAACCTTTATCAATCTTGATCACCCATACTTTAACGCATGATGCGTTTGCTCTCAAATCCAATAACTCACTCATTAACTTTCCAACCCAACTCATCATTAAAGCCCTTACCAATAACCTTTTCATTACCTTTTTTTGACAAATAACTCACTCTTCTTACTAAAATTACTTGTATCATAACACTCCATATTTTTCTTCAATATCGTTTATAAAACATATCAGTTTTATATCTAGAATAAACTATCAGTGTCCATATACAACAATGAAACATTTTCACCATAACTCTTTCTTTAAGTCATTATCACAATAATCATACATCATATCTTTGATAAACAAGACTGCTGTCAGATATAAATTGGTTTATCCATTTACAATACTTCCTTTTTCCATATGAAATAGCAGAAAGTTCTCTGAAAAAAACGCTTTCTCTTTCAAAACTTGGTTTATTTTATGCAATCTAGAAGCTTCTTTCCAAGATGGTTGAGCGATCTAATGTTTTGCCTTTTCTAACATTTTCCATAGTCTTTTCCAAAATACAGCATTATTCCATTAATTTATAAAAGTCCCTCTTCAAATTTTTACTTTTGTATTTGCTCTCATATCTTGTATTGAATTTATATACTTTTCATCCAAGGAATTTGTTTAAATTTTAAAACTCATGAATTTTAGCTACTCTCAACCCAGCAGATAAATATTGGGGGGGTTCCCTTTCCAAGTTTTCCTTTGATGCAAAACATATCCTCTTTATATAAAATGTGTTATGAACTTTTTTCTGTTGATTTTCCTTTAATCATAAACTTTTATGATAATCACTTAACCATTCTTTCTTTGGGGTTCTCTCACACGTGCAAAAGGAAGATCTTATGCTTATTATGAAGATTACTTGGGTACTTCAAATCAACTTCAAAATAATAACCTTCTCCTCCTCATTCAATTCCTCTTGAGAAGAAATAACGATATTCATCAAGCCTATTTCATAATCCCTTTTTCTTTCCACCACTCTAATCTTACCAATAGAGGTTAGAGAATTGAGACATGCCCCATCATCATACAAATTATTAGCATCAAAATACATCAAATAATACTATCTTTTTCACTCTTATAATTGGAAGATATTTATTATTTGCTTTAGATATCTTTTTTTGAACATACTTGTGATACTTC
>CM068963.1:106396556-106426498 GCA_035128595.1 Eptatretus atami
TTATTAGAAATGTTCCCAGTTCGTTTTCGTCTTTTCCTTCATTGGTCCAGCATGGTTCGGATATGAGTTTAGCCAGGTTTTTATACCCGATATTCTGTTCATCCTAGCCAGTACGTTCTTGGCAGGTCCGCTCGGCTGCATCCGAACCGGAAAGGTAGTTGGTAGTTGGTAGTTGGAAGAGTGATCCAGTTCGGGCAAGGCGTACCGAGGGCGTGGTTCCCCGGTAGATTACACCGTGTGGTTAATTAGGTGAATTGGTTCTAGACAAAAAGACCCTACGCTACGCGGTGGAGGTATTGACATCCACGTTCAGTTAAGCGACCCGCTGCCTCATGGAATTATCCGTGAGCGACGGCCTACAATTCCGGGAGTCTGGTGGGAGACGACGTAACTTCCCCCACCTGCCGTCGTTCTCGCCACTGGACCCCGGCCCGCAACAATATGTATATATATATATATATATAATAAAATATATATATATAAATATATATATATAATATATAATACACATACACATACACATACACACATACACACATACAATGTATATACAAGCCTGGTGTTGGCTTAGTGGTTAGGGTGGCGGCTTGGGATGGATGCAAACACATGCGTTCATGCACGCATGGCTCATTTTATATATCGACGAGCTGAAGCATGGCTCATTTATACCCCACGTTGCCTGGGAAATTCAATGGAATATGTATTTAAATATTTCCTGCATGACAAATTGGGTAATGTTGGCCTTATGGTTTCGTGTGAATTACCAATCTTGGACGTTGCAACATGTTAGTGGATCGCTCCCTGGAAAAACCCAGGTGTAAGCAACGTACTCACTCGAGGCCTGAACATGGATGTGTTTTATAAACCTCTGTCAAACATTCTTTTTAACAACAGGCACACGTGTTAACACTATAATAATTAAATTTGTGTTGTTTACAACAAATCACTACAACCTCAACATACAATCTTCATAATACATATTACTCGATCGCTTCCTGGAAAAAACAAACCCCAGGCAGTATATAAGCACAAGACCTCATCAAAGCCTGAAGGCCAATTATCTGGTTTTATCTGGGGTCAATTTTTTATTTATCTGGAATTGAAATTCCAGATAAGTTATTGTCATCATGCACCGTCCATCCGTCTGGCTCCTCCTTCGACCTCTCTGGCCAAACCGCTGGGTCGATCCGGCTGGAATTCGGCAGCAACGTTCTGCTCCTTACTGGTGACAGGGATTGCAAAGCTCGTTCCGGTCACGTGATGCTAAGTATGTCAAAATGGCCGACTTCGTAAATTTCTTCAAAAATCTTCTTCTCCAGACCCACCAGTCAGAATGATACCAAATTTGGGTTAAAACATTAGGCCTGGGTAGGGATGTTAAATTGCAGAGGTCATGCCGATCACATTACCGGAGGTGTGTCAAAATGACCGTCGTATAAATTCCTTGAAAAATCTTCTTCTCCTGCCCCACCAGTCAGAATGTTACCAAATTTGAGCGAGGTGACCAAGGATGAGTCTTGATAAAGGATATTTAAATAAGGCCATTAATTATATTCAAAAGGGGTGTTTAAAATCATCCAAACACCAATTTTCACTCTTGCGCTCCCTTGGAGTTCCCTTTGTATGCATGCAAAGTTTCAGGCTGCTAGATTTCATGGTTTTGGAGATTTGCAGGACACACACACACACACACACACACACACAAACACACAAGCACACAACACACACAACACACACTACACACACATTATTTGTATCGATCTACAATATTAACACAAATATAGTTTCCATGTGGAAATATAGTTGCCCATTCACATCCTGTGAAAGCATTGTGAACATACATAGTCAGAATCCAGGCGATATAAGCTTGATGTCCCATACCACTTTCCAGAATCTAAACGAAGTCGAAATGTCCCATTGACTTGAGCATCAATTATTCCGTTCTCCAGGAATATTGGTAGCCGGAAACCGCAGCCAATTCCAACATCAACCAAGACGCGACGCCCAGATGATAAGGTCACCAAAAGCAACATGTGGTGTCCAGGTGGGCCATACCTGACAGGAGCACAGTATGAGGGATCTTATTACCCAGCCCACATTTATAAAAGAGGAACATTATAATTAGTTCATGATGAAGTAACCGAAGATGTGAGGTCAAGAGACATTTGCATACCGATGTGTGCGCAGGTGAAACACACTGGCTGATATTAGAATCACGCTAAACCCCAGCTGCTCAAGAAGCCAGGCAAAAAGGTTATTCAACTCGTAGCAGAATCCACCTCGGTGTCGCCGCACTACCTGTTGGCACAGCAAACAGGTCGTTACGGGTTATCATGCACTCACAAACTTGGTTGCCGATCCTTGGGGGATGGGGGGGGAGAAGGACCCCACTAATTTTTGGAGGAGAAGAGACAACATATCTATTGTCTCTCTCCCCAACCCCCACACCCCACACTTTTTTGGTTGGAAAAAAAAAATTCTGTCTACTAACAAAGGATTACAAAGCAGCTTTCCTTGCAATTGATTTCATTCATTTTATGAAAAGTCTTTGGTCGATGCATTTTGGTCGTTATCTAATTTCAACCAAACTTGTTATTCAATTTCAACCAAACCAAAGATATCCAATTAGGTAAGAATTCCGTTACCGCGATATCTTGTGAACCAGTGATGGGGATTTTGACCAAACTTGATACGAGTATATATTATGATGCAAAGATGAACTGATTAAATTTTCGCATCATGAGGTCAAAGGTCAGAGGTCATGCCAGGTAAAAATGTTATCGAGGTAATGATTTGAACTAAACGCAGTACATGTAGCATATGTACAGATATGTACAGATATGTACAGATTTGTACATATGTACAGATTAGCCATTGAGGTCAAATGATCTTGAGGTTTTAGATCAAAGTTAGAGTAAGCAAAGATTTCATGTGGGCGGAGGCAGATTGGTTGACGTCGCGACCTCAAATTATCTGTAGTTTCAGTCTATTATGTTGCTTTCACTCGACTGCAAAAGATCCGGAGGAATTCTGATGTTTTATTAGTTTTTTCCCCGTCTTGGAAAAACGTTAGCAGCTTGGAGTGTCGATTTCGACATGCAGGTACTGTTCTCACCACTAGCTCACTTAATTTGATTTTAGGTCATTTGACTGTTGTTCCTACTCCTTTCTTGCCTATTTCGATATTTTTTGGACTGCATGGTACCCAAAATTAAATTGACTCCCCCTCCCCAACCACCCCCATCACCATCCAATAATTTTCCATAAAAAAATGGCACATGCATCCAAAAAGTGCTCCTGGGCCTGCCTAAGGGCTGCGAACCCCACTAGTATTGGCTTTGCGCTATGCACAAACTCTCCCCCCCCCCCCCCCCCCCCTTCACCATTTTTATGCAGCGATTAATGCTCTTGGCCACAGACTCTTCTGTAGTCATAATTACCCTGCTTACAAAGCGTAAGCGAACAACCAAATGCATCGACCAATGCTTACGCAATTAGTTCACTCTGTCTGTCTGTCTGCATACGTCAGTCTATGATTGAGGAACTACTTAATTTCAATTTAATGTTATGTTTTGAACACTGTTGAACACAAATCAGAACATGAATTGGAACACAAACCTGCAGTTTAGCAGTACTTTGCCTCCAAATTTGGTAAATTGGATGGAATTTTGTCCCAAGGGTGCACGCACACAGAGAAGTAAGGTGATTGTTTCTGTCTGCCTGCCTGGCAATCAAATCGAATTGAAAATCATTCCAAACAGGAACCTTACTGTTTCTAGGGATGCCATAAAGGACACAAACAAGCACGATGAACAAATTTAATGTGTTTAATAAGGTGGTTAAAAGAAGGTGTGTCCATAGGGGTAAGCTTCTGAAAAAAGTTGTTTTTTTCTACAGTCTTTAAAACCTTTATTTTATTTCGATTGAATTATATAATTGAACACTGATATCACAAATCACCTTGTTGACACTTCCAAAAACCTCCAGTTTAGCAGTACTTGGACACCATTTTACACCATCTCAACCAATCAAATTTGCCGCTCGCACTGACAGAGCTAGTCACAGCACAAGCGAATATTGAGAATCCAGAAAATGATGCAACCAGCAGCCCAAGGCTATATATGAAACAACAACATTGTTTTTGTTTAACTGGGTGTGGCTGGTTGGACATTTTTCCTCAAATCTGGTGGAAGACGGTTCCCTCTGACACCCAAGGTGGATGGATGTTATGTTTTCACCTGTTTGTTTGGTTGTTACTTGCGAAATCAAAGATTAACAAATATATTGGTTGGGCTCGTTTGTTATTCTGTTTTTCTGTTTGTCTGTATGTCAATCACCTCCAAGTCACATTTTTACTCTGATTTTCACGAAACTTAAGGCTCTACCTGGTAGAAGGTGGCGCCCTCGCCCAGGGCCGGATTTTCCAATAGGCAACATAGGCCATTGGCCTAGGGCCCACCAGTAACTGGGGGCCCCCACCGGGGACTTGTGGGTTCTCTGATCGGTTTCATTGTATGCTTTTTATTATGCATTGTATGCATTGTATTTCATTGTATGCATTGTATTTCATTGTAATTTATTATGCTTCAGTTTCATTGTATTTCCCATTATTCCTATGTGTAAGATGTACATGATATGGAAGTTGATTTACTTTGATGTACTTTGATTTACTTGATATGGAACTAATTTGAGTAAAAATGATTGATGTGTTACATTATGTTGTAATTCTTTTTTTTTACATTACAATATTATGATATATATATATATATATATATATATCTCTCTCTCTCTATTATAATACCAAGCTTGCACACTAAAAACTCGGCTCGCTGTCACACGATCCCTATGAAATTGCTGTGGCACTTAGCAGACATGCCGACAATGTTTGGAAGTCTTGGCGTTCCATGTACCACTTGCATTTTGCACAATGCGTATTTTTGTCATTTCCCGTGTACGGTCTGTCGTCTGCTACCAGCTATGTTGTACTGCTATCCCGTGCATGTGCACGGGTATCGCTAGTATATATATATATATATATATATATATATATATATATATATATATATAATATATATATATATATATTATTTTTTGTTGGGGGGGGCACTGATAAGGTTTGGCCTAGGCCCACAAGCAAGTAAATCCGGTCCTGCCCTCGCCACATGGCGAAGAGAAAGGTCACACGTGGCGAGAGAAAAACTCTGCATGGCAAAGAGAAAGGTCCACGTAGCGAAGAGAAAAGTCCCACATGGTGAGAGAAAGGTCCCACGTGGCGAAGAGAAAAGCTCTGCATGATGACGAGAAAAGCCCACGTCGCAAAGAGAAAAGCCCCACATGGCAAAGAGAAAGGTCCCACGTGGCGAAGAGAAAAGCTCCACATGGCAAAGGGAAAGGTCCCACGTGGCGAAGAGAAAAGCCCCACATGGCAAAGAGAAAGGTCCCACGTCGCAAAGAGAAAAGCCCACATGGGAAAGAGAAAGGTCCCACGTGGCGAAGAGAAAAGTCCCACATGGCAAAGAGAAAGGTCCCACATGGCGAAGAGAAAGGTCCCACATGGCAAAGAGAAAGGTCCCACGTGGCGAAGAGAAAAGTCCCACATGGCGAAGAGAAAAGTCCCACATGGTGAAGAGAAAAGTCCACATGGCGAAGAGAAAAGCCCACGTGGCAAAGAGAAAGGTCCCACATGGCAAAGAGAAAGGTCCCACGTGGCAAAGAGAAAGGTCCCACGTGGCGAAGAGAAAAGTCCCACATGGCAAAGAGAAAGGTCCACGTGGCAAGAGAAAGGTCCCACGTGGCAAAGAGAAAGGTCCCACGTGGCAAAGAGAAAAGTCCCACATGGCGAAGAGAAAAGTCCCAATGGCGAAGAGAAAGTCCCACGTGGCGAAGAGAAAAGTCCCACATGGCAAGAGAAAGGTCCCACATGGCGCAAAGAGAAAAGTCCCACATGGCGAAGAGAAAGTCCCACATGGCAAAGAGAAAGGTCCCACGTGGCGAAGAGAAAAGTCCCACATGGAAAGAGAAAGGTCCCACGTGACGAAGAAGACAAACACATAAAAAAAACAAAGGAACCTAAAACAAAACAACGCAACAAAAAAACAAAAACAAAAACAAATAACACAACGAAAACGTCTGTCTTACCCTGCCCACATCTCGTGACAAGAGAAAAACACCTATAGCACAAACATCAAAAACTCGTAAATAGAGTTGCCCACATGACAAGCGAAGAGAGAGCAAACATCAAAGAGCCCATCCCACATGGCAAGAGAACAAGTAGAAAAAGCCGGTCCCACCACTGTACTGGCCACTACGTGGCGAAGAGAAAAGTCCCACATGGCAAAGAGAAAGGTCCCACGTGACGAAGAGAAAAGCCCCACATGGCGACGAGAAAAGCCCCATTTGGCAAAGAGAAAAGTCCCACATGGCAACGAGAAAATGGTGTCCATGACTACAATTTCACCCCATTATAATGAAATGAGATTTTTTTGTTATTTTATTATTGCCAAACATCATGAAGTTTTCAAGATATCAGATTGAAACTTACACCGCTTATTTGTATGTATGTGTAGTGTATGAGTCTAGAATGTGGTCAAAATAAGTCAATCAATTATAAAATGTATCAACCAAATTTGTTTTGCACAACATTCCATCATGTAAAACACTTGATGGATCAAATTTTCCAAATTACCAAATTGCTGTTTCCAGGGCAACGATTGTTTATTTTTAGATCCTCGTGAAGGATCTCTAAGGCCTAGGTCACATTTGCCACGGCGGCCGTGGGGTCTCCAAAATCTACGGCCATTAGCAATTATACGGCGCCGCAGTATTTCCACGTTCACACAATGTAGCAGTCACATATGTTTTTTTATTTTTCTGGGAGCTGCAGGCGTATTTATAAATTGTGGAGACCGAAAACTGGGGTTGCCGTACGGTCTTTGATTTGATGTCGCACGGTGACCTTAGGGCGTTCCTGCGGCGGCCATAGAATTTTCAAGGCAGACGCAAGGTGCCCGCAAGGCGACCGCAGGGGGCCCTAAGGCGAACGTGCGGCCAGACGGACGGTAACGAATGAGTTTATTTTATTTTTTTTACCAGTTTTTTTTTTTCGGCTTGTCGAATTGCTACGGCGGAACGTAGAAATGAAAAAAGTTATAACTCCGCGTTATAATTCCACAGCGACCTTACGGCCTGTAAAATATAGCCATATGGCGTCGGGCCACACTGAGGCCACCTCAGAAACTCTGCGGCCGCCGCACGTTTCTGTCAATTCAGAGGGCGACGTCCGCCGTATCCTTGCCGTAGAGCAAATGTGACTTAGGCTTGAGTCTTAGAAATTGTGGAGACCGAAAACGTGGGTTGCCGTACGGTCTTTGATTTGATGTCGCACGGTGACCTTAAGGGGGCCCTGCGGCGGCCATAGAATTTCAAGGCAGACGCAAGGTAGCCTCAAGGTGCCCGCAGGCGACCGCAGGGGGCCCTAAGGCGAACGTGCGGCCAGATGGACGGTAACGAATGGGTTAATTTTTTTGTTTGTTTTACCATTTCTTTTGTTTTGGCTTGTCGAATTGCTACGGCGAACGTAGAAATGAAAAAAGTTACAACTCTCCGTCATAATTCCACGGCGACCTTACGGCCTGTAAAATATAGTCATACGGCGTAGGGCCACCCTGAGGCCACCTCAGATACTCTGCGGCCGCCGCACGTTTCTGTCAATTCAGAGGGCGTACGGCCGCCGTATCCTCGCCGTAGAGCAAATGTGACTTAGGCCTAAGTCTTACTCACGTTGTTGTTCTTCATCTTCTTCTTGTGGACTTTTTTGTTTCACAGCCTACAGTTTTCATCGAAACTTCCTGAAACTTGGCATATATATGTAAAAATACCCCGCGCAGACAGTAACCATCTCCGATTTTGAAAATTCCTCCTAGAAAAAAAGTTATGACGTCAAAATATCTCCGCTAATGGAAATCGCCTAAAAAATTATCTTTGAAACTAGGCAAGCTTTTGAATTCTGTTTGCGGGAATCGAACAGGGCATTAGCAGAGATGAATTACCACACATATGATAACATCACTATGACGTCATATCAATTTTTATGACGTCATTCCTACTTTTTGTTTCACAACCCAAAGTTTTCATCGGATCTTCGTGAAACTTGCCATGTATATGCAGAAAGCCCACGCGCAGGCAGTAACCATCACGATTTTGGAAATTCTTCCGAGAAAAAAGTTGACGTCATAATATCGCCGCTAATGGAAATCGCCGATACCATTATCTCCGAAACTAGGCAAGCTGTTTGAATTTTGTTTGCGGGAATCAAGCCGGGCATTAGCACAGATAATTTATCGCAAACCTGATACATCACAATGACTCATATTCGTTTTTATGACGTCATCATTAAGAGGACGAGGATCTTAGCTCATTTGAGCTTGTTGATTTCACAAGTATCGTGCTTTGTATGACATCTTTCTTGTTACTTGCAAAATCGAAGATTTTTCAAGTATATTGGTTAGTCGATTTTGTTATTCTGTCTGTTTGTCTGTCTGTCTGTCTGTCTGTTTGTCTGTCTGTTTGTCTGTCTGTCTGTTTCCTACAGGTCACGTTTTTTAAACCGACCTTCACGAAACTTCACCACGTGGTAGAGTTTGTCAAAAGGAAGAAGTCTATTGTTTTTAAGGTCAAAAGGTCAACATAGGACAAAGGTCAACAACTTCGGTGGGATTTCTAAAATCCTCAATTTTCATCCCATTGACTTGAAATTTGAAGAGGAGTTGCATATTTGGTCATTGAATTCAACCACCAATTATTTTTGAGGTCTAACTTGTTTTTTGGATTTTGCAAGTATCGTGCTCTGCATGACGTCTTCTTGTTTGTTTGTCTGTTTGTCTGTCTGTGTGCAGGATATCTCAAAAAGTTGGGGACAGATCCGGATGACGTTTGGTGGGCAGGTTGGGTGTGTGACAAGGATGAATTGATTAGATTTTGGTGAACATCCAGATCTGGATCCAAATAACACAATTTTTTAAATGATTCTTCACCGTTGAGAGACAGGGCCAAAAATGATATGGGCCCGATATGTTCTCGTGGATTCGGCATTATGTGCTGGAGGTATGTGCTCTACCGATTGCTCTTCTTGTTACATTTGTTTTACAAATCTACACCGAGTGTGAGTTGGCTCATTGTTTGTGTAATGGCTGTAATTGTGCAATGTGTTGGTCATTGATTGTACATTTATGTTCTAAGTTATTCAGTGAAATAATTCAGGATATATGGAGAATGTTCAGTGTAAAACAAAGTGACTTACAGGCAAACAATGAGATTAATTTAGTATTTTGGTGCTTTAGTTCTCAGAAAAAGCCAATTAAATTCCAGTGAGAACATTTCACCTCTCTGTCTCCAAATTCAAATTGTATTTTGATCGTGCGTAAAGAGCCAACTCCATGAAGTAACTGTCCAATTCATCGCTTGCTTAGAAATATCAGTGTTCAAATAAGATTCTCTTCAATGCTATATCAATCATTTGTTCATTGTCCTGACATGTGATCTTAACGAAGCAAAAGTCAAAGCCATACTGTTTGTCAAAAAGTCAAAAACCAGGATCACAACATTCCTACACACAACCTGGATTAAGATTGGATATTGTGTTTGAATTTCAGATTTCACATTTACAGGAACATAGATCTGTACATGGAAGTCCTGCCTTCGTGCATTTGCAGTTAATGCATCCTCTCTTTGACTTGCATCCACATTGATCAGCTCGCTGAGCTTGCAGCCCTAGCTGCTTCATCGATAGTCATCCAGACAGGTGTCCATGTCGTCACGTCTTTCGTCCATCCTCATCCCTCTCGCTTCGGAATAAACTGAACAGCTACTTGACTTTTCATCCAGATACCACTCCGATACACAACTCGCTTTGTGTGTTGAAGTAGTGCATCCTGAAGGAAAAGGCAACTCAATGATTACCTAAAAGACATAGTTATTATACAATCAAATCACATCATATCATAGCAACAACAAGATTTGTTCACGTGGATGGTCGGTCTTGTTTCCACATAAAGATACCTGAGTGGGGGAATGGTCTCCAGACTTCTTCCTTTCTTGCTGAACAGTTCACGGCACGCTTCATTAACAAAACCCATGATGCTGGTCTTATCATACAGCAGCAACTGTAAATCTTTCCAAGGTGAGCAAATGAGGTGACGAGGAAGTGATCATCTCAAAGGGGTTCTCGGCAAAGTGCAAGAAGGCTTGCGTCACCGCTGGATAAGAACACCAAGTTGACCATGCAGACAGTCCGTCGATTCTTCCGCCTCTTTGCCCTTGCACATTCCATGGGAACTGAATCAAGAGCTTGGAATTATTCAACATTCTGCAAAAAAATTCACTTGTATGTACGTCTCAACGATTTTTCATAGGACAACGCAGGTCTTCAGAAGTCTTTGTCTGATCGATGATGCAACGAACCCATCAACGGTGGCGTTTGATCAGTGGGAACACACAGGAGCTAAGCATAAAGCGTCGAGAAACACATACACGTGATAATAATGATTATTACCAACTCTAATTAGGTAATTACCATGATTCCAGTGATTACATAATAACCACACAGCAGCTCAACATTTAATTTGAACAGCACAAAAAAAATTAGTTCATTTCTTGGGAGTAACCTTTAAGATTTTCAGCTTTTATTTATGAATCTGTGAAAATAACGTCAAGAGGATATCGGTATGACGTCATTTTGACGTTTAACGTACGTTTTCTTCCCCAGAGGCGTATATTTTCTGAAAGTATGATCCAGTGGGAGTTTCCAGTGATCAAATGGCACATTTCCCATCTAGATAACGACCTTTGACCTAAACTACATGCTTTATGAAATGCATTTGTGAAAATGACGTAATTATGACGTCATATTCACGTCATACTTTAATAATTTTTTTTGCAGCCATGGATTTTCCGACATTATGGCTGCACGCGATCCTTCAGTGAAAAAAATGACACTTTTGGCCGGCGTGTAACGATAATTTCACTAAGCCACCAAACTATCTTATTCGAAATGTTGGTCAATATTTGGAATCGAATAACTTTTTACCTTGTCATAAACCAAGGGTAGATCCAGCACAATATCCTCCCCACAGTGAATGCTCAGGTTCTCAAAAGGTACCGAGGTCAGGTGAGCAGCATGTAGCTGACGCAGACAATCAATGTTTGGCTCACAAGGACCCTTGTAGTTTACGCGTTCCAGATAGGCCATCACATCCAACTTGTCTGGATTCTTGGACATCTAAAACAAGAGCATCAAACGAAAAAAATGAGCTCGATATTGCACATTTTATTACATGCTGTGTGGCAATGACATCATCTATATCTATATATTATTAAAACTCTCATCTTGTATGTATGTTATGGTATGTTCCCGAAATACAGCCAAAACGGTACAAGATAGCGCAAAATTTTAGGGCCACCTTACTCACCATTCTCCTGCGGTGTGCAGTATCAAGTTTCGTTAAAATCTGGCAACGAAAAAATTATTTAAAAAATCAATTCCCGATTCAGTCAAGTTCCTTCGGGAGTATTTGATCAATGCAAACAACCTCAGTGGTATAGTTCGCTGGAGCTATCTTTTTTTTTTCTTGAAATGATTTTTTTCATCAACCGCTGTCACAACGGGAACCCAACGGGTTCACGGGTCGTCTTGTCTCTAACTAAATTAATGTGATTCACTAAGTTCCTCTATTTCCCTCCATGTATCTATCAATTGCTTTTCAGAGAGGAGACACCTTTCAGATAGGAATATTCCCAAAAATTTCAAACTTGAGTCTTTCCTTGAAAAATCAGTTGCTCTTTTTAGTTCACCTGGTACGTAGTTCCAGGGAGCCTATGTAATGGTGCATCGTCCGACTGTGAGTCCGTCCGTCCATCCGTCCAATACAAATACGAGGGCCAGTCAATAAGTGACCTTGAAATATTTTTCACAAATGTTTATTGCATGTACGTGTGTAACAACTGTTATTTTTCAACATCATCTCCATTGCGTTCAATGCATTTTTTTTTTTTTTTGCAGTGCTTTACCAAGGCCTGGAGTCCTCGAGAAAATAAATATTTGGCTGTTTGTGTAGGATTCGTGCACCGGCCTCTTGAACCTCCTCATCGGATCAGAAAGTGTTTCCACAAAGCACCTCTTCAAAGTGGCCCAAATATATGGTAATCCGAATGGGGCGAGGTCTGACGTGTCGGGAGGATGAGGAAGACCCTCAAAATGTACGTTCTCGATTGTTGCAGCTGGAGCGCGGGCAGTGTGGGCTGAGCATTGTCATGCTGCAGCAAAACACTGGTAGTGAGTAGTCCACGACGTTTTGATCTGATGAGTTGGCTAGGCACCCACCTTGCAGACACTTTGTGGAACCCCAGCACATTGTGAATGATATGGTGTGCTGAACCTTGGCTCATGTTCAATTTGGAGACCACTTCATTCAGCGTAATGTGACGGTTTTCCCTTAACACACGTTAAACTACTGTGATAATTTCTGGGTGTCGGCTGTGTGGGACTGCCCGAGCAGCAGCGTCTGCCACACTGAACACTCCACTTTTAAACTTCCTTTCCCAGCTACACCTGCTGCAGCGATAAACATGCGTCACCATATTGCATCTTCATTCTGTGATGGATTTCACTGGGATTCACACCCTCACTTCCCAAGAAATGGATGACAGAACGTTGTTCCCCCTGATGTATGCTTTAAGGAGCCCCATCTTGGAACTGCTTGACGACGTCATACACTAATTGTTCCAGGATCTAAAACAGGCAAAACATGACTCTTACCCATAGATATAACATGTCATCTATAACTACACCCATTACATTCTCGAATTTATCTCACCATTTTAGGGTTACCTATTGACTGGCCCTCATACTTGCAACTTCTTCTCTGAAACTACATACACAATTGCGATGAAACTTTACCACAACCTTTATCACCTGTGATGCACCAAAGTTTGTTCATGGCATTAAAACAAATTCCACAGGTATTTACTTTCTTCTCCGTTACATATTTTGTGGGTCATCCATGCCTACCAAGTGGTTCCCCGGTTACCTTAACCAGCCGCTACCAGGTAAGCGCCCAGGGGTATTGCCTCTATGTTTTTATATACAAAGTCATGGCTAGGAGAGGAGCTAGAACATAAAACGGATCATGATGTAACAGAGCAAAAGGACAGTAGAAAGAGGGAGGGAGGTGGTGCACACCAGCAACAAGGTCGTTTGGCCTATCACTGTCCCATCACAGACATGTCGGTGGTCTTTCGGTCATCGACTGTATCCTTTCTGGTTTTACACCTTCTATTCTCTCCATATTCTGTCCCTCAGGCTTCTGTACAGTGCCGGTCTTCTCACAACCCCTTTCTGGTGAAACACCCAAAATCCAGAATCACTGCGCATCTCCACTCATTCCTTCCTCTTTTTTTCCCCACCTGTGAAAGCAACTTTCACATTCTCTTCTATCTCATTCGTCCCTTCAATTCTTAAAGACAGCTGTTCACCACCATCTCATATCATCCCCCATCAAAAACCATGATCTTTTCTACCCCTGTTAACCCTCCCCAAAAAACCTCATTTAAAGTTTCAAGTTTTTCCCTCCTAAGAGTTTGCAGCTGTAACTCTCTTTTTCACCCTCTGTATCCTCTCCGAGCCCCAATTATTATCCATATCCCTTATTTCTCCAAGTCTCCTTATATTTTGTCTCTCGACCTAGTCTCAGCGTCATTGCAAGAGATTCGAATTATCTTGAAGGAATTGGTTTCCATGGCATCAAGCTGAGCAATGTGTGAGGCGAAGGCACCAGCCCATAGCAGAGAGAACAATACCAGTGACCAATGATGAAGGCTTTATAGGCTCTGAGTAGCTCTGATTTTCCAAGGAAAGACTTGGTTAAGTTGAGGGTGCCCATTCTACATTTGGTTTTGTAGGCCAACTTTGAAGTGTAGTTTGCTAAAGAAAGATTGTAGCTGATAGTGAGGCACAAAACTTTGAGTGACAACATTTTCAAGAGGATTGTTAAGAAAGTAGATGGGAGAGTTTTCCATACAGTCCTTTCAGAGATTTGCCAGATTGTGAGATTTGCCAGGATTGAAAGACATTCCATGTGTTTGACCAGCTCGTGATTTTTTATTTTTTTCGTTTCTCTCCTCTTGTTTCTGCATCTTCCGTTCTGTCCTTTCACTCACTTCGTTATCTCTTTGCCATGTGGGACTTTTCCCTAAGCCACTAACCAAGATGAGCAGAACCTGAAAAAAAACATAGGGGCAAATACCCCTGGGCACTCACCTCATTGCGGCTGGATAAGATAACCAGGGAACCACTCATAGGCATGGATGACCCACAAAATATTGTTGCCGTTTTGAAAAACTGCTATAGTAGATGTGCACTCACGACACGTACATAGGTCCTTTAGTGTAGTTATTTCCGTAATAAATGTTTCGAATAATCCTTTATAGTCCAGTTGCCGCCCTTATATTGTTACGGATTTGGAAACCTTGTGCACACAGACAGCCAGAGTCCCCGTAGTTCAGTTATTTCGATAAGTATGTGTTATTAGTTAGAATCCCTCCTTCTGTCTAATGGGAATTACATGTGTACGCTACGAGTTATTTTATAGTCAGGTTTATTACATCCTCATCAACAACAACAACAACAACAACAACACCACCCTCACTTAACCTGGTCGCCATTGCCCACGTGTTTTTGTCTGAAGGCATGGGTGGAGCCTCCGTCGCTTCGGATCGAGGCTCCGCCCCAAGGAAGGGCATGGACCGTTTCCTCCAGCCAATGAGCAAAGGGCGAGCATGACACGCACGCCCCAGCCAATCGGGAGGTGACCATGAGTCGTCCGACAACCCCTCGTCCAATCAGGAGGCGAGTGGCGAGGGGAAGAGACCCCTCCCACCTCAGAAGGGTAGAGTGGTTTGTCTGGACCAGCTTTCGCTGAGAGGGATCGTGGCGATAGTGGTCGGCGGTCTTGGTCTCGATTGGTGTTCTGCAGGATCGTGGTTCGAGCGGTCGCGGTCCTTTGCGGTGGCTCACCAATGGTGGTGGTGACCGAACAGTTTGTGTGGTGCTCGAGCAGCCAGGGTCATGGCCGTGGACTTCGGGTCGTGGGTTCGAGTCCACTGTGGTGGTTCGAGTCGGTGTGACCGCACAGGCGGACAGTACCCCAGCCCCCCTACCGAATAGACCCACGGGGTCCAGTTTCTTTTGTGTGTTGTGTGTGTGTGTGTGTGTGTGTGTGTGTGTGTGTGTGTGTGTGTGTGTGTGTGTGTATAGTGTTGCGAATTCGCGCCCGTCGGCGTGCGATCGGCCACGCGACTCGAACCGCGACGCCTCGCCCACCGGACGGACAATTCAGTCGTGACCCTCCCGGCTAACGCCGGGATCCAGTCAGGTGGCCTTTCGACTCACACAATCGTGCCAATCGCCACCGCGTAGGATAGGGTTGTTCGCCAATCGACCTACCTAATACCCACGCGGATGGTAAAACCGGGCGATCGTACCTCGCCGCAGGTCGACTCGGACACGAGCCGCTTGGGCGGGCCGTTCCGTACTATCGGGATAACCGAGCGGTGTATCGTCGACCTCGACGGTTCAGTTATTTACCGGCGCGTTTTGCACCCACTACGAACCCTTTACGTGAAGCAGGATGGAGGTTCAACTAAAGAAAAAGACGAGCGAACGGAAAACGTTCACACAATGCACATTTATTCCGCGGCACGCGGAGCACACCTATAGCACACGTATTTACAGTCACAATTAATGATTGCACATATATCACACAGAACAAAAGAATGCACATATAAAAGAAGTTAAAACCGACTACACGCACACGGACCACTTATACATTTACTACTTACAAGACACGGCGCCACAACACGCATTACACCGAGACAAAGAAAAGACCCCTCACAGGCAAGGGAGTCAGACTGGGCCCGTGGGCCTAATGCGCGTGGAACCTGGATGAGCGGCAGGCCCGAGACCGAAGGGTCTACCGCCCCTCGTGCGAGCCGCAGAATGTCGCTGCCACGGCGTTCCGTGGGCACCTGCTGGTGTGGGTGGGAACGGGGCCCCCTTGTCGCACTCTCTCAGCGCGGGGAAAAAGGGGGGAATTGTTGATGCTCTGGGAGGATTATGGCTGGCTTGCTCGAATCCCGCGACGCGAGCCTCCAGGTCCACCTCAGCCGTTGCCCTCCGCAGCCGTCTGCCCCACCGATCTCGCCTCACCGATCTGCTGCTCCACCGACACTCTCCCACGATACTGCTCAACTGACTTCCTCACGCATCTGGCTCGCACCGACACTCTCCACGAACTGCTCAACTGACTTTCTCACCGATCTGCTGCTCCACCGACACTCCTCGTACTGACTTCGCCCCACGATACTGCTCGATACTGACTACTGGCTCGCCCACGATACTGCTCGCATACTGACTTCCTCACCGATCTGGCTGCTCCACCCGACATCTGCTCGATACTCCTCAACTGACTTACTGCGCTCGCTCTTTTTATCGCTTCGGAACCCACCATATGCAAATTATCGGATCCAAACGACCTCAGGGCGGAGCCACGCTCGCCGATTGGACGGAGAAAAAGGGGGCGTGTATCATTCCTGATCCTCAAATTTGCATATGCCGATTTTCGTCAGGCGCGTCTGGAGGTCGGCCAAGCCGCCCCGCGCTTCCTGATTGGGTGGATCAGATGTGGCGTGCATCATTCCTGATCCGAATTCTCCTCAGAAAACCCCGCCATCTGCACTCGCGTCTCGCGTGTCTCGCTGAAGACAGCTCGACGCTCGGCGTCCACAGGTGGCGCGGGAATGGCCGTAGGAGAAGGTGGTGGAGGGTTTTCGGCGGTGTCCGATGGCCATGCGCTGTTTGGAATGGCGGTGATGTGAGGTTTGCGGTAGCGAGTGGTGAAGGTGGTTTTTGCTGCTGGCGTTGTTGTTGTTGTTGGCGTGGTGGCTCAAAACAAAGGTAGAACAGAAAAACGCCTAACTCAAAGGATCGCAGCCCGAATGAATCACTTAATTCCCTCTATACAATGGGTTTGGGCTAACTACACATGTACTTAAGAAATATATCTCACCTACGGGACCTTTATGGTGTTTGCGAATTTCCAGAGCCGTAACACTACCCCTCCCCTTTTTACAGACTCGTCCGAGTCGTCAAATTATCGTGTGCCATCATGTGTAGTTCTCCCTAGTACGTTTTACCTACGGGATCCCTGAGTGCGACATTCATGGTATTCGTGTCCCCAAATAAATAACCTGAGGGCTGAGTAACTAACTAAACAAACTCACTCACACGGACGACTTAAATAAAATTGCCGGCGCTAGACAGACATGCCGGGGCGCACTCATTTTTACAATACAACTTAACCTCTTAACTACAAATTTTACACTAACCATGGCCCAGGATCAATGGACTCTGCAGGGAAAAGAAAAAAGAGTCAACAGAAAACCGGTGCACGGGCCGCCACTGCAGGCCCGTGTTGCAGCTGCCAACAGGACAGTTCCTGCAGCTTGCAAACTGTTGCTTGCGATCCTGGCGCACATGAATTGAACAAGGGGGGCAAAGCAAAATTGAACGGGGCTGGTGAACAGGGGCAGTGGGCATGACATGGAAAGGTAAGGCAAACATAGCCTGCAGAACAAGGCCGCTGCAGCGAACACAGCCGGCAGACGAACTGCCGGCACAGGCTTGCAGTAAAAACAGCCGTTGGACGATCGGCCGCACAGGCTTGCAGCAAAACACAGGCAGACGATCCGGCCGGCCACAGGCCTTGCAGAAAACAACCAGCCGATGAAGTTGGCCGGCACAGGCCCCGCAGCACACAGCCGCAGACGATGAATTGGCCAGCCTTTGCCTTGCAGTGGAGGTTGGTGGAGGGAGTGCGGTGGTGTTGGCCACACAGAAGGTGAACTCGGACCTACCTACCTGCCCCTCTCCACCTATCGCTTTGCTGTCACTGTCCATACCACCCCCTTAATTGCAAAACCCAATTTAGCCCCCACTTATTTTTTTTTTGTTGTTTTTTTTTCACCCTCCTTCCACTATAAATCGTCCTAACCCCCTTTATCGTCCTTGTTCGGCTAACCTATTCTGTCACTAGCCTACTCCACCTACGTTCCTTCCGGAGGGAATAAGGGAGAGTAGCGTCCTGTGCCGAGGCCCCAACCGAAGCCTCCAGAGCTCTCCCAGATCTCAGCGATCTACACCAAAGTGGGTACAGCGCCCACAACGAAACGAAGGGATGGATGTGCGGAGGGGTACACTTCCTATCTCCACTAACATTAACTATTAAACTACCCCGGGCTTTCACAAGCGCTCTCGCTTAATCTATTGGTTCAAAAAACCCAGATTCCCGTCGCTGTGTTGGTGTCCCTCAAATTCGGGCCTCGCCCTCTAATTTTTCCTCGTGCCCTTGCACGGTCTCATGGCTGGGCGCGTGGCTCCCTTTGGCAGCAACGACCCCTGCCGATTCCCCTACGATGGCACCCCCCGGGCACTACACATGCCTCCGAGCCTACCAGCTCCTAAACACCGGGAGTGCCCCCATGGCAACTCCCCTGAAACGCACCACTGGCAGCTGGCGCCCGGGCCCCTTTCCGAGGGTCACCCGTGCCCACGACACTGCCCACTGCGCTAACGGCGCTGCCGCGGCCCCCGCACCAAGCGGCGCGCACCCGTGCCCACTACACTAACCGGCCCCATGGGCCCTTGGCCTACCACGGCCGACTAGCCCGGTGCCGGGTACCCACTCAGCGATACTCACCTTTCGCACCACGCCTCCAGCCCGTCAACAGGCTCCTGCACCCCTCCAAATGGTTTTCGAGCCTACACTCCCACAACAGCAAAACGACCTCCATTTTGTATTTAACTAACCCACTAACTCACTCCACTGACCCGGGGTCCTTGGGCGGAGTCACTCCTCCCCAACACTCATCGCACATGCATTCCCCATTCACTCTATACACAGACCCACTGGCCTCACTCACTCAACATGTCTCCACACAACCACCACTCTTCAACACACTCATCGCTGAATCCTGCCATCCTTCTAACTAACCTCCTAACTAACTCGTGCTCCCAACCTCATCCCTTAAACTACAGCACGTTCCTTTTAACACTACGTAGCTAAGCTACGCTCCCTCTAAACATCCAAGCTGTCAACCGTCTCCAATCCTAAAATTCCATTTCCCATCTAAGCTTACTACATCCCTCTAACTATCCATTCCCGGCCATCAGGACTTACCTGCCCCATGAGCGGTCTAACTAACACTAACCTTCCCCTGACTAGTGCCATCCTGTCCCAGGCAGGGGGTCTTTCAATCCCTTGCCGGAATCCTGGTTCACCCAGAAAGCGAGGCTTGCTTCCGTTAATTTTGTATTGCCAATACGCGCAGCACCAGGCGGCAACTCACAGCCTGCGCTCTTGCACCTTCCCGTGACGTATGCAGCTGCACGTGGTACCTCGTCCCTCTGGACGTACTCTGATCCGGCAGGGATACCCCTCCTGCCGGATTCCAACCCATGTGCAGCCATGACGTCCCCTGCGCACCCCCAAAACAACCCTCGCACTCCGAGGGGCTCCCCACGCGAACACATAGTTCTCGCCCGTTGGAAGCCTAACACAAACTCGCGTGGAGAACCCATCCTGGTCCAAATCCACGTCTACCTGCTCAGACTTTGTCCGTCCGCGGATCGGCAAATCCACGCTGCGTTTCCGGACGGGCTTCACTCTCCCGCAAGCCGAGCACGTGGGGGCCTCGTGCGTTGCACAGCACGGACCGCGCGCTCGCTGCTGGTGACCCAGGCGCGGTGCCCAAAACAGCTACAGCCGCTACCCCGGCTTCTGTCCCTCTGTCGCCGTCGTCTCCGTTCCACCCAGGCACACCTGCGTGTCACGACGCACAGACTCCACTCAACACATTCACATTCACACCGGGAGACGCGGCTGCGATGCTCACAGCATGCCGACCGACATTCTCCTCACATACAGAGACCTCAACACCAGAGCCATTCGTCTCCTCACACGGCCTCTCACTCACAACCCAACTTTCACTCTGCCCAGGGGGTCTCCACTCACACATGCGTGCGGAAAGCACGCATCTCCGCACACTCGCAAACACACACCCCTGCACAACACACTGGGATTTCGTGTCCCCACAAGGTTCCCGGGCCCTCTATACCCCCCAAGCTGCACGTGCACCCGTCCGCAGCACTCGTCCCTACAACTCGCTTGGCACGACGCGAACCCACCTGGTCGTGATTCGCCTCAAGGGGGCATACTCCCTCCCCTCGTTCCTGGAGGCACCATCCTCGCTCGCACCGGGTCTCCACACGCCTCCGCGAAGCTCAACCCGTTATCCACACTACCTCTGTCTGTGTGTGTTCTGTTCCTTTACCCCGTCATTATCATGCAGTCTCTCCTCTATTTCTCTATCTCCTGGTCTCTATAACATCATTTAGTTCTGTTTCTTTCTGGAGTTTTTCCATCTCTCTGGATTTCCATTTTACTCCTCCTTCAGTTCATAATTTCAAACCGTATAGTTTTGTTTTTCTCTCCTACTCTTTCATGCTCTCATTTCCTCAATCTCATCGTTTCTCGTCAATTGCCATTTTCCTGTGTTTCATTCGCTGTTTCTCTCACTTACTCTTCCTTGCTTCCTCTCCTGCTCTTCCTTTCTCCAGTTCCATGGTTGCTTCATTTGGTTAATCTCTTTTTTGTGTTTCATTTGCTGCTGTCTACATTACTCTTCTTGTTTTCTTCTCGTGTCCTTCCCTTCTCCAGTTTCATGGTTTGCTTCATTTGGTTAATCTCCTCTTGTGTTTCATTTGCTGCTGTTCATTACTCTTGCCTTGTTTCTTCTCCTGCCCTTGCTTCTCCAGTTTCGTTGTTTGCTTCATTGGTTCATCTCTTCTTGTGTTTCAGTTGCTGCTGTCTCATTACTCTTCCTTGTTTCTTCTCCTGTCTTTCCTTCTGCAGTTTCATGGTTTTCTTCTGTGGTTAATTTCCTTTTTGTGTTTCATTCGCTGTTCTTTGTCTACACTCTTCGCACTCCAGCTGTCCTTTCTTTTCAATTGGTCAACCTCGGCTTCAATGTTCTTTTTTTTTCTATCCCATTGTTCCCTTCTCGTTCTTCCCTCTCCAATTCGTTGTGTGTCCTTCAATCTCCTGATTTCTCCTTCCTGCTTCATTCCTTGTCCTTCAACTTCTCTCGTATTCCAACCTATTTTTCGTTTTGTCGTTCATTTCAAATCATACGCTTTCAGTTTTTTATTCCACTGTTCTCTTGTCCTCGTTCTGCAATCTCGTGTTTCCTCCATTGATCGATTTCCTTCTTTGTCTCATCTCGTTCTTCCATCATTACTCTTTCTTGCATCTCATTCTTTAATCTGGCCTTTGCTTCCAGCTGTGTGATCTGTACAGCGTGTGTCTTAACGTTTCATTCTCCGTTCTCTGTCTTTCCTCTCTCACCATCCTCAACTCGTTTTGTATTCGTCTCTCGTCTGGTGTCTCGTAACTCAGTTTTCTTCCACCATTCCTTTCTCATCTCCTGTACTTCCGACCTTTGCTTTGGCTTCTAACTGTCTTCCGGCTTCCCCTTGGTTGTCTATCCGTCTTCCAGTTCCTGTCTCCGTTTTTACTCCAGTCCCAGCTTATCAACTCTCTTCGTCATGTCTTTGCATCTTTTCTCACACGCCACTATTTTTATTTCCTTCGTGCACGTCTCCGTCACCCCAATAATTTTCCCTCTCGGTTACAGTCACTTTTTCCGTCACCTCCTACTTCTCGCCAACACGTCTCCCGAATTATTTTTTTCTCACCGCTTTCACCGCGGGCCTGACAACCATTGCACCCCTCCCAGCTCGTCGCTCCCCACACGTGGCAGTCGCCATTACGCACTTCGCTGTTGTTGCCTTCATGCCCGCCTGCAGGCTCTCCGGCCATTGCTGCGTTTCACCCCGCACTGTTCCTTCATTTCTCCTTCATTTCGTTTTTGTTGTTTCCATTTTGAGTGCGTGTCATCCCATTTTTTGCGTCCAATTCGTTTATTCATTTCTTCCATTTTGATGCGTTTCCATCCATTTTTTTCGTTCAACTTGTTATTCATTCCTTCCATTTTGAGTGCGTTTCATCCATTTTCGTTCATTCATCCTTTTGCCGTTATTTCATTGCGTTCTTTGCATCTCTGTTATTGCCTGCAGAATCCTGTCGAGTGTACTCGGTCGACAAGGCTCGGGGGGTTTTGGTGGAGAGGGAGGGGAGGTGTTATACACCGCGGCCTCTGCCGCCGCCGCACCCTTTCGGGCCTGGATTCGTTTGGGGGAAACTGTTCCTCGCACACCAATGTCCTGCTCGGGGTCCTACATCCTGGACCATGGATCTACATCACTACACATACATTCCTAACCCCCCCGGCTCCCGCTCGCCTTGAGACGCCATCTATTCCACGTAAGGGTTAATTTATCGCTCGTATTTAGAGGGATCGGGGGTCGCTCCCTCCACCCCTGGACCGATTCCTGTGAATTTAGCTTGGAGCGGGAGGGATTGAACTCACACTCGTACACCGTGTTTGCGAATTCGGCGCCCGTCGGCGTGCGATCCGGCCACGCGACTCGAACCGCGACCGCCCTCGCCCAGGACGGACAATGTCGTTCGGACCCTCCCGGCTAACGCCGGATCAGTCACGGGCGGCCTTTCGACCTCACACAATCGTGCCAATCGGCCACCCGCGTAGGATAGGGTTGTTCGCCAAATTCGACCTACCTAAGTACCCACGCGGATTGTAAACCGGGCGATCGTACCTCGCCGCAGGTCGACTCCGGACACGAGCCGCTTGGCGGGCCGTTCCGTACTATCGGGATAACCGAGCGGTGTTATCGTCGACCTCGACGGTTCAGATTATTTACGCGGGCGTTTTGCACCCACTAGAACCCTTTACGTGAAGCAGGATGGAGGTTCAATTAAGAAAAGACGAGAGCGAAACGGGAAAAGTTCACACAATGCACATTTATTCCGCGGCACGCGGAGCACACACCTATAGCACAACTATTTACAGTCACAATAATGATTGACATATATCACACAGAACAAAAGAAATGCACATTATAAAGGAGTTAAAAACCGACTACACGCACACGGACCACTTATACACGTTACTACCTTACAAGACACGGCGCCACAACACGCATTCACACGAGACAAAGAAAAGACCCCCTCACAGGCAAGGGATCGACTGGCCCGTGGCCTAATGCGCGTGGACCTGGATGACGGCCAGCCCACGAGACCGAGGGTCCTACCCGCGCCTCTGGCGAGCCGTCAGAATGTCGCTGCATCGGCGGTTCGTGGCACCTGCTGGTGGGTGTGCACAGGGCCCTTGTCCACTCTCCAGCGCGGGGGAAAAAGGGGGAATGTTGTTGATGCTGCTGGGAGGGATTATGGCTGGCTTGCTCGAATCCGCGACGCGAGCCTCCAGTCCACTCAGCCGTTCGCCTCGCAGCGTCTGCCCACCGATCTCGCCTCACCGATCTGCCTGCTCCACGACACTTCCCACGATACTGCTCAACTGACTTTCCTCACCGATCTGCTGCTCCACGACACTCTCCACGATCTGCTCAACTGACTTCTCACCGATCTGCTGCTCACCGACACTCCTCGATACTGACTTCGCCCACGATACTGCTCGATAACTGACTACGGTCGCCCCACGATACTGCTCGATACTGACTTCTCACGCGATTGCTGCTCCACCGACACTCGCTCGTACTCCTCAACTGACTTACTGCGCTCGCCTTTTTATCGGCTTCGGGAACCCACCATATGCAAATTATCGGATCCAAACGACTCAGGGGCGGAGCCACGCTCCGCCGATTGGACGAGAAAAGGGCGTTGTATCATTCCTGAATCCTCAAATTTGCATATGCCGATTTCGTTCAGGCGCGTCTGGAGGTCGGCCAAGCGCCCTGCGCTTCTGATTGGGTGATCAGATGTGGGCGTGCATCTTCCTGATCGAATTTCTCTCAGAAAACCCCCGCCATCTGCACTCGCGTCTCGCGTGTCTCGCTGAAGACAGCTCGACGCTCGGCGTCCAAGGTGGCGCGGGAATGGCCGTAGGAGAAGGTGGTGGAGGGTTTCGGCGTGTCCGATGGCCATGCGCTGTTTGGAATGCGCGGTGATGTGAGTTTGCAGGTAGCGTGTGAAGTAGGTTTTTGCTGGCTGGCGTGTTGTTTGTTGTGTGCGTGGGTGGCTTCAAAACAAAGGTAGAACAGAAAAACGCCTAACTCAAAGGATCGCAGCCCGAATGAATCACATAATTCCCTTAACAATGGGTTGGGCTAACTACACATGTATCTAAAATATATCTCCACGCTGGGACCTTTATGGTTTGCGAATTTCCAGAGCCGTAACAATATATGTGTCGTGGACCCCGTCTGCAAGTAGAAATTGTGTAAGTGCTTTCCTTTGCTTGTACATTTGCCTGCATTTTATTCGTGATAACTCTGCTCTTTTCGTGTTCCCTCCCCCGATTATTCTTGTAAAATAAACCCCCTGTTAAATGTACCAGCTCGTTCTCTGTGCTTTCCTTCATTGGCCTAGCAAGGTGCGTATTGAGAAATGGTAAAGCCGTTCGTGCCGTAAAATTGTTCATTTGGTCCAGCACGGCTTTGGTAACTTCCGCTCGGTTACGCGGGATCCGAGTCGGTGATAGCGACTCGATTCGAACAAGTCGGCCGAGGGTGTGGTTTCCCCGGTAGTTGGACGGCGTGAATACTTAGGTTAAATTGGAATTAGACAAGTGGACCCTACCTCACGCCGTCGAAATATTGGCGACCACGGTCCTCTAAGTGACCCGTGAACTTTCGGAGTTGTCCGAGATTCACGACCTAAATTCCAGGTGTTGGTGGGAGACGACTCTACTGCCCCCCCCCCCCCCCCGGTGGTAATTTATCGCCACCGACCCCGGCCCAAACAATGTCCTTTATGAGACCCTGCAATGTTAACTACTGCGAACTTTTTTTCACGGAAATGTGTTCTATATAGTTAGGAGAGCCAAATTAGCTTGGTTGCTGCTTATGCAACGTTGAGCATTTCTCAGAATTCAAGATGGCGGCCACCCCCATCTTAGATGTTGGCCAATTTTCAACTTTTGATCTTGATGACCTTGAGGGTCGTGTAATACGCCCAACATCGTCGTATTACGCCCAACATCATTACACTCATTCCCATACAACAGACAGAAACTGTCTGTTGTATGAGAATGAGTGTAAGCCGAAAGACAGTAAGAACCCACACAGGTGGGTGGTGGTCAGACAGTGTACAACTGTAAATAGGGGTAGTGCTATCGTGTTCAAGCAACAGCTAGAGAACCTGTGTGATGAGCGACAGGACCAGTGGGCTAACAAGGTCGTGTCTAGACTCAGTGGGGTCATTGATCTGCTTGCTGCTGGCGTACATAACCATGTCCCCTGTTACAATCATTTCCATGTTGTTCCCTTGCACCGTCCCTCCATCATGGCACCTGTGGAGGAGGCGCTGAGGTCCGTCGTCTGGATGATGGCTGAGAACGCAACAGAGACGTGGACGACATCGGAGCTGTACTCCATGTACCTCTCTGCCTCGGGCACTGTGTCAAGAAGACAGTTCATGTCCAGCGTCACGGCCCATTTCGGCGACGAGCTGCTCATGCTCCACATCAAGGGCTGCGACAGCGTAGTTGGATTTAAAGCCAGCCTCGGAAAGTTTTTCAAAATTGTCAAGATAAGCAAGAGCAAGGGCGACGACGACGAGCTGGAGAAGCTGGTGAGGAAGATCCAGAGCGAGGTCACGGCGACACCTTGGCCTGGGGACTACAACCGCAGTAACTATGCTTGTCACAAGGTCATCAAGAGCACCACTGCGACTCTTCTTACACTAGTCTCTAGCCTCGTATCAGGGGGCGAAATCACCAAGCCGTCACTGATCTTGGCTCAGTGAATTCAGCAGCACGTAGGCGGTGCTGGCAGAAACCACACCACACTCGGGCTGGCTGTGAAACTACACCACAAGCATGGCAGTTCAGAGCTCATCAAGACTCTCAATGAGCACAGCATCACAAGCACCTACGACGAAGTGCTGCGCTTCCGCAAGTCAGTGGCCAAGTTCGTGTTGGACAACCAGTCAGATTACCACAAGAAACTTGGCTTGAGCATGGAGTTCGGCCCTATCTTCAGCTGGGCTGACAACTACGACTTGTACATCGTGAGCCCCAATGGGATGAAGAGCACCCACGCCATGGTCATGGAGCTCACCTAGCATCCTGCTGGCATCATCGAGACAGGAAACATTGGCGTGATGCAGCTCAAGATCCCTCGACCCAAGAAACACGAGGCGTCCTCTCTGCAACTCACCCACCAGGCTATACACTGGAGCACTACACAGGGCCTTCCAAGCTGAACCCACCTCTGCTTCCGATGAAAGCTCTGTCCACTGAAGAGTCGCAGCTTCAGTCCGCTGCAGTCAGGTTCAGTCAGCAGTGAGACGCTGTGTGGCTGTCACAAGTCCACGAGATCGACAAGCCGGTCGAGTGGGCGGGCTTCAATGCTCAGCAAGACCTGGAGGCGGGCTCTGCCCAGAAGCCCAAGACACTGGTGGTGTTCGGACCGATGATCGACTCACCGCCTGCTCACCCTGACACTGTTCTGACTTCGCTTCTATATCTCGAAAGGACTCTCAATACTTTCGGGATGCAGTACACCCACCTCTCAGTCGACCTCCAACTGTATCAGACTGCATGCATAGTCCAATGGAACGACCCTCAGCGCTGGACCAACCTCGTACTTCACCCGGGCATGATGCACACTCTCATGAGTTTCCTGGGTGGTATAGGGACACTGATGAAGGCATCTGGCATGGACGTTCTCATGAGCACAGCGTTTGGTGGCATCTAGTCTGGGATCCAAGGCCCATAAATCCAACTTTGATGTGACACCCCTGCTGTGAAATTTTTAGCACTTGAATCATGTTTGTGGGGGTGTAGGACACCAGAAAAGTGACTTTGGCAAGTGCGATCGCGATTGCGCTACTTCTCCAGGGACGATTTTTTACTTCAGCGGCAAATCCAATATCGAAAAAACTAGGGGTGGGGAATGCAAATCCCTGTATCTCTTGAACCCTGCATCTCACAGTAACAAACTACCACTCATTCTTTTTGGTAGAATGTCAGCTTTCAAATGATGTTAACAAAATTTGATTGGATGACCTCTGGGGTCAGGGGAGGTCAAAAGGTCACAGAAAGTAGGTCATGCTGAAAATCTAGGCCTTACATTAAAAAAATTGTAATTTGCTGCCTCATAATGTTATTATAAAGCAATCCTTGATATTACTGTGTTCTTTACATCCCCCTGATGTTTTTGGGAAGGAAGGTTAGGACTGAGAAACATTTTGCCTCTTTATTTTGAGTGTATTTGGGGGGTCATTTTTTAGAAATCCACAAAATTCTGTATTTTCGTAATTAATTATATCGCTAAAATTAATATGTTAGTATCATTCATGCTTCCCCCTATATCTACCATAACCTAATGATGTTTTCTCCTTTTTTCACACAGGTACGGCCCTCATATTTAAAATGGAGCCTGTAATAACAGTGAAAGGTAAAGGAAAAAGGACTTTTCTGATCGAAAATGACTATTCAAAATGTTTGGTCTGCCAAACAGTATGTGATGACAAGGGGTCTCTGTACAAGCTAACCAAAAGAGGTCTGCAAACATTTAAGAATGCTGTCGAAATCAGGAAAGACGAGGTGCATCAAAGACTGTGGGGTGACCTTCAGGACGCAGATGATTTCCTGTCAAAAAATCCTCTGTGCCATGTAAAGTGTCGCAGTGGTATACACACAAAAGGTCCTTGATGATGAAATTTCTGCTAAAGCGGCAAAGGATGAGCAAGGTTGTGGGGAAACTTCAGAGGGAGCCAGTAAAGGAGACAGAACAAGTTCCATGGATTTCAAAAAGACTTAAAAACTGTGTGTTTTCTGTGTGAAAAGGAAGTGATTCAAAAGGGGACAGAACAGTGATACTAGTTAGTACAATAGAGAGACAGAAATCAATTCATAAAAAGGCAAAGGAACTTAATAACAAGGATATTCTATTCAAAAATGATGGTTTTGGTGACCAGTGCCTAGACTTAATTGCAAATGATTTCCGCTATCATGTGAGGTGTATGAACAAGTTTATGAGTGAACGTAGCAAAACTGAAAATAAAAGTTGAGACCCAAGTTTGCATGACCAGGTGTTTCAAAAAATTCTGTCTGAGGTTACATCAGGACTTATGATTGACAGGCATGTCTATTACATTCGCCAGCTTTCAAAACGTAGTATGATGAAATTTTGAAGCAGCATGGTAATACTGCACAGCGGCCTTATAGAACTGATAGTTGACAAAACGATTTTTGGATCATTTTGCGCCGACATTCAGCTCATTACTTTGAACAATGGAACTCTAATTTGTTCCTCTTCTTTGACCACCAGGAACTTTGATGAGGTTGTGGGGCTCAAGGCTGAAGTTGACGAATGCCAACTTTTGCCAGATGATGATTATGATGGTGACAATTTATTACAAATGTATCAGGTAGTTCATATCCTCTGGCAAAGCACTTGCAGATGGAAATAAAACAGGCTGCAAAAAGGGTGCCTCAAGTTCAGGGAACTGCAATTGAGATTTCTTACAAAGAGGCATCTAATCAAGTTCCTGTAGATTTGTATAATCATTTGGCATGGTTGATAACAAACTGTAATGAACTACAGATGAAGGGGGAAAGGTTCAGATTCTGAAGACGAAAATGAGAAAGTTCTGAACTTAGCGCAGGATTTATGGGATACCTAAACACCAGCCACTCCCAAAACACATTGGGGTTGCTTCATATTCTTAAACAAGCAGGAGCAAAAACCTAATAACAATGATGAACAGATTTGGAAATGGCATTAGTATGCCACCACTCAGCGATACCTCACAACAGTGGCAAATGATATTTCTGAGAGAGAAGAGAGGGAAGGAATATCATCCCAACTAACGTTATTCCTGGGCATTTTACACAGTATGCACTAGACAACTTAAATTTCCATTCTGACACAGAGGATGGTGGCAGCCTTGATGCCACTACCAATATCATTTACCAGTACCGAGAAAGACCTGACGTTGAGCAGGCTGGAATGGTTCTAGTCAAAAAACAAGGCAATTAACTTTCAATGGCCAGAAAAGTTTGTACCTGTGGACAGTAATCTTGCCTGAAGACAGAAAACAAGCCAGATCATTGCATGGTATTGAAATCTGTCAGGGTGATGACAAAGAAAGTGGCACTCTGGCTGATGAAAACATCGTTTGGTTTCTTTTACGAGATGTTCCAACCCAAATGAAGACCATTGTAGAAGATAGCGTGTCTATTTCTTCTCCAACTTGGAACAGTTTCTTCGAACTTGTGCTGGGCAAGAAGCGCCAAAAACAACAATTGGTTTGGCCCACTGTATCCCAAAACTCCACAAGTCCTGATGTTGTCAAAACCTCATTGGATTACTTCATGTCAGTGAGCCTTAAGCTTGGGCAGCCAAAAACGGTCATCACTTGTGACCAAGCAATCTATGATATAATAAAGGGCTTGGTAGTAAAAGAACCGGAGAAACACAAGGATATCATAGTACGCTTGGGAGGTTTCCACATTGCACAAAACTTCCTGGGCTCCATCTGCTTTTTTCATGAAGGAGAGTGGCATCGAAGACCTACTGGTTTCAAGTGACACCTGTGGGAGAGGCACAGCTAACAAAGTAATAGGCGGAAAGGACTATTACAAGATGGTACGGTAACATTCATGGGTCTGTGAAGCAATGTTCATGCTCAAGTGGGAGTCCTTTGAGAGATGGCTGGCCAAAGAAA
>CM068963.1:106427535-106448116 GCA_035128595.1 Eptatretus atami
TTATGCCAGAGCAGACTATACGTCCTTAGATAAACTCCGTGCTCATTTATTTGCTTCTAGCAAAAGGGATCTACGATCTCTGCCTCCAACTGAAGACGTGTTTCACTGTCACATTCTCAGGTCTCTATGCCAGATAAGCCTGTACAAACAGGCCACACTTGCCAACCCAGCCCTTCTTCCACCTGATGAATATGGTTGGTATGTAGAAGATGACAGGTTGCTTCCAATCACGAAGAAAAAGTCATCAAAACCTGCCATTGCGAAATTGTCTTTCTGCAAATGCAAGAAAACGCCGAGCTAGTGCTTGAGGAAATCTGAACCATGTGAAAAGGGGTGTGCCATGCATCATTAGCCTGCACCTGCAATGGGGACCAAGATAAGTGTGGACGGTTAATGGGTGGAAGACAGTGATGGTGATGAATAACTTTCATCCTCAGTTTACCATGTGTCGTACTCCATAACATGGACTTTTTCGTGGCTGAGAGGTGAATCAGACTTTGCAAGTACATGTATGAGGTACAGAATTTCCAGCTACTATAGCCCAGACTTTATAAAATCCATTCAATGGTTAGTATAAGAGTTAGTGTCTATTCCATACAGTCAGGAGTCCATGACTATCTCACAAATTTGCAGGGAATAATGGATGTGAAAGCAATCACACTTCTGCCACAACTGTATCACAGTTACAACACAGTAATTGCTGGACATTTACATGCCCCCCCCCCCCGAAGTTGGTTGGGCTCATGTTGTATGGAATAGACAATGACTTAACATTGTTTACCAATGCTTCATATGTTTAAGATATGTGTTGTACAAGTTTTAGGTCACATTATCAATTACTGTGAAATACCTTATGTATCCAAAACCAAGAATTTGGGTTTTCTGTTTCCGTTTTTTCCGCAAATAGCTTAAGAAATAGCATTAAATAGAGTGGCAAATGCTATTTAATCCAAACCTTCCTTTTTCAAAAACATCAGAGGCATGTATAGGACACAATTATGCAAGGGTTTTCATAATAAAATTCTCATAGCAGCAAAATTACAATTTGTTTAATGTAAGGCCTAGATTTTCAGCATGACCTACTTTCTGTGACCTTTTGACCTCCCTGACCCCAGAGGTCATCCAATCAAATTTTGTTATACATCATTTGAAAGCTGACATTCTACCAAAAAGAATAAGTGGTACTTTGTTACTGTGAGATGCAGGGTTCAGAGATACAGGGATTTGCATTTCCCCTACCCCTAGTTTTTTTCGATATTGGGATTTGCCGGCTGAAGTAAAAAAAAATCGTCCCTGGAGAAGTTGCGCAATCCGATCCAACTTGCCAAGGTCACTTTTCTGGTGTCCTACACCCCACAAACATGATTCAAGTGCAAAAATTTTTACAGCAGGGGTGTCACATCAAAAGTGTTATTTTGCACATTTTTGGCCCTTGGATCCAGACTTATCACCACTCGTCCAACGGGAAGGCCTGGACCAACGCTCTACAGGCATTCTGTTTCATCCTCACCGTGCTGCTGCAGATCTTCTACTCGAACGGTGCCAATACATACCAGGAGCTGAGCCATTACATGGAGACAGCCAGAGAGCACCCAACCAAGAGGCTATGGGTGGACTGCCTCGTCAAGCCTACACTGCTGGTGCTCAAGTTCCTGCGCAGAGAGTGGAACGGTGACTTCCTCCTCCAGCAGCACTGTCTCAAGGCGATGCTACCGTATTTATTCGCGGCAGGTCACCACAATTATGCCCGCTACCTGAGTTGGTATGTGCGACAGATGGAGCACCTTCCCCAGCGTGCCAAGGAGGACCTACTGGCAGGCACGCACGTCTGTCGGCACTCGGATCGCGAGACTGCAGTGCCAGCAGATCAGTTCGGCGAGCAGTCGTACATCAAGGGAGGGAAGAGTGCTGAAGGTATGAAGGGCATTTCGACGAGCGCCGAGCAAGTGGCTCTGGGCCAACAGTGTCAGTGTGTGCGCCCAGCTCGACATCGCCATGGAAGATATGTACAGTGAAGCTGGGAATGAGGAGAAGCCGCATGGTGGAACAGACGGGGAGGAGAAGAACAATCACAAGGAGGAAGGAGAGGGAAGAATGAGACTGGACGAAGCTTATCGGAAGAAGATCGCGGCGGAGCTGGAGAAGTACACTCACCCCCTCAACGAGCAGCATCCAGGTGTCTATAACATCTGCAATGGCCAAGTGGCATCTGACACAGTGAACATTCAGGATGCACTGGCCATCAGGGGTGAGCAGAGCAAGCAGTTCTCCTCTTCGCTAAGCAGTAACTTCCACACAAACATAAAGAAGAAGATCCAATCAATGGAGGTGCTCAAGAAGGCAGTCACTGTCAAGGAGAAGGCCATCTACGACGTCGAGACAGTGTTCAGTCAGCTGTTGGTCCTGGGGCAGCAGCACAGCATGGAGGTAGCCGACATCTTCCAGTTCGAGCTGAGTCCAGTCCCTGCAGCCCTGATCGAGTACGGCTGCTTTAGGAAGGGCAACAAGGCTGTGCTCGTCAAGTGTCTCGGTGTCTCTGTCATGACTCCACCTGCTCCAGACATGGTGCTGGTTGACGCCGGCCAGCTGCTGTACCACGTCGCCTGCCTGGCCAGTCGTCGGGACTGCAGGAGATCTGGCTGCAAGCTTCGGCGCTCGACTGGCCCACTACCCTCCTGGTTCCAAGAAAATCGTCCTGTTCGACAGGTATTTCCAAGAAGCTCCTAGCGCAAAGGACCACAAGCGGACAAGAAGAGGAAGAGCCAAGGAAGTCTGGCTGACCCCAAACAGCCCTCTTCCATGCCGAAAAGCTATTCTTCATAATTCCACGAACAATAGTCTGCTCAACAACATCCTATGCGGATTCCCCCTTCCACACAACATCCAGCTTATCAACAAGCTGGACTGTATCGTCACCCATGCTGAGGCAGACATGACCCTCTGCAGTTACATGCTGAAGGCGGCGGCGGACGGTGCCCAGACCATCCGCATCCTCAGTGATGACACCGACGTCTTCGTACTCCTGGTGTATTGGACATCGAGGATGCGGGTCGTCGCCAAGATTCAAATGGAAAAGTGAAATGGCGATGTCCTGGATGTCAACGAAACCGTCAAGCAGTTGGGCCCCAGAAAGTGCAGCCAGCTTCTTGGGGTCCACGCACTGTCGGGATGCGATACGGTGTCATAGCCCTGTGGAAAAGGAAAGAAGTCTGGGCTCAAGCTCCGAGAGATAGACATCCCATGTCTCGATCAAGTGCTCGGACAGCCTGGCGCTACCCACGCTCAACTCAAGGTGACAGCAGACAGCTTCTTATTACCCCTCTACGGACAGAATCGCTGTACGACAATGAATGACATGTGCTCACTTCTACAGCGGCTGTAAGAAGCCTTCGCCAATGAAGAAACTGCCGCCGACTGATGTCAACCTGCAACTGTACGTGCTCCGAGCTCACCTTCAGATGCTACTGTGGAAGGCAGCGGACCAACGTGACCCACCCGAAGAAGCTCGAGATATTGCCAACTTCGACTGGAGCATCGAAGGCTCCACCATCACACCGGCCGTCTCAACAGGGCCAGTTGCTCCCCAAGCGCTCCTGGATGTAGTGAGCTGCAGCTGCACCGCAGAGGGTAAGGCATGCAGCAGCGCACGCTGCATCTGCAACAGCGCAGGCCTTTCATGCACGGACTACTGCAAGTGCGAGGGAGGAGTCGCCTGCTGTAGTCGTTTCACCAGCAAGCAGATGGACATCGAAGATGACGAAGGGGAGCTCGGTGTAGATGATGATAATGAAGAGTAGTAGAGGATTGTGACCACTGATGGCTGGTAATATTGTGCTCAATGTCTCTATAGAGGTCATGGTACTGTGCGTCAGATGTCTCTGTTTCCGTCATTATGTCTTATGAACAATTACAATACATTAAAGTTTCTTAGTTTGACCTTTGACCTTCATTTTGACCTTGACTTTTACCCCATATCCAAAATATAACTCCAGAAATGGACTCTCTGCACTCTAAAATCCCTAGAAAGAGGTATTACATGATGAGTACAACCCCAAGAACACCATCCCAACCGTGAAGCATGGAGGTGGAAACATCATTCTTTGGGGATGCTTTTCTGCAAAGGGGACAGGACGACTGCACCTTATGAGGGAGGATGGATGGGCCATGTATCGTGAGATCTTGGCCAACAATCTCCTTCCCTCAACAAGAGCATTGAAGATGGGGCGTGGCTGGGTCTTCCAGTATGACAACGACCCGAAACACACAGCCAGGGCAACTAAGGAGTGGCTCCGTAAGAAGCATCTCAAGGTCCTGGAGTGGCCGAGCCAGTCTCCAGACCTGAACCCAATAGAAAATCTTTGGAGGGAGCTGAAAGTCTGTGTGCCCAGCGACAGCCCCGAAACCTGAAGGATCTGGAGAAGATCTGTATGGAGGAGTGGGCCAAAATCCCTGCTGCAGTCTGTGCAAACCTGGTTAAGAACTATAGGAAACGTCTGATCTCTGTAATTGTAAACAAAGGTTTCTGTACCAAATATTAAGTTCTGTTTTCTGATGTATCAAATACTTATTTCATGCAATAAAATGCAAATTAATTATTTAAAAATCATACAATGTGATTTTCAGGATTTTTGCTTTAGATTCCGTCTTTCACAGTTGAAGTGGACCTATGATAAAAATTACAGACCTCCTACGTGCTTTGTAAGTGGGAAAACCTGCAAAATCGGCAGTGTATCAAATACTTGTTCTCCCCACTGTATATGGACATTGCATGGCTGTTTGCTTGATTTTATACACCTGTCAACAATGGGTGTGGCTGAAATAGCTGAATCCACTCATGAGGAGTGTTCACATATTTTTGGCTATATAATGTGCATTTACACTAATTTTACATCATATCCCTCCAGGGTAAAAGTCAAGGTCAAATGTCAGTCTGAAAATAAATGTGTTTTTTACCAATGCGGAATCTCAAAGACCGCTTTGCCCTCTAAGATGTTCTTGCATCATAATAATGTACCTGCACTGAAGTTGTGCACCTTATATTTGATTTGTGTCCTTCACCTACTTTTTTCAGAGTGTGATCTAATTAACAAAAACACATATTTTTGATCAAAACGTGAACAATATTTCTCCGCTTTTCATGATGTTCAGTTTTTTCAGATAGATTGCATATGGAGACACATTTTCTTAATTTACACTTTTTCCATAAATGTTGAAGATCAAGGTCGTGTGGTGGTCCGATTAAAAAAAAATGGCAATCATTGGATCACGGGCCAGGGGTAAGTCCCAGGCAATCACCAAGGGTAAGCTGGGGGAGGCTTACCCTTGGTGATCGCTTTGTGATCGCAGATATCTTGTTTAACCTACAGTTGATGAAAACACAAAGCAACAAGTGGTGAATGTCCTATATGGAAACCATATTTGTTACAATGTCATATTTGAAGAGTTAAATTGTTATGTAAGTGGTTGGAAGTACTTTTGCACTTTATTTATGAGATAAAATGGCGAAAATTCAACCAAATTAATTTATAGTGACAAAAATAGTTCATGTTTTTATCGAAAATGTGATGAATAAGAAAACATTTCATTTGATAAAGTGTGAGAAACGAATTGATAGGTTTGACTTCAAATTCAATTATTAAGACTTTTTTAATTGGGTCAATATTTTTGCACACCTGTATTTTTGCGATTTGGAGTCGGAGGGACATTTGGCAGGTTTTTTTAAATTTGTAGTTCACATATTCCTCCCCACGTATAGGTCAGGTGAAGGATGGGAGCATGTGTTGGAGCAGCGCATCGGTGGAGCTTTCCACATATGTGTCACTAATAAACTTTTTTTTCTTTGAATGTGCAGTTGTGACTTGATTCGTAAAAAAATAAAAAATAAAAACTCACAAAATATCTACTTATACAGTATCTGAATGCAAAACAATATTTAGATAATCATAACCATAGGTGTAAATTTGTAAAAGTCTCAAGGCTCGCAGATCTATGTCAGTGTGTTGAATATCAAGTTATCCAAAGGTAAATTGCAAAATGATCCAATGCTCACAATTACCTGAAACATATGCCACCAAAGTTTACCGACCTGCACCTAATTGTTGACAGAACTCATTCTTGTAACTGTTCTGTTACAGAACTTGCTACCCAGGATTAGCATTATATCTGACTGCTTCTGAAGGTTTGCATTGTAATAAAACTATGAATGACAAAGTCGTTCCATATTAAAATACCAAGTCTTGGCTTGAAACTGGATTGACTCGTTTTTCTCTGATGTTCATGTGCAATGTTCACATACAGTTATCAGGCAATGACACAAGTGCAGCACACATTCATGACATTGAAATATGAAGTGTTATAACATGAATGAGTAAATCTCTGTCGGGTGATGAGCTGCAGTTGCCAGAGCAGTATGTTTGGGCATCAGTGTTTTGCCTTTCTTGGCCAAGTAAATTATTGTCTTAAGAAATTTACTAAATCTTCTGATGACACTCATCTGACATGCTAACAAAGATTGAAATATCTGGATACAATGATCCACTGACAACCCAATTATTTCATTAAATTGGGTTTCAAAAAGGCTATTATCTAATTAAATAGTATCTGATCGACTATTATATAGAGGCTATTATTCAATTAAATTAAGTTTGAAAAAAATCGATCTTTCCATAATTTTTTCCGATTTCGAAATAATTATTTAGGCCATGAGTTCTGATCGTCAAATATGGAATCAGATTTCAAATATAAGCTTTTAGTAAGCCAATAGCCCGACATGATACATTATTCAATCTTGCCAGGAGCCAATCAAATTGCATATAGCCTCACACAACCAATCAGCTTTTTAGGCCTGATTTCAACCTGCTAATGAGCACAGATTTTGATGTGGTCAACATCCACAGTTGCTTGACAGCCCATCGGGCCACAGAGTTATCTATGGCCAGTGGCCTCGGGGAGGCGGCTTCGAGTATGCTCCTCTTGAGCCTGGTGCGTGTGCCCGAATTACATGCAAGCAATATCTTCAGTTTTGAAAAAAAAAAAATGAGAGAGAGAGAGAAAGAGAAGAGAAAGAGAAAGAGAAAGAGAGAGAAAGAGAAAGAGAAAGAGAAAGAGAGAATATGTGGGGGATTTCTCATGATTGAAAGACATATTCCAAGAGTTTGACCAGTTTGTGATTTTATCAAGGTCTGAGGAGACGGAAGAGACTGCTGCGTGTCTGCCAGTTGGTTGAGAGGTGTCACAGTTGAGAGTGGAGTCATCAGCAAAGAGGTAAAGAAAATTTTCCAAAGCGTCAATGAGATTATTGAAGAAGATTAGGAATAATATGGGGTCTAGAAGACTGCCTTGGGGTCCTCCAGCCTTGAAAGGAGAGAAGAAAAAAAGGTTCTGTTAAGAGCCACATGTTGACTTTGAGAGTGGAGGAAGTTGATAAACCAAGAATGGAGTTGGCATTGGATTCAATAGGCAGACAGTTTGGAGAGCAACACAGGATGCAAGACTTTTATGATATAACCTACACAGCTTCCTGACTTCTTGTGTGTATTTTTTTTAATTTGCATCTAATTTAATTGCATCGAAGAACCACAAATATTTTAATGTCAGCATACATTTTCCGAAGAGCATAATAAGACTCTCTTAATTGCTTGCATGACTTCGTGAACTATAGAAACAGCAAATGCATTGAGATTTCAAACCATCCAGTTGCTTTTTTCCTGTAAATGTACTCCTTTCAAATAGCACATGAGAATGTATAAGCACACATATAGAGATTGGTTAAGCATGCATGCACAGGTTCCATATTATGAGGTGTGAACGGCTCAATTAGACATGGAGTTATAGCAGCATAATGAAAGATGTGTCCAAGGTAAATTTCTTACCATGAAGGCTTGGTTTGAATTGAAAGTTGTAACTGTATTTGAAAAGAAGTAAAATGAGTTCTGCCCTCCATGGGTGTAATTATATATCAGACTGTTTGGGGGTACATGTCTGTGCCACACCCCTGAATTACCACTGGGAATATCCCTTATTTAACTTATTGCCAATGAGCATTTATTTTAGCAGTAAACAAACTTTGGTACGTCGCAGGTGACGTTTCATGGAAATCGTGTGTGTAGTTATGAAGAAAAGAACAAATACCTATTTTTGGGTGGGATCAAACCACACCCCACCCCATAGCCCCATTTAATAAAGGTAGATTTTGAAGCAGTCAATCCACCTTCGTGAGGCAGCAGATTTTTTTGTGTGTGTGTATACCTTGTCGAGGCTCGTATGAGAGCTCACACACAACGCACAACAAGGGGGGCATGAGACAAGAGGGGGGGAGTGGGAAGGACAAAACAGCGGGGAACAGAGACATTGGACATTGAGTTATAGCAGCGTAATGAAAGATGTGTCCATGGTAAATTTCTTACCATGAAGGCTTGGTTGGGATCTTACCATGTAGATTTGAAGTTTATGGGCAAATTTCATCAAAAACATGTGTTTAGTTCAAGCGATGATGATTGCAGTTTTTACAGACTCATTGACTGACTGACTTACTCACTCACCTACGGACACTGCTCAATCGCATAAGCTCACCTGACTAGAGTCCAGGTGAGCTAAAATGTGCAGAGTATTTATTCAATTGGAAAAGGGAGGTTTCATTCCCGACCCCGAGAAGAGCCATTACCAACACCCGTCAGGTCGCCCATTTCACTAATAAATAATTTGTACAAACGACATTCATTAAATCATTAAAGCCACCAGTATTGATCCAAATGTCATTATAAGTCACACAAGTTGTTTCAATCAGAGAGTGCGTTCGCACTCTCTATGTAGGCATGGCACAGAAAAATGCCGGTTCCACGTGCTATGTGGGTTACATTGTTACCAATACAATTGTTACCAGAGTTGGTAACAATTGTAGGAAGCAAAAAGCAAAACACAGAGTTGTTAAACTTGTTTTCATTTTCTCAGTATAATAAGTTGCAGTGTGGGACTAACACAAACTGACAATATAGTACAGGCATTTTAGCAGAAATATTTGGTCAACCTCACACAAATTGCAACAAAAGCAAACTCAACAGATTTTGGTTCATGAATATGTCCTCAGTGACAGAAAAAAAGTCCTAAGGAATCTTCCGGGGGGAAAGTCCTGAAATCATGGAAATCCTATATGGCCACCACCCGGCTTCGGGGAAAATGAGAAAATTGTAAAGATTGATATTTTAATATGTAAATATATGTTTTTCTGCATTCTAATTGTTTCTAGTTATGGTCAGTATATTGATATACAAGAAAAATTATAAAAAAGTAAAATGCATTGAGGGTAAAATAAAAAATTATAGCTTTTTTGTCCAAAAATGTCAATATTTTTTCCCCTAAAAAATATTTTGACTTGAGAAAGTTTGTTCACATAAGAACATATGTGTCCCCAGGCATACATACTATATATTTACAGATACAGGAACATTAGTACTGTCCTCTGGTGAAAGGATTAACACACAATATTAATTTTTATTGAATTTATTTCCATTTGCCTACCCCTACCCCCTTAATTTGAAATATGTGCACTTTGTGCGTATTCGGTCCAAACAAAGGATAAACGCCTGGCTATAGCTAATGCATTAATAGGATTAAGACAAATTCTGATTTTAAATACCATAGCTATGTTTATTTTGTTAATATAACATAGTCAGTTCAAACTTTAAAACAATTACTCTAATTCTGGATTTTTATTTTCAGGCATGGAGGGACCTGAACGGTGTGCCTCTGCAAACAGGATGGAGGAGGCCCATCAGCTTCAACTCTAACAGAAAAGGGGTGTTCAGCCATCAACCAGGCCAGCAGCGCAAGGAAAGACAGCATTCACACCGTACCTGGGGAAAGGGTGCACAAAGACTGCCGGCGTATATACTGCAACCCACATCAGTTAGCCAAGGATACCAGGAAAGAAGAGTCAAAGGCCAGTACAAGCAGTGATAGACATGTACTTAGGTCATCTGAGGAGGGGTTTTCTTTCAACACTGATTGCCTTTTCTGTGGTAGACCAGCCAAGTTTGGGAGGAAGTGGAAGACGCAGGATGTGCTTCAAGTAAAGACAATTGAATTGAAGGACACGCTCCTGGTAATATGCCGCGAACGAGCCGATGTTTGGTCAGATGCTGTGAAGGCACGGATTCTGCACGTGCATGACTTGCACGCAGCAGATGCAGTTTACCACCAGACATGCAGTGTTAACTTTCGCACAAATAAACAGATACCAATGGCTCAGATGACGGACACCGAAGAATCCAAGAGGACAAAGCTTGGACGGCCTTGAGGCGATGAGAAGACAGCAGCATTCTTGCACGTGGCAAGATATCTTGAGGAAATGATGATGAGCAGATCACCATCAATGATCTCATTGACCTCATGACACAGAAACTGGCAGGCACTAACCACGAAGCATACAGCTACACCCACATGAAGCGAGGCTGTGGGAACACTTTGGTGACAGGATAATCCAAACTGCGATCAACGGCAAGCTGAACGTGGTCACCTTCAGGACAACAGCCAGGCAGTGCTTCAGGAATATTACAACAACCAGCAGCAGGAAAAAGACTACTGAAGAGAAAATCAAGCTTGTACAGCCGCTGCCAAACTCATCAGAGAAGACATTAAAACCATTGAAACATCCCATGAAGTCTCACCCATGTGGTGATGACCTGCAATCGCAAGAGGCTGGCATTAAATACTTACCAGATACTCTGCTGGTACTGCTTGAAGGACTGTTTGTGGGAAAGAAGTGGTGTTAAAGTGGCTTCAATTGGGCAAGCCATAGTGCAGGCAACTAGACCAGAGTCTTACTGGCACCACTGCAGGTGGGTTGGGTTGCAGCTATATCACCACTTCGCATCACGATTTCTCATTGACTCCCTTCATCATCACTGGTTCTGTGTTCATATGAAGAGGTGCATCAGTTTGAACGAGATGCTGCTCAGTCACATGGAACAGACATCCCTAACCTGACAACAGAGTTTGTGCAGTATGCAGCTGACAATGTGGACCATACAATTCGCACACTGGATGGCTTGGCACATCCATGGCATGGGATGATGCCGCCGTCACCTCGAACAGATCAGGCAGCCATACCCAGGCTAAGGTGACGTCTCGTGATGTCACAATGGTTGGAAGGGTGCAGATACGGTACCACAAGGAAGAAAGTCACGGGATGACAGCAGTGACATACCAGAAACTTGTCAACCTAAAAGCCCAGAACTGCTCTGAAAATCTTGATGTTCTGTGGAAGACATCCATCTTGTTTGGGTCCCCAGACCTGCATGGTCAGGAATGATGCAATTCATCACAAGGGTGACCACCCTGGAAGGTGGCTATCATGTTTCTGCCCATGATGAACATGAATCGAGTGACAGCACATGCATATACTCGACCCTGATGTTTGTCAGTGAACATGCACGACCCACGGTGTCACTCCAGTAATCACCTTTCATCAGCCCCTCTGGTGGAAGGCCCTCATGATCATCAACTCGGAGCCTATGGGAAGTGATCTGAAAGGGATTATCCTACGCTTGGGCGGCTTCCACGCAGAGATGAGTTTCCTCGATGTATTGGACACCTGATGGTGTCATCCGGGCTTCAAGAACTGATGGAGTTGATATATGCCCCCAATGCAGTGATTCATATGTTTAGTGGCAAGGCCATTACCGCGCAGTTCGCGCACACCTAATTGTTGATGCAGCCCTCAATGCCTTGCTGTTGACAATTGTGCTCAATGCGCCTCTACCATGCCTACCTGAAACATCAGACGGCAATGGGAATGAAGATCCGGACTTAGCTGAAGCAGCTGCAAGAGCGCTACATCAACCAGCATACAGATCTAAGCAATAATCCAGACTTCAACGAAGCTTGTACCCTCTATGAGAAGCTGATGGCTGGGACACTGTCTGTGGAAGAAGTATGCAAGTCTGACGTCTTGAAACGAATCAAAGACCACCTTCAGAAGCATGCCGAGTCTGCAAAGATATCTTCTAGAACTTCAGTGCTCTGGGTTCAGTATATGGACATGCTAGACATTCTATGCAAATACATCCGGGCAGAGCGCACTGGGAACTGGGCACTACATCTACAGGCCATCCAGGAAATGCTGCCTTACCTGGCAGCCTCGGGCCACAACCTGTATGCTAAATCTGCGAGGGTGTATCTGCAGCAGATGTCCAACCTCAAAACTCAACATCCCAATGTCCAACAACGTTTTGATGAGGGGTTCCATGTAGTTCGACGAAGTGATGCCTGTGGGCAGGTCTTTCATCTGACCTGTCATCGAACAAGTTCGATGAGAAGTTTGAAGACCAGCGGGGGCCACAACGAGGGCGAGGAATGACAGAGCAATGGCTGGTATGGCTACTATCAATGGCTGCTTGTGCAGAAATAAACCAGGCAATGCAGGAGCTCACAGGTGTGAACTACAACACTGGAGAGCAGAAGAAGGACATGACCAGGGCAAGACAATCTCGTGACTGGGAGGACACACTATCAGCTCTTCAGTATTTAAGGAATGGAATCCGTTCAGTAGTGATCCACGTCTGAGGAACATTGCCACTGGAGTTCATGCACACCCCACCGTCAACGTCGATACAGCACATGCTGTAGGAGCCAAAATATTGAAATCTATGGATGGGAAAACACCTGCCGAGTACACATTTAAGAGGAAAGACCAATTTGTCACCCTCGGCATGAAGTCATCTGTCAAGATTGATGGAGAGCAAGTCCCGGTTGACCCACAACTCTCTTCCAGAGACTGATCACTGTTGCACAGACAGCAGAAGAACTGGAGTCGGCCTTCAAATATGAACTGTGCAGCTATCCACCAGCCCTCTTTGATTCCTCTCTTCAGCTCCGAGAAGCACACAAGCCAGTCTTTGCTGATGCCATCTAGGATCTTCTTGGATCCGATGTCCAGCCGATATCCCAATGATGGGCAACAGTATGTTTTGGATGGCGGGGCACTTGTTCAACGCATTCCATGGTCTCGTGGATCTACATACAGAGACATATGCCACCAGTACACTGATTATGTAACGAAGAAGTACGGCGATGCCATAGTCGTGTTTGATGATTATGAGAGTACCAACACGAAGGACATGACACACCAGAGACGGTCTAAAGGGAATGCTGGCACGACTGTGACATTTACAGCTGACATGCATCTCACAATGAAGAAGGAACAGTTTCTTGCCAATAGGCAGAATAAACAGCGATTCATTTTTATGTTGAGTGAAGAGCTTCAGAAGAAGAACTGTGAGACACACCATGCCTCAGGGGATGCTGATCTCCTGATTGTACTGAAGGCCGTGCAGTCTGCTACTGTCACCAACACTGTGTTAGTTGGTGATGACACAGACCTCCTCGTCCTCCTATGCTACCATGCAAGCTTAGAATCCCATGACCTCTTCTTTTGTCCCGAGCCAAAGAAGAACACGAAGAAGCCTCGCATCTGGAACATCAAGGCTACAATGAAAATGATTGGTACAGACTATGCAAGCACATACTGTTTCTACATGCAGTTCTTGGGTGCGACACGACATCTCGTCTTCATGGGATTGGAAAGGGAGCTTCCCTCAAAAAGTTCAAAGCAAACAACACATTCCGTGAGCAGGCCAAGGTTTTTGATACATATCCAGCTTCCGTATGTGATGTGGCAGATGTAGGAGAAAAAAACATTGTGATAATCTACAATGGAAAGTCAACTGACACCCTGGACACCCTCCGGTATCAGCGGTACTGGGACAAGGTGGCTTCGAGCTCCTCTCACGTGCAACCACAGACGTTACCACCAACATCAGAAGCAGCAAGTATCACAGCCTGCGCGTGTATCTGCAAGTCCAAGAATGGAAGGGATGTGCAGATGAACTTCTTCCGACAGACTGGGTTGGCAGAAGTGTGACAAGGGTTTTGTGCCACTTCAGACATCAATAGCTCCAGCTCCTGAAAAGATGTTACGTGTCATTAGGTGCAACTGCCAGGCTGAATGTAGCACCATGAGATGCACATGCAAGAAGCACAACATTGAGTGCACTCCAGCTTGTGGAAACTGCAGGGACTCTGGCTACACAACACCCATGTGACAATGATGAGGATGATGACGACATTGTCGAGTTCTAACTTTAATAGCTTGATTTTTCTCAACATGTATAGTAAGTTTATAATGGATGTAGTTTCTGAGTTTAATGCGAATTTTCATTTTTCATTTCGAAACCTTCGTCAGGCAGATGTGATTGCCCCGAGTGGAATTGTGAATATTTTCATGTTTCAATGATTCATAATTATATTGTATTGCCATAGACTTGATTTCATCTTACGTTTCAACGTTTTTTTTTTTTGTCCAGGAGCCAAAATCAGTATCAGGTAAATATTTTTTTTCGGGACAAAAAATTGACATTTTTGGACAAAAAAGCTAATATTTTTTATTTTACTTCAATACATTTCACTTTTTTATAATTATCTTGTATATCAATATACTGACCATAACTAGAAACAATTAGAATGCAGAAAAACATATATTTACATATTAAAATTCAATCTTTACAATTTTCTCATTTTCCCCGAAGCCGGGTGTTACGTGATGTGAATTTCTTTCTCCCAACCTCGTAGTGATCGTTGTGGATTCTTGCCTTGTTGTGGATCTTATTTAACTCGCAGGGTTTAAACGTCTAGCCGATTCGGTTTTAAAATCCTGTTATAAAATCACAGACACCGATAACCAATGTCCACAGACAAGTCTTCTCTTTTGAGAACAATTTATTTCTAATTCTATCCACCGTACACTTCACACCCTCGTACACACTACTCCCTCAATGAACCTCTCCCTCATATATGTACATTTTGAGAGTGGAGAGGGTTTTTTGATAGCATAAGGTGAAAGTACAGTTTTATCAGACCGGTCACCTTGTACTGGCAAAGAATTAAACAAATGTCCAAAGTGGCAAATAGTAGACATGTTAAGTGACATTGACTTCAAATCGTGAATGCAAATGTCCCCTTTGGCATGGAAGTTCCTTAGGGTCATAGAAACAAATTTATCTAAAGACACACGTCATATCTCAAAATCCAAGATGGCCACCTCGACCATTTTGGAAACATGGCCGCAGTCATAGCTCATGAACCGTTTGTCATAGAAACTATTATGATACATGTTTTCTAACTAACTTGAGGTCACTGAACTTATTTCCGGTGACAATTTTGCTTTCTGATGGATTTAAAGGTCAAATCATAGACAAAAATACATAAATGTTACATTTTTTCGAAAATGTATGAAAAAAAAAAAATTGTGAGAACGAGACATGACTTAACATGTCTCTAATATGTTGATTAGGTCAGACCCAACTCAGAAATGGTTTTCTCATGCTGAATTTAACTACACATGAGTTAGTCACATAATGTATCTATGTATGTGACCTTTAATTTTTAATTTTTACTTTCAGATTCAAAGTGACTAATCCAAATGAGTTCCGATAACTGTGAAAGCACGCCTGCCACGATGGACTGGAGCCTATGTTTTATATGTCAATCAGACGAGACTCGTAATCCAACTTCGGATCCCTCATCATCTGTTAAATTGAGAAACAATCCTGAAAGACTTTCAGCCACTTACAGACAGGTTGTGAACAATATCCAGGAACTCAATGAATTAGGTGAGCTGCCTGATTTTGTATTCGTAGAGAATACTGGTGACAGTGATACTCAGAATATAGTCAGCTGATGATGTCTAATCATGTAGTGTGGCACAAAGCTTGCAGGAATGCTGTCGACAATCAGAAAGTGCAGAGAGCCAGGAATAAGCATCAAGACCAGCGTCATTTAGCCGGTAAAAACTCGTGCAGCCAGGTCAGTCACACAGACATCACCCTCTACATCTTTGAGCGAACCAGTTGACACTCCGTGTCTCTTTTGTGATGAAGTGGGCAACAAGAAAGAGCTCAGAAAAGCTGCTACACTTGGCTTGGATAAAAAAAATCAATCACTGTGCTCAGCTGTTGGGCGACAAACGCCTGTTGTCTAAACTGTCCGCTGGTGACTTGATCGCTATCAATGTTCTATCATCGTGCGTGCCTGACTCGGCTGTATAGGAAAGTGAGAACGGTCAGATGTGACATCACTGATAGTCATAACACGCAGGTGATGCGAGCACATGTTTCTCAATGAGTTACTTGACTTTATTGAAGATAACCGTGGTTCAGGGGTCGCTAGCAATGGCTCACTTGACGACCCTTTATGATAAGCGTATTGCTGCTCTTGGCTTTCCCTACATCAAATGCAATACAACACACGCCTTAGAGAGGACATTGAGCGCATGATTCCTGACATCAAGGCAGTAAAGATTAACCGTTGCCTGGTCTCTTGTTTTCGACGATGACCTATCCAAAGCTATAGTTGATATGAAAGACAATAGTACATCAACTGAAGTCTCCACCCTGCACAAAGCAGCCAATATCCTCCGTCGAGAATATCTTCAAATGCGGAAAGCTTTTACGGGTTCCTTCTCAACCTCATCTGAAGCTGAATCAATCCCACAACTCTGCGTTCATTCCTGTACATGCTTCTTGATGGACCATCTATCGATCAGCCATCTCCTGGATCTAAGAAGTCCAAGGTTGCAACATCATTGGGCAGCAGATCATCTTCAACTCAGTTGCATGCAGATCCAAGAAACGTGACAGTGTTCCCACGTCACAACAGAGATAGGGAAACACCAGCTTCGCTGTATATGGCTATGAAAGTGCATCTTCAAACTGGCCGTGAATCTCTAATCGATGATTTGCATCAGCGAGGGTTGTGCATCTCGTATGACTATTTGAGAGGGCTTAGTACAGATATTGCGAATTCAGTCATTGGTCACTGGGAGCAGGTTGGTGTGGTGGTCCCCCTCAGGCAGTTAAACACGTTTTCACCACAGGCGGTTTTGACAACATTGACCATAATCCATCCTCTACGACGGCAACATCAGCCCTCCATGGAACATGCATCAGCATTCACCAGCACTTCTCGTCAGACACACAACAAGTTGCGAATCTTGATGAGATCCTCAATCCAGATGAGATGGGGAAGAAGACTGTGCAGTCCATTTGCAAGTGTAAGACTGAATGAAAAGCTCTTGTAAGTGCTGCATGCAGAGACAGCGCTGTATGCTTCTCTGCAGATGTCAAGGTTCGTGCGCCCACACTGGCAGGATGTACCGGACAAGAGAGGAGAAGAGGAAGAACTTGTGTAACTACGACATTGTGCGATGGATAATCTAATTACCTCAAATTTTCTGTTGTGAAAAACAATAAAATTTGTTATAATTTGTATTTTTTTTTTTATTTCACCTTTAAATGCATCTGAAATGCAAAGCTGATGCCGGAAATGAATTCAGCGACCTCAATTTAGCTAGAAAACGTGTCTAAATAGTTTTCTTATGACAAACGGTTCATGAGCTATGACTGGGCCATGTTTTCTAAAATGGTCGACGGCGGCCATCTTGGATTTTGAGATATGACGTGTGTCTTTGGATAAATTTGTTTCTATGACCCTAAGGAACTTCCATGCCAAAGGGGACATTTGCATCATGATTTGAAGTCAACACCCTATTTTGTGCACTTAACATGTCTACTAAAGAAAGACAAGATTATAAGTAGGTCTTTGGTCTTAACAATTAAATAAAAGAAACAGTAGAGAGTAAAAAAAAACAACACTTTGACCTAGTTAGACTGAGGCAAGGGCCATTTGTCAAAAGAGGAATAATTTCCCCAACACTCCCCCTTGTTGCCTAAAAGGCAACACAACTTAAGTTTAACGATTCTGTCACTTGGAATACATTTTCTCTAGCGTTCGATGTGTGCCCATCTTCTTGGTAGTCACATCCCCCTCGCTCACATCGTAGAGCTCAGTCCCGAAGCCTTTCCTGTCCCGCAAGCCAGGTGCCTTCATGTGTTGTACAGCTTTTGGACCTGGTCGAGGTTCCAGTAGGCCCGTAGGCCGATAGAAGATAAGGCTACCCGTTGGGCTGCATGGCTGATTTTCAACAACCTATTTCGGAACAGAGCAGATGGGCAAAAGTGGAATGACAATTCCCGAGAATATTGACACACTCATTGCGTTGACTTATGGATTTCCAAGTTCAGGTTCTATCTCATAAAGTCGTAGGACTCAATTTCAAAACCTAAATAGGAGGGTGGTGCTTGGGCCACCATCGCTTTTAGCAGTATTCCTCTTTAGACAAGAAACATCAATGCGCATTGTAATTGTTGCACATCTAACAAGCACCACTGCAATGATGATCCACAATAACCCAACGGAAATCCAATGCAATAGGGTAGTTCCCCAGCCTCCAAAAATCCCTTCAAACCAGGAATAAAGCCCGTCTTTCGTAAAATAATTGTGAAACTTGGCTCCTTCTTGCTTAATATTGTCAGCTATGTTTGTTGATTTTCTCCGAGTTATAGGGATATAAGTACAACACTCAGAGTTAATTACAGCACAACGTTCCTCCTTGAGCGCGAGGATGAAGTCGAGCGCAAAACCCGGTTTGCATTGAAACTGCACGCAGGGCGACTTACCTTGAGTTGATATCAACCATGCTGAGAGCAGTTTTTATTTGCCAATGATTCAAGCGAAGCAGCTAACTCTGCAATCCCACAGACGTTTGTCCTACACCGTAGTGAGGATTCAAATCATGAAGAACAATTCAGTTGACGTGAAACTCCGTTTACCCCGTTCAAATGCTCAGAAGGTGACTGAGATAGCAGGCGCATATGCGGCAAAATGAATGACAAGAAACAAGATCCACTCCAACTAACTGGAAGCCATGGGTATGCTCGATTTTCCACCACCAAATAGGTATTATTTAAAGCGACTTGTGGTCCCATCGTGTGATTTTCATAAACATAATTTACTGCATCAGAATTTCCTAATCTTCTTTCTCCCCATGCCTCTTGTACCAAGCATAGTTCGGGTTTTTCTGTCTCGCCCGCTCAACCATAAAATGTGGAGGCATTTTACTTAAATTAAAGTTTGGGCCAAAAACCAGTTACTGAAATTTCGTTGTCAGAGGCAATTCCATTTCCATTGGTAATTATGTGGTCGTCAAGGTTATTATCTTGTTTATCCCAGTTCTTTTCCTTTGCCAGTATTCACACCACTCACTTAAATTGAATGGTATTGCCAACAGAGGTATTCCCAGTAACTGCTGAATGAGGCATCTTAGTACAAACCCAGCAATTGTTTTATTAACAGCCCTTCGCATGTTTACGAGAAAGAGCCAGATAAAGTGTTTATTCCATGTGGTGAACCCACTCTGCTCGTTAAGCTTCTTCGGTCTCTGAGTGCCATAGGCTTAGTTTGGTGGGCAGTGTGACAGGCCATCTCCAAGAACTGCAAATAACGTTGATCACAGACGGTACTTTATCGGCTTAACAGCGGCCAAGTACACATTGTACAACTTGCATTTAGTAGTACAAATAATCGCCTGCAATGGAAAAATTCATAGTTTATCCAGGAAGCAATGTCTCCTCGGGTTCCTTTTTCCCATGTTTGCCAATGTTTGCAGTGTGTTGCTGGGATCCATGTTGCTCTTCTTTACACTATCACAGCTGTATGGATAGTAGCAGTATTAGAAACGGCACGCACACCAACGTGACTTGGAAGAGAGTTCTTCCTTTTGAATCTTCACATAAACAAAGTCCTCCCTGGTTTGAAGTTGTGATACATGATCTCAGAACGTGGCTGGTTCTGGAGAGCTTGTTTCACCTGTGCATACAACAGTTTCTTACAGCACTGATTCAAGAGAGACACGTAAGCAACGTGTCCGTCCATTTGCTGCACGTTTCATGTCTTTTATAGTTAAGGAGGTGATTCGGTAATCTTCCACAGAATCTCAATGGCGGAGATAAGCCAGTTGTTTTCGATTTGCGGTAGATTCTCATAATCATGACAGCATTGGCAGAGCTTCTGGCATTTTAATCAGTTTGTTCACAAATCTTGCCATTTATTTTTAGAAATCCATTCTGCCTAATCTACTGCCCCCCGCAGATTGCGGACGGTAGGGCAGTAAAATGTTGCTTGAATTTTGCAAAACCTGCACATTTCCTCTTACCCTTTCGAACTGTGAAATGGAATACCTTGGTCACTGGAAGATCCTACAAGGGTATTCCAAACCTAAAATGGAAATCCTTCATCAACAGTTTAACACAAGTAATGGCATCTGCCTTTCCTACAGGGTAAGCCTCAACCCACTTGGGTGAACAAATCGACGATGACTAAAGCAAATTCAAAGCGCGCAGCATTTTGGTAACAGAACAAAATCCATCTGGATATGAACAAAAGGTCTGAATGGAATTGGGATGACCCCCTGGGGGCCATCTGCACCCCTTGCTGGGTTATGTTTTTTGCAAATGTGACAGGTCCTACAAACTGTTCTGCAATTCGACTAAACCCCGGGGCCAAAACCAGTTTCCAATTGAAGCACTCATGCCCCCCTTGCTGGTATGCCCCAGCCCCCCCTGTGCTAATCGTGCGAGCCAGGGTAACAAGCTCTGGTGCCACCAATACGACCATCAGATTATCTCCATAA
>CM068963.1:106448141-106459702 GCA_035128595.1 Eptatretus atami
ACACAAATTGCAACAAAAGCAAACTCAACAGATTTTGGTTCATGAATATGTCCTCAGTGACAGAAAAAAAGTCCTAAGGAATCTTCCGGGGGGAAAGTCCTGAAATCATGGAAATCCTATATGGCCACCACCCGGCTTCGGGGAAAATGAGAAAATTGTAAAGATTGATATTTTAAATATGTTAAATATATTTTTCTGCATTCTAATTGTTTCTAGTTATGGTCAGTATATTGATATACAAGAATAATTATAAAAAAGTAAAATGCATTGAGGGTAAAATAAAAAATTTAGCTTTTTTGTCCAAAAATGTCAATATTTTTTCCCTAAAAAATATTTTGACTTGAGAAAGTTTGTTCACATAAGAACATATGTGTCCCCAGGCATACATACTATATATTTACAGATACAGGAACATTAGTACTGTCCTCTGGTGAAAGGATTAACACACAATATTAATTTTTATTGAATTTATTTCCATTTGCCTACCCCTACCCCCTTAATTTGAAATATGTGCACTTTGTGCGTATTCGGTCCAAACAAAGGATAAACGCCTGGCTATAGCTAATGCATTAATAGGATTAAGACAAATTCTGATTTTAAATACCATAGCTATGTTTATTTGTTAATATAACATAGTCAGTTCAAACTTTAAAACAATTACTCTAATTCTGGATTTTTATTTTCAGGCATGGAGGGACCTGAACGGTGTGCCATCTGCAAACAGGATGGAGGAGGCCCATCACTTCAACTCTAACAGAAAAGGGGTGTTCAGCCATCAACCAGGCCAGCAGCGCAAGGAAAGACAGCATTCACACCGTACCTGGGGAAAGGGTGCACAAAGACTGCCGGCGTATATACGCAACCCACATCATAGCCAAGGATACCAGGAAAGAAGAGTCAAAGGCCAGTACAAGCAGTGATAGACATGTACTTAGGTCATCTGAGGAGGGTTTTCTTTCAACACTGATTGCCTTTTCTGTGGTAGACCAGCCAAGTTTGGGAGGAAGTGGAAGACGCAGGATGTGCTTCAAGTAAAGACAATTGAATTGAAGGACACGCTCCTGGTAATATGCCGCGAACGAGCCGATGTTTGGTCAGATGCTGTGAAGGCACGGATTCTGCACGTGCATGACTTGCACGCAGCAGATGCAGTTTACCACCAGACATGCAGTGTTAACTTTCGCACAAATAAACAGATACCAATGGCTCAGATGACGGACACCGAAGAATCCAAGAGGACAAAGCTTGGACGGCCTTGAGGCGATGAGAAGACAGCAGCATTCTTGCACGTGGCAAGATATCTTGAGGAAATGATGATGAGCAGATCACCATCAATGATCTCATTGACCTCATGACACAGAAACTGGCAGGCACTAACCACGAAGCATACAGCTACACCCACATGAAGGCGAGGCTGTGGGAACACTTTGGTGACAGGATAATCCAAACTGCGATCAACGGCAAGCTGAACGTGGTCACCTTCAGGACAACAGCCAGGCAGTGCTTCAGGAATATTACAACAACCAGCAGCAGGAAAAAGACTACTGAAGAGAAAATCAAGCTTGTACAGCCGCTGCCAAACTCATCAGAGAAGACATTAAAACCATTGAAACATCCCATGAAGTTACCCATGTGGTGATGACCTGCAATCGCAAGAGGCTGGCATTAAATACTTACCAGATACTCTGCTGGTACTGCTTGAAGGACTGTTTGTGGGAAAGAAAGTGGTGTTAAAGTGGCTTCAATTGGGCAAGCCATAGTGCAGGCAACTAGACCAGAGTCTTACTGGCACCACTGCAGGTGGGTTGGGTGCAGCTATATCACCACTTCGCATCACGATTTCTCATTGATCCCTTCATCATCACTGGTTCTGTGTTCATATGAAGAGGTGCATCAGTGTTGAACGAGATGCTGCTCAGTCACATGGAACAGACATCCCTAACCTGACAACAGAGTTTGTGCAGTATGCAGCTGACAATGTGGACCATACAATTCGCACACTGGATGGCTTGCACATCCATGGCATGGGATATTGCCGCCGTCACTCGAACAGATCAGGCAGCCAATACCCAGGCTAAGGTGACGTCTCGTGATGTCACAATGGTTGGAAGGGTGCAGATACGGTACCACAAGGAAGAAAGTCACGGGATGACAGCAGTGACATACCAGAAACTTGTCAACCTAAAAGCCCAGAACTGCTCTGAAAATCTTGATGTTCTGTGGAAGACATCCATCTTGTTTGGGTCCCCAGACCTGCATGGTCAGGAATGATGCAATTCATCACAAGGGTGACCACCCTGGCAAGGTGGCTATCATGTTTCTGCCCATGATGAACATGAATCGATGACAGCACATGCATATACTCGACCCTGATGTTTGTCAAGTGAACATGCACGACGCCACGGTGTCACTCCAGTAATCACCTTTCATCAGCCCCTCTGGTGGAAGGCCCTCATGATCATAACTCGGAGCCTATGGGAAGTGATCTGAAAGGGATTATCCTACGCTTGGGCGGCTTCCACGCAGAGATGAGTTTCCTCGATGTATTGGACACCTGATGGTGTCATCCGGGCTTCCAAGAACTGATGGAGTTGATATATGCCCCCAATGCAGTGATTCATATGTTTAGTGGCAAGGCCATTACCGCGCAGTTCGCGCACACCTAATTGTTGATGCAGCCCTCAATGCCTTGCTGTTGACAATATGTGCTCAATGCGCCTCTACCATGCCTACCTGAAACATCAGACGGCAATGGGAATGAAGATCCGGACTTAGCTGAAGCAGCTGCAAGAGCGCTACATCAACCAGCATACAGATCTAAGCAATAATCCAGACTTCAACGAAGCTTGTACCCTCTATGAGAAGCTGATGGCTGGGACACTGTCTGTGGAAGAAGTATGCAAGTCTGACGTCTTGAAACGAATCAAAGACCACCTTCAGAAGCATGCCGAGTCTGCAAAGATATCTTCTAGAACTTCAGTGCTCTGGGTTCAGTATATGGACATGCTAGACATTCTATGCAAATACATCCGGGCAGAGCGCACTGGGAACTGGGCACTACATCTACAGGCCATCCAGGAAATGCTGCCTTACCTGGCAGCCTCGGGCCACAACCTGTATGCTAAATCTGCGAGGGTGTATCTGCAGCAGATGTCCAACCTCAAAACTCAACATCCCAATGTCCAACAACGTTTTGATGAGGGGTTCCATGTAGTTCGACGAAGTGATGCCTGTGGGCAGGTCTTTCATCTGACCTGGTCATCGAACAAGTTCTGATGAGAAGTTTGAAGACCAGCGGGGGCCACAACGAGGGCGAGGAATGACAGAGCAATGGCTGGTATGGCTACTATCAATGCTGCTTGTGCAGAAATAAACCAGGCAATGCAGGAGCTCACAGGTGTGAACTACAACACTGGAGAGCAGAAGAAGGACATGACCAGGGCAAGACAATCTCGTGACTGGGAGGACACACTATCAGCTCTTCAGTATTTAAGGAATGGAATCCGTTCAGTAGTGATCCACGTCTGAGGAACATTGCCACTGGAGTTCATGCACACCCCACCGTCAACGTCGATACAGCACATGCTGTAGGAGCCAAAATATTGAAATCTATGGATGGGAAAACACCTGCCGAGTACACATTTAAGAGGAAAGACCAATTTGTCACCCTCGGCATGAAGTCATCTGTCAAGATTGATGGAGAGCAAGTCCCGGTTGACCCACAACTCTCTTCCAGAGACTGATCACTGTTGCACAGACAGCAGAAGAACTGGAGTCGGCCTTCAAATATGAACTGTGCAGCTATCCACCAGCCCTCTTTGATTCCTCTCTTCAGCTCCGAGAAGCACACAAGCCAGTCTTTGCTGATGCCATCTGGATCTTCTTGGATCCGATGTCCAGCCGATATCCCAATGATGGGCAACAGTATGTTTTGGATGGCGGGGCACTTGTTCAACGCATTCCATGGTCTCGTGGATCTACATACAGAGACATATGCCACCAGTACACTGATTATGTAACGAAGAAGTACGGCGATGCCATAGTCGTGTTTGATGATTATGAGAGTACCAACACGAAGGACATGACACACCAGAGACGGTCTAAAGGGAATGCTGGCACGACTGTGACATTTACAGCTGACATGCTCTCACAATGAAGAAGGAACAGTTTCTTGCCAATAGGCAGAATAAACAGCGATTCATTTTTATGTTGAGTGAAGAGCTTCAGAAGAAGAACTGTGAGACACACCATGCCTCAGGGGATGCTGATCTCCTGATTGTACTGAAGGCCGTGCAGTCTGCTACTGTCACCAACACTGTGTTAGTTGGTGATGACACAGACCTCCTCGTCCTCCTATGCTACCATGCAAGCTTAGAATCCCATGACCTCTTCTTTTGTCCCGAGCCAAAGAAGAACACGAAGAAGCCTCGCATCTGGAACATCAAGGCTACAATGAAAATGATTGGTACAGACTATGCAAGCACATACTGTTTCTACATGCAGTTCTTGGGTGCGACACGACATCTCGTCTTCATGGGATTGGAAAGGGAGCTTCCCTCAAAAAGTTCAAAGCAAACAACACATTCCGTGAGCAGGCCAAGGTTTTTGATACATATCCAGCTTCCGTATGTGATGTGGCAGATGTAGGAGAAAAAAACATTGTGATAATCTACAATGGAAAGTCAACTGACACCCTGGACACCCTCCGGTATCAGCGGTACTGGGACAAGGTGGCTTCGAGCTCCTCTCACGTGCAACCACAGACGTTACCACCAACATCAGAAGCAGCAAGTATCACAGCCTGCGCGTGTATCTGCAAGTCCAAGAATGGAAGGGATGTGCAGATGAACTTCTTCGACAGACTGGGGTTGGCAGAAGTGTGACAAGGGTTTTGTGCCACTTCAGACATCAATAGCTCCAGCTCCTGAAAAGATGTTACGTGTCATTAGGTGCAACTGCCAGGCTGAATGTAGCACCATGAGATGCACATCAAGAAGCACAACATTGAGTGCACTCCAGCTTGTGGAAACTGCAGGGACTCTGGCTACACAACACCCCATGTGACAATGATGAGGATGATGACGACATTGTCGAGTTCTAACTTTAATAGCTTGATTTTTCTCAACATGTATAGTAAGTTTATAATGGATGTAGTTTCTGAGTTTAATGCGAATTTTCATTTTTCATTTCGAAACCTTCGTCAGGCAGATGTGATTGCCCGAGTGGAATTGTGAATATTTTCATGTTTCAATGATTACATAATTATATTGTATTGCCATAGACTTGATTTCATCTTACGTCTTCAACGTTTTTTTTTTTTGTCCAGGAGCCAAAATCAGTATCAGGTAAATATTTTTTTTCGGGACAAAAAATTGACATTTTTGGACAAAAAGCTATATTTTTTATTTTACTTCAATACATTTCACTTTTTTATAATTATCTTGTATATCAATATACTGACCATAACTAGAAACAATTAGAATGCAGAAAAACATATATTTACATATTAAAATTCAATCTTTACAATTTTCTCATTTTCCCCGAAGCCGGGTGTTACGTGATGTGAATTTCTTTCTCCCAACCTCGTAGTGATCGTTGTGGATTCTTGCCTTGTTGTGGATCTTATTTAACTCGCAGGGTTTAAACGTCTAGCCGATTCGGTTTTAAAATCCTGTTATAAAATCACAGACACCGATAACCAATGTCCACAGACAAGTCTTCTCTTTTGAGAACAATTTATTTCTAATTCTATCCACCGTACACTTCACACCCTCGTACACACTACTCCCTCAATGAACCTCTCCTCATATATGTACTTTTGAGAGTGGAGAGGGTTTTTTGATAGCATATGGTGAAAGTACAGTTTTATCAGACCGGTCACCTTGTACTGGCAAAGAATTAAACAAATGTCCAAAGTGGCAAATAGTAGACATGTTAAGTGACATTTGACTTCAAATCGTGATGCAAATGTCCCCTTTGGCATGGAAGTTCCTTAGGGTCATAGAAACAAATTTATCCTAAAGACACACGTCATATCTCAAAATCCAAGATGGCCACCTCGACCATTTTGGAAAACATGGCCCAGTCATAGCTCATGAACCGTTTGTCATAGAAACTATTATGATACATGTTTTCTAACTAACTTGAGGTCACTGAACTTATTTCCGGTGACAATTTTGCTTTCTGATGGATTTAAAGGTCAAATCATAGACAAAAATACATAAATGTTACATTTTTTCGAAAATGTATGAAAAAAAAAAAATTGTGAGAACGAGACATGACTTAACATGTCTCTAATATGTTGATTAGGTCAGACCCAACTCAGAAATGGTTTTCTCATGCTGAATTTAACTACACATGAGTTAGTCACATAATGTATCTATGTATGTGACCTTTAATTTTTAATTTTTACTTTCAGATTCAAAGTGACTAATCCAAATGAGTTCCGATAACTGTGAAAGCACGCCTGCCACGATGGACTGGAGCCTATGTTTTATATGTCAATCAGACGAGACTCGTAATCCAACTTCGGATCCCTCATCATCTGTTAAATTGAGAAACAATCCTGAAAGACTTTCAGCCACTTACAGACAGGTTGTGAACAATATCCAGGAACTCAATGAATTAGGTGAGCTGCCTGATTTTGTATTCGTAGAGAATACTGGTGACAGTGATACTCAGAATATAGTCAGCTGATGATGTCTAATCATGTAGTGTGGCACAAAGCTTGCAGGAATGCTGTCGACAATCAGAAAGTGCAGAGAGCCAGGAATAAGCATCAAGGACAGCGTCATTTAGCCGGTAAAAACTCGTGCAGCCAGGTCAGTCACACAGACATCACCCTCTACATCTTTGAGCGAACCAGTTGACACTCCGTGTCTCTTTTGTGATGAAGTGGGCAACAAGAAAGAGCTCAGAAAAGCTGCTACACTTGGCTTGGATAAAAAAATCAATCACTGTGCTCAGCTGTTGGGGACAAACGCCTGTTGTCTAAACTGTCCGCTGGTGACTTGATCGCTATCAATGTTCTATCATCGTGCGTGCCTGACTCGGCTGTATAGGAAAGTGAGAACGGTCAGATGTGACATCACTGATAGTCATAACACGCAGGTGATGCGAGCACATGTTTCTCAATGAGTTACTTGACTTTATTGAAGATAACCGTGGTTCAGGGGATCGCTAGCAATGGCTCACTTGACGACCCTTTATGATAAGCGTATTGCTGCTCTGGCTTTCCCTACATCAAATGCAAATACAACACACGCCTTAGAGAGGACATTGAGCGCATGATTCTGACATCAAGGCAGTAAAGATTAACCGTTGCCTGGTCTCTTGTTTTCGACGATGACCTATCCAAAGCTATAGTTGATTGAAAGACAATAGTACATCAACTGAAGTCTCCACCCTGCACAAAGCAGCCAATATCCTCCGTCGAGAATATCTTCAAATGCGGAAAGCTTTTACGGGTTCCTTCTTCAACCTCATCTGAAGCTGAATCAATCCCACAACTCTGCGTTCATTCCTGTACATGCTTCTTGATGGACCATCTATCGATCAGCCATCTCCTGGATCTAAGAAGTCCAAGGTTGCAACATCATTGGGCAGCAGATCATCTTCAACTCAGTTGCATGCAGATCCAAGAAACGTGACAGTGTTCCCACGTCACAACAGAGATAGGAAACACCAGCTTCGCTGTATATGGCTATGAAAGTGCATCTTCAAACTGGCCGTGAATCTCTAATCGATGATTTGCATCAGCGAGGGTTGTGCATCTCGTATGACTATTTGAGAGGGCTTAGTACAGATATTGCGAATTCAGTCATTGGTCACTGGGAGCAGGTTGGTGTGGTGGTCCCCCTCAGGCAGTTAAACACGTTTTCACCACAGGCGGTTTTGACAACATTGACCATAATCCATCCTCTACGACGGCAACATCAGCCCTCCATGGAACATGCATCAGCATTCACCAGCACTTCTCGTCAGACACACAACAAGTTGCGAATCTTGATGAGATCCTCAATCCAGATGAGATGGGGAAGAAGACTGTGCAGTCCATTTGCAAGTGTAAGACTGAATGAAAAGCCTCCTTGTAAGTGCTGCATGCAGAGACAGCGCTGTATGCTTCTCTGCAGATGTCAAGGTTCGTGCGCCCACACTGGCAGGATGTACCGGACAAGAGAGGAGAAGAGGAAGAACTTGTGTAACTACGACATTGTGCGATGGATAATCTAATTACCTCAAATTTTCTGTATGTGAAAAACAATAAAATTTGTTATAATTTGTATTTTTTTTTTTATTTCACCTTTAAATGCATCTGAAATGCAAAGCTGATGCCGGAAATGAATTCAGCGACCTCAATTTAGCTAGAAAACGTGTCTAAATAGTTTTCTATGACAAACGGTTCATGAGCTATGACTGGGCCATGTTTTCTAAAATGGTCGACGGCGGCCATCTTGGATTTTGAGATATGACGTGTGTCTTTGGATAAATTTGTTTCTATGACCCTAAGGAACTTCCATACCAAAGGGGACATTTGCATCATGATTTGAAGTCAACACCCTATTTTGTGCACTTAACATGTCTACTAAAAAAGACAAGATTATAAGTAGGTCTTTGGTCTTAACAATTAAATAAAAGAAACAGTAGAGAGTAAAAAAAAACAACACTTTGACCTAGTTAGACTGAGGCAAGGGCCATTTGTCAAAAGAGGAATAATTTCCCCAACACTCCCCCCTTGTTGCCTAAAAGGCAACACAACTTAAGTTTAACGATTCTGTCACTTGGAAATACATTTTCTCTAGCGTTCGAGTGTGCCCATCTTCTTGGGTAGTCACATCCCCCTCGCTCACATCGTAGAGCTCAGTCCCGAAGCCTTTCCTGTCCCGCAGCCAGGTGGCTTCAATGTGGTTGTACAGCTTTTGGACCTGGTCGAGGTTCCAGTAGGCCCGTAGGCCGATAGAAGATAAGGCTACCCGTTGGGCTGCATGGCTGATTTTCAACAACCTATTTGCGGAAACAGAGCAGATGGGCAAAAGTGGAATGACAATTCCCGAGAATATTGAACACACTCATTGCGTTGACTTATGGATTTCCAAGTTCAGGTTCTATCTCATAAGAGTCGTAGGACTCAATTTCAAAACCTAAAATAGGAGGGTGGTGCTTGGGCCACCATCGCCTTTTTAGCAGTATTCCTCTTTAGACAAGAAACAATCAATGCCGGCATTGTAATTGTTGCACATCTAACAAGCACCACTGCAATGATGATCCACAATAACCCAACGGAAATCCAATGCAATAGGGTAGTTCCCCAGCCTCCAAAAATCCCTTCAAACCAGGAATAAAGCCCGTCTTTCGTAAAATAATTGTGAAACTTGGCTCCTTCTTGCTTAATATTGTCAGCTATGTTTGTTGATTTTCTCCGAGTTATAGGGATATAAGTACAACACTCAGAGTTAATTACAGCACAACGTTCCTCCTTGAGCGCGAGGATGAAGTCGAGCGCAAAACCCGGTTTGCATTGAAACTGCACGCAGGGCGACTTACCTTGAGTTGATATCAACCATGCTGAGAGCAGTTTTTATTTGCCAATGATTCAAGCGAAGCAAGCTAACTCTGCAATCCCACAGACGTTTGTCCTACACCGTAGTGAGGATTCAAATCATGAAGAACAATTCAGTTGACGTGAAACTCCGTTTACCCCGTTCAAATGCTCAGAAGGTGACTGAGATAGCAGGCGATATGCGGCAAAATGAATGACAAGAAACAAGATCCACTCCAACTAACTGGAAGCCATGGGTATGCTCGATTTTCCACCACCAAATAGGTATTATTTAAAGCGACTTGTGGTCCCATCGTGTGATTTTCATAAACATAATTTACTGCATCAGAATTTCCTAATCTTCTTTCTCCCCATGCCTCTTGTACCAAGCATAGTTCGGGTTTTTCTGTCTCGCCCGCTCAACCATAAAATGTGGAGGCATTTTACTTAAATTAAAGTTTGGGCCAAAAACCAGTTACTGAAATTTCGTTGTCAGAGGCAATTCCATTTCCATTGGTAATTATGTGGTCGTCAAGGTTATTATCTTGTTTATCCCAGTTCTTTTCCTTTGCCAGTATTCACACCACTCACTTAAATTGAATGGTATTGCCAACAGAGGTATTCCCAGTAACTGCTGAATGAGGCATCTTAGTACAAACCCAGCAATTGTTTTATTAACAGCCCTTCGCATGTTTACGAGAAAGAGCCAGATAAAGTGTTTATTCCATGTGGTGAACCCACTCTGCTCGTTAAGCTTCTTCGGTCTCTGAGTGCCATAGGCTTAGTTTGGTGGGCAGTGTGACAGGCCATCTCCAAGAACTGCAAATAACGTTGATCACAGACGGTACTTTATCGGCTTAACAGCGGCCAAGTACACATTGTAACAACTTGCATTTAGTAAGTACAAATAATCGCTGCAATGGAAAACATTCATAGTTTATCCAGGAAGCAATATGTCTCCTCGGGTTCCTTTTTTCCCATGTTTGCCAATGTTTGCAGTGTGTTTGCTGGGATCCATGTTGCTCTTCCTTTACACACTCACAGCTGTATGGATAGTAGCAGTATTAAAAACGGCACCACACCAACGTGCTTGAAGAGAGTTTCTTCCTTTTGAAATCTTCACATAAACAAAGTCCTCCCTGGTTTGAAGTTGTGATACAGGATCAGAACGTGGCTGGTTTCTGGCAGAGCTTGTTTCACCTGTGATACAACAGTTCTTACAGCAACTGATTCAAGAGAGACACGTAAGCAACGTGGTCCAGTCCTTTGCTGCACGTTTCATGTCTTTTATAGTTTAAGGAGGTGAGTTTCGTAATCTTCCCACAGAATCTCATGCGGAGATAAGCCAGTTGTTTCGTTTGCGGTAGATTCTCATAATCATGACATGCATTGGCGAGCTTCTGGCATTTTAATCCAGTTTGTTCACAAATCTTGCCATTTATTTTTAGAAATCCATTCTGCCTAATCTACTGCCCCCCGCAGATTGCGGACGGTAGGGCAGTAAAATGTTGCTTGAATTTTGCAAAACCTGCACATTTCCTCTTACCCTTTCGAACTGTGAAATGGAATACCTTGGTCACTGGAAGATCCTACAAGGGTATTCCAAACCTAAAATGGAAATCCTTCATCAACAGTTTAACACAAGTAATGGCATCTGCCTTTCCTACAGGGTAAGCCTCAACCCACTTGGGTGAACAAATCGACGATGACTAAAGCAAATTCAAAGCGCGCAGCATTTTGGTAACAGAACAAAATCCATCTGGATATGAACAAAAGGTCTGAATGGAATTGGGATGACCCCCTGGGGGCCATCTGCACCCCTTGCTGGGTTATGTTTTTTGCAAATGTGACAGGTCCTACAAACTGTTCTGCAATTCGACTAAACCCCGGGGCCAAAACCAGTTTCCAATTGAAGCACTCATGCCCCCCTTGCTGGTATGCCCCAGCCCCCCCTGTGCTAATCGTGCGAGCCAGGGTAACAAGCTCTGGTGCCACCAATACGACCATCAGATTATCTCCATAA
>CM068963.1:106500947-106514551 GCA_035128595.1 Eptatretus atami
TTGATGATAATGCTCGTCTTTGGAAAGACAATGGAGAATGTTAGAAACAGGCAAAACATTAGATTGCAACATCTGGAAGAAGCTTCGAGATTGATAAATAAACCAAGTTTTGAGCAGAGAAGAGTTTTTTCAGATAGAACTTTCTGCATTTCAATGGAAAAAGGAAAGTATTTGTAATGGATAAACCATTTATATTGGAACAGCATTCTTGATTTATCAAAGATATTGATGTATGTATTATGTAATTGCTTAAGAAAGAGTATGTGAAATGTTTTCATTGTTGTATATGGACACTGATAGTTTTATCTCTAGATATAAACTGAATGATGTTTATAAAGATATGAAGAAAATATTGGAGTATATGATGACAGTAATTTTAGTAAGAAGAGGTAGTTATTTGTCAAAGAAGAAAAAGGTTTAGGTAGGTGTATAGAGATGAGTTGGGGTGTGCGGAAAAGGTAAATAGTGGAGGTTTATTGGATGAAGCAAACAGGTCATATCTTAAAGTATGGTGATTGGCAGGATACTAGATATAAGAGCTTAAGAGGTGAATAAAGAATACGTGTATAAAGAATTCATAACTTTTAGAATTATTATAATTTGTGACTGAAATAAAGGAAAGTAGGAATATAGAAATCAAATAAGTAAGGAAAGTCATTATACACATAGTAAGTAGAAGAATAAATAAAAGCATTAAGCCTTTGATGTGATAAGAAAGATTTTAGATAGATGAATAGGGATTGTGTTCCATATGGATATGTATGAATAGAGTGTATAGAATAGATTGTTTTCCATTGGACCGAAGTTTAACATGGGAAATTGGGTTAGGTTTTTAATGCTTTACCGCCGTGTTTTTCACAAAATATATAAATGGCAACAGAATCAAACTAAAAAGTGGAGAAATCTCAGTTCTTGGTATATAAATGGAAAAAACTAATGAATGTGAAAATATTCAAATGTTCTATTGAAAAAAATAAACAAAAACAAAGGTAAAATAAAACCAAATAACGAACAATTAAAAACTAGTAAGTTTAAGATGTAAAGAAAAAAAAATATCCCCTTGAATGGACAGAAAACTTTGATGTTATCAATTGGAAAATGGACGGGAAAAATAATTAAACAATCTCAAAATGAATATTTGCAAACTCAGAGTTAGTTCCCAAATCAGTCAATGGAGAGAATTTTATCATTATAATGACACAAAGGTATCTTGAAAAAATAATAAGGATTAAAATTTATTTTGAAATATTTTAGCATGGGAATTGTGCAAAGCATTAAAACTATTGAAGGAATTTGAAGAATTGGAACAATCCTTTATCGGTTCAATGATCGTGCCTAGGTGCCTGCGAGCGAATATGCACTTCGCGTCATATGTTCGCGTCATAAAAATAATGCGCGCCTCTATCACCGTCCCATTCGGCAGTTATTTAAAATCTCCACTTCACTTACGATGTCTCGAGCTTGTGAAATAATCTCTTGTCTGATAATACAGCCTAAATTACACCCACGCTCCGCAAAGTAATAGCCTACGCACGCTCTATTTACGACGTCTTCGTCCTGCTCAAGAGTACCCGGCTATAGGTTCAATGAGTGACAGGCGTGAGAGCTTATGATATTGTCAATAATATATGTGCATATGTAGTGGCTGAGCTGTGCGTTCCGCAACAATTAGCATACTACTCCTCCGCACGGCCGTATGCTTAAAGAGAGTGATTAATTATCCGTATACAACCAAATGAGTTTTCATCCGACAATATGTCTCAATAATACTGTCCTCGCGTATGACCAGAACTACGCAAATTCAATATTCTGTGTGCGTGCCGTGGCGTGAGTGTGATGTTCACATCCGCGCGTACGCATCTTGCTCGCACCTCCCTTCTCTCTTTCAAGTGCTCTCTTCTCCTCATTTCTCGCTCCCATTTCGTGCTACTCGAATGCGTCTCAGTCAACTGGAATCAAAATTTGGGCATAGCAGACCTCAGCCTTGTCGTTGTAACCTCTGACCTCCGAACAATACCAACACGCTGATATCAGTACCCTGTCTACGCCGACGTCCCTGTCTGCGTTCAAACAAGGAAGCACCTTCTTGCGATAAGAATTCCCATAAATCGAAATATAATGGCCCGTGAGTCAAGCCACCGGCAATAACTCTAGCAGCTAGACTCTCTCCCTCTGCCCGCTGTTAAATATTAAGAAGTAAAACCATGAGCAGAATCGACCGCTCACCAATAATAACGACCTGAGCCCTTCCCAGCTAAATACCATCACTGATTACTTAGTGTATTATTAAGTAACCACACTTTTTTCCTGACGGAAATGCCCCTTATTTTCCACAAACAATTTGATTTCAGATAAGATTGTAACAAAACAGTTAAGTGTCGAGAAGCATCGGAGGCAGGAGCGAGGGGCAAGTTCTACCTAGGAGCCTGAGCAACCAGGGCAGGTTGAGGGATCAAACTGGAAGGCCTGTGATATAAATAAGGATTTGGAGAAGAAGAATGGGGGCGTCTGGGGGGAGGACACATGGGGAAACAATAACGATACCAGCTCAGGAAAACTCCCAATCACTGCATAGTGGATAAACTGGAAACCAGGAAGGTCGTACGAGGCCTTGAGGAAGGATTTTATGGGGGGCCGCAGGAAAAAAAGATCAGGGGAGTATTGCGGTATGATTGAGGACGATAGTGGTGGTTAACAAGCTTGTTCTTGAAGCACCCCCTGGATGGAACACTTGGGGGAATGAATGGAGACTTGAAAAACCCTCAGCCAGCCCAGAGACGAGAGTGTTGGGAGTGTGGAATGGGTTTCCACAGGCGTGGAAAAACCCACAAAACAAAAACAAGAAATGACGTGCCGTGAAGGCGTGAGCAAGCGAGTCCTTCATTTTGTGGCGAAAAGGCAGTAGTTCACGAAAAGCAAAGAAGCAGCCGGTGAGGTTGTGGACCACGGGACCCCAACCACCGGTGCAGGACCTTGCGGGCTGCCCCTCTGGGCCTCCTTCGGGCCGGGGTGGCCCGGGACAAGGTGTGGGGGGACAAGAGCATGGAACATGAAAAGGCAGGAGGGTTTTTGCAAGACCAGAAAAAGCGGGCTTGCAGGAAGAGAGACCAGAGAGAGACACAGACCGTCTTGCATTGGGCGCGACCAAAGTGACAAGCGGGGTCCATAGACTTCAGCTTTGCCCGGGGCGAAGGAGTCCAAATGATTTGTAGGGCCTTTCTTTCACAGCGGCGTCGCTGAGCAAGACGTCGAGGGCAGGGGAGCCAGCCCAGAGGGCGAGAAGCTGCATTCCATCAAGTGCGGATGAAAGGCCTTGTAGGTCAGTTAGGAGCTTTCAGGTTATGGTCAAAGGAAGGTGTTTCCCACGACAGAGGATGCCCAGTCAAGGCATTTTAATTAATTCATGTCTGGCATTTAAAAACAAAAAGAAAAAGGCTTTTCTCTCACCAAAGTTGATATCATGTCGTTTCCCATGTTGTGTGTTTTTTTAAATTACAGTTTTTGTTTCTTCCTCTGAAAAATCTCTTTCCAAGAGTCAAATTTTATTACTGCTTCCATGGAAAAAGTGTGGATGTGTGTGTGTGTGTTTTGTTTCATAAAGGCACAACTTTTTTCTCCGCTTAACTCCCACTCCCCAAATCTCTTTCACTCTAATCTCTCTTTCTCTTTCTCTCATTCCCTCTCTCTTCCTCTAATTATCCCCCCTCCCAAACCGAACCCCTCTTCTTTCTCCTTCTCTGTCTCTCATTGTGGGTCCTGTGTGTGTGTGTGTCTCTCTCTCTTCTCTCCCATTCCTCCGCCTCCACCTCCCCGAATAGCAAGAGAGCAACACATTTCTCTCTCTCTCTTCTCTCTCTCCTCTCTCTCTCTCTCTTCTCTCTCTCTTCTTCTTTCTCTCTCTCTCTTCTCTTCTCTCTCTCTCTCTCTCTCTATCTCTCTCTCTCTCTCTCTCTCTTCTCTCTCTTTCTCTCTCTCTCTATATGAAATCCCAGTCACACCACGTGATGAATCACACCTGTATTATCCGCACATTCTGTTAGCAGTGAGAACTGGAAACACTTGGATTGAATCAAAGCTGGAAACGGTGAGAAAAGCGCACACTTTACAGATTCATGCGTGGATTATCGGTGAGTACCGGACGATGAAAACTGAGAACAAAAGCCTCATTATTATTTATAATTAAAAAATAACAGGTGTGAATTAAACAGGTGTGAGCGTGCTGTAAATTTTATTATTTATTTATTTTTAAATCTTTATTTCAGAATGGATCTCAAGTCTTAACTTCACGAACATCCTGCTCTCCATGAATCCACCCCCGGTCGTAAAGAACTGACTCACTTTTGCTTGAAAAATTATTTTCCTTCATCTTGTTGTGTTTATGTATTCCAAGTAAAATAAAAAAAGGATTCCAAAAAAGCCAAAACTGATTTGATTTTGGAAATAAGCAATACCAAAATTATGCAAACACCGTAGAGATGTTTAACTGGAAATCGGAAAAGTCTATGTACCCTTCCATTCTTCCGTAAATGTTACATCGTTATTTCTCCAGCAATCTAAGTTCAATCTATACTCTTTCTGCTGTGAAAGTTTTTTTTAATAAAATGAATTGGAAACATAGTTGGCAGGATCATGCTAGCGAGTGAACAATGTACAGGATGGGGAAACCAGCATCTGTGGCCACAGCAAAATGGTTTTGGAAGATAACATTCGCAGCCATTTCTCTCGAAGCCTGTGCAGGCGGCCCTCAAAACCTCGGGGACTAGCTTACGTTACATACCGGCGACCTTCGACGATATTCCAAAGCTGATAGGTTGAGCCCCCGTGGTTTGAAAAAATGGCATAAAATTCCAGCAGAATGACCCAATGTCAAAAATCTTCTAGTTTTGACTCACGACGCTGAAAGTCCCACCCTCTGGGCATGACCGGGCAGCCAACCCTAAAAAGGTAACATATTTCATTGCATGCCCCAAGTTGGATTGGCACTACAAGTTTTCATGAAAATAATCTTTTTGATTGTTGCCGTAATGGCATTTTTGGTATGGACCTTTGACCCCCGTCCCCAGGGGGCGGGGCCAGAAAATATCCTGCTCTTGCACATTCTTGCCACGTTACAACCACAACAACCTACACACACACAACACCTAACACACACACCCACACACACCAACCACACACACCACCAACAGCTTTTCTGATATCAGCAATTTTTTGGGGAATCAGCAGGTTGTAATCAGTGTGGTACCAACTGCACTATGTACTGATAACAACCCCAGAAACCTTCGAAGTAGCTTCTTCACCGAAAAACAACGTTACATTTATATTGATTTGGCTTCCAGGGAATGTTCCACAAAAACATTAATCTCATAAACAGGCTGCATGTATGGGTGTGCGAAAAAAAACTAGGTCGGGGTAAATTAGAAAACATTGAATATGGCGCAAAAGCGCCTTGGAAATTCGGGCGTTATTTCACAACTTACCCTCACTCAGGGTGACGGAGCACGAGTACTCGGCCGGGGTGACGGACACGAAACACTCACTCAAGGGTGACGGATCACGAAACCACTCGCCGGGTCACGGAGGCACGATACCTCACTCAGGGGTGAAGGGAGCACGAAACAGCTCCACTCAGGGTGAAGGAGCCACCGAAACACTCGCTCGGGGTGACGGGAGCACGAAACACTCGCTCGGGGTGACGGAGCACGAAAACACTTCATCCAGGGTAGACGGTGTTTTCCGTAACTCCACTTTGTAAATTCCGTCTTTTTGTTTGGCTGTTCTGTAACCCAGAAGTTTCCATAATTTCCCTTTTCTATCTCCCTCACCTCTTTTACATGCTTTCCTCCTCATTTCGCGTCCCATCTTCTTACGTATTCCTTTAGTTTTTTTAGATATTCCTTCCTCTTTTAATTTCTGTTTTGAGCTTCCTCTTATTGATCGGCCTGATTCTTTCATTTTTCTCATTTGTTGCAATTCCAATCGTGTTTCCGTTTTTCTCTTCCAGGCTTTGTTTTCCGATTCTTCTTTCCAAATCTTCTTCTATCCCGGAAGTACGAATTTGGCTCTTCTTCTAGTCTTTCGTTCAGTCGCTTCTTCTCTTTTGTTCAACTTTCGGGTAAAAACCCTTTCCTTTCAAACTCCCTGTGTTGTTGAGCTGTTCTTGACTTTCCAAACAATTCTTCCCTTCCTTTGCTCCAAGGATTCTCTCCTCTTTTTATTCTGTTCTAGGCTTTCTCTTATCCTTTTGCCTGATCTTACCTCTTCCTTCAGTTGTTTCAATTCCAAATCGTTTGTTTCCTTTTTCCTCTTCCAAGCTTTTGTTTTCGCGCCCCAAGAGTGGAGCCCGCCACCCAAAAACCCCCAACGGGCTCCATTTTCTGCATATTAATTTGCAAGTTTCCCTCCGATCCGCTCAAGCATTAATTAACACTAACCAATTGTTCAACAATTGGTGTCTGAAATTTACGAGTGGATGGAAGCGGGAGAGAGGTTTCGTCGTTTTCCCACTCCGGACCAACCAAATTGTTGTTTGGAATTCCGGGGGGTGGCGGATTTCACACCGGGTCCGAGCGCACCCTCAACCACCGCCGTTTGGGGTTTATTAAACGCCGCCGTTCAGCACAGGCCTTGGGTCCACGCGCCTTCATCGGCCAGATACCAAACGTTAATTCTGCAACCTTGCCAGTTGGGAAATAGAAAACCCCTTGGTTAACAGGACTGGTTGTGTCAGATTGCCGAGCGTTTTCTTGCCATCTTTAACATTTTGGTTTTTATATTACCAATCGAAACGGATCGTTCCTCCGAACGCGACACAAATTATCCATAGCCCCAACTCATACGAATAAACCAGATTTTATTGGGAACAACGGGGATCACAACACAAGCAAAATTTCACGACAATTGTATTGTTTTTATTTACAATTCTCCTCCATGAGATCCGCATATCTATTTTTGAACGTATGTAGTGGAAATTACTTCCTCTCTGCGCATATTCTATAACAATTGATAATCTCATCCAAGTTGTTTTCTGTGCCGATTCAGTATTTGTTTTTTTCCTTTAATCCTCAGCTACCTTAAACTCTTATTTTAAATATCCTTTGATTCCGTACTTACTAATACTCCTGTCCATAATTAATTACTCGTTGTTTTTAGTTAATTTTTCATAGAGACAGGTTGATATTTTGCCAAGCCATCTCATAGGACGCGTATCTAGCATGCCGACAATTTGTAAGACAAAGACAGTATACCCCAAGACTGAGATTTTCATCGCTCAACTTCCGTTGTTGTATGGTTCATTAAATATACTTGTGTTCCGAACCAGGGGATCTCGTTGATCATATAATTGTGGCGAAAAACACGCCAGGCCGCGCTCGCAAAACAGGCAGGATGGTTAGCAACCGTGATTATCAGAAACCACCTCCCAGCATTGCACCATGCGGGCTTTCCCATCGTTAAAACTTGTGTCCGATATGACAGTAGCCGACTCTAATTCATGGTATTAGCACTACCTGTCGTCTCCATTACTAAGCCCTATCCTTCCGATATCACAATCTTCCTCGCACGGCTTGTTCTACAAATAAACTCTTATCTCCAGCAAGGCTCCTTAGCTCTTGGACCCCTGTTCGTATTTTAACTTCTTCATATATTCTTATGGTGTTACACCGGTTACACTTAGTCCTCCTCGATATTTACACGTTTATCGTATATTGCGCTCCTGTTCGACTCTCATCTCTACGGGATGCAAACATATTCAGTCTAATACTAACTTCTCATAAAGATCTCAGTTGACTCTTTTTCTTGGACCCTCTACATTTATCTTACATCAAGATCTTCCGCTGTTACCCACTAATTATCTAACTCTGATTCAGCGATATCTCATGAGCATACTGCCTTTGGCCTCATCCATACTCACTCAATTCACTTTTTGCCACCCAACTCATCCGTTTGCACTTCTCGACGCCAATGAACTTTTCGCAATATCGCTTTTCTGAAAATAACTACTCTTCTTACTAAAAGTTGACTGTAAGTCTTAAGGTACTCGCAGTATTCTTTTCCTCATCAGTCTCTAGTAACAGGTCAGTGACGAATTCCTTTATCATGTAGAATAAAATACAACCAGCTAGTCAGGGTCGTCATCGTTACATAAAACCCACCATTCGCGAACAGTATTTCATCACCAGTACCGTCCCTTCTCAATGTCGACTGAGTCGTATACTATATTTTAATTCAATCCGATGCAGATATCCCCTTGACATATCCCATGTGGTGCCCACCTTGCCTCGTTGTTCCAATTATCAGTTCTTCTCGTAACTTTTCCCCTACAAAATAACTCTATCCTTTATTCAGTCTTGCATCGCGCAGAACAAGTTTATCTGAAAAAACTCTTTCTCTCCTCCCAAAAGGAAACTTGGCTATCTTGTTTTTATCCCCACTCCCTCAGAAGCACTTCTTTCCGAAAAGAATCTCCCAAACTCTCGCTATGTATTGCCCCGTTGGTCTTAAGCCCATTTCTTCATGTGCTTCCTTTCTACTCCAAACGACGAAGCGCAACTACTTCTACATGCAAATATACTATAGAATTCACCTGTCCCAGACACTTCTTCTTTGAGAGTATCTTAACTGTTCGCCACACCTCCACAGCGTCTTGTCACGATACGTCTTTCGTATTTCTCGCTCGATGCGACTACTCGAGCACGCCTCGAGAACCCCGGGTTTTCTCACGACTACGGTCTCAAATACTTGAGAGGCGTCACTTGCTTATTCCTACTTCGAATACTTATCTTTGTCTCCATCCCAAGACTGTATGGTATCTGATCTATTTTATACTGTGATCAGAAAATAGTCTTAACCGGGCCCCTCTACTCCTCAATCCGTTTCTCTCCAACAACTTACATTGTCTTCCAATGCTCTTCTCACTCCGCTTCTCTCTGCCCAAGCAGATCTGCGCTTTATCAATTACAAGAACTCTTGTTTATACTTTTCTCGCTGCAAGTACCCTTTGATACTGTAACATGTGTTGAGTGAGGGTGCATCATCCACTTTATATCCCGTTCTTGTTTTGGAGGGTTTGCTTTCTCACATAAAGGAAGGTGCGCTCTGTGTGATGTATTTTATAGGAAGTCCGAGCTGCGAGTTCTGTTACTCTCCTACCCCATACCACACTCTGTCAAATACTGTAACTCATTAACATCCTCAATTAGCCAATTTCTCTTAAGCCAGTGTATATCCCTGACAACACAAACTTCTCAAGCCCTTTCATAATCTACTATTGCTTCTTCCCACCCTATTCTAACACTATTCCCAACTAAACAAAGCGGAGAAGCATTGGACACTATATTTGGTCCCATCCATGATCACGAAACTTAATTTCCTAAGTGCATCAAAGCTTCAGTCTCAAATATAATTACTAATCCTTGCCTATTTCCACTATTCATAATTTGTAACGAAGATTAATTTACTTATTGCTTTTGATTAATCTTTTGAGTACTTGTCGCACTCCCTCTCCATAGATCTCTTATTAGCTTCTCAACATCATTCTAAGATATAGCATAACCTTACGCATCTACTGGAGTATAAAATCATATCATCCCTTTTTCTAGTCTTTTCACATTTTGCACTACCAAGCGTTTAAACTCTGGACTGCGCTGTTACTAAGCTTGTTGGACAAGAAATCTTGTATTTCCATTAACAGATTCTTTTATGATATTGATATGCGTGAGATCTGAAATATAACGCGCTCCGATTTACCACTCACTGGCTAGCCAGTATTTTATACACAATCTCGTGTTTTTAGATACAAAGTCCTGATGTCATTGAATTTTCCCACAGCCAAGGTTCTTATATCTTAAATAATTGCCCACTCAATATACTATTGCTTGTCGCACTAGGGAGGCTTTTCAATAAGACCTCGGGATTAACAGTTGTTAGGATAATAGAGCTCCACTATATCAGGGCTTAGATTCTTTTATAAAGGTTTATTATTAGAAACTTTCTTTTGACGGAAAGTGGTGTGTATTCTATTAAAAAATTCTCTCTCCAGAAAATGGCCAATCTTGATATAATACTCCTCAGGTTCTAAGAAGATCATCACCCATGTGTCAAGAAAGTTATATTGTTCCTTTACTGTTGATATATAGTTCAATTCATGTGGAATAGTTGGTCTCTCGAGGTTTAGAACATCTCCCCCAGGTACCTTATTCCAGAATTTTCCATACTTTTACAATGCAGTGCGCCTACACATATTCTTACTGTTAGTTAGAATTTCATTTCTTGTTTGAATTTTCTTTATAATTAGAATTTCATCTTCAGTTAGAAATTTCTTCATTAATTTCTGCATCACCCAAGTTAAGGAGACTTGATTCATTTTCGTCGGTTTACTTTGATTCTCTGCTTTAATCTGAATTTCCTCTTCGTTAGAATTTCCTCTTGGAAAGAATGAATTAAGATTGGAAAGAGCCCGTGGTAGCGAGATTTTATGCTGGGTTGGGCTAGTGGTGTTCATAAACGTGTAAGGAATCTAGACCTTAATTACGAGTTAAAGGTTTTGTGTGATATTCATTTTTGTAAATGAAATATATTTTGACTTGTGATTGTTTGCAGGAAATATTCCTGGTGTTTTGAAAGTTCATTTATAAATAGATGTGTGTCATAGTTGTGCGCTGATTGTGAAGAAAGACTGGAATGCAGCACGCTATTGCCTAGTTTAACTATACGTTTGGCATCAGGTTGTTGAACGCCGACAACAGGCTAAGCATTCATTGGTATTAAGTTAATCTATAAGGACGAAACGTTCTGTGCCCGTTACTATATGTTATGCATACGACCAACACGTTATGAATACGACCAAAAATTAAAAAAAACATCAAAATTTCAGCGTACGCTGACGTTTACATTACATTTTTATACGTTGCCATTGCTTGGCTTAAATCGTCAAGGTGTGACAGCGCCTTAAATGAGGAGGAGATACGATTTGAAATCGACGATTTTCGCCTCTGACAGCCTCGTGACGTGACCTCGCCTGGACGACCTTGAAAAGTTTTATCGTTGTTGCATTGTTCTCATTCGACCTCTATCCATTCACTATGGCTTATTTGCTCCACTCGGTTTGATTGTGGACGGGACGACGGACGTACTGTTATTATTGGTCATCTCTACTTGAGTGATAGAGATGACCTAAAAAGTACGGAAGGCCTTAGAGACAATCTCCGACATTTAAATAGCGGTCCGTAATGGTTATTTCAACTTACAAATGTGGAGGAAGAAATATAATATTGTGACAGAAACGGTACGGTACGGACAGTCACTGACTGACGCAGACAGACGGACGGTCATCAGAGGCATCGAATGGTGTTTATTCGGTCTCAGCAAAACTGGCCTCCTAATGAGTGAAATTGAAAACATTCACCTTCCCTCAACTGCCTTTCCCCCTACGCTGCCTGCCCCTTCTTGATTACCAGTCAGAGGATAGACCGAGAGTACGCCATGCTCTTCTCTCAGCTGTCTCGCCTGGGTTTGACCCGACCAAGCTATAAACTGTCACGCCCGGCGTTTCACAGCAGCTTTGATTATGAAATGTGTGTGTATTCCCGGATGGTGTTATTAAACTGGCATCACATTTACCAGGATCCCCCCTCCTCTCCCTGTTCCACACTTTCTCCCTCCCTCTTCCCCTCCCTTCTCCCCCTTTCCCCTCCCTCTCCCCCATTCCCTCCTCTCCCTTCTCCCTCTTGCCTCTCTCACCCTATCCACTCTTTCTCTACCCCCCCTCTCTCACCTCCCTCCTCTCTCGCTCCCTCCTCTCTCTGCCTTCCCTTCCTCTCTCCCATCTTCCCCTCCTGATATTCCCATCAGTGAAGCGACAGTAATATTTTTGCTGGTAAACAAGTAACAAACAAATTTGATTTGTATTTTTACTTTACACTTTCCTCAATTAAATGAAAATTATATTAACTTTTAAATAAGTAATTAGCAAGGTGCTCATGAGAGTTAGTCCCTGACCCTTTGTGATGGGTAATGTTGTTAAAGCGTGTCCTTATGATCCATCCATGAAGTCCACACTCTTTACAGAGCAGAGCATTCAGTGTTGCTGCAGCAGTCTCTGGGTTATTAGACAAATCCTGGACAGGTGACGCACGACTCTGACACAGAACTCAAACGGCTCAATCATCCTTTCGCAGCTGGTTACTTTGCAACCTCAGGCGCGATGACAAGCTGACGTCACTCCACCTGTTATTTAATTCAACAAAAAAAGTGTGATTAACTCTAGACAAGTCAACCAAGTCCCACCCCAACCATTAAACCCACAGTTGATATCTTATGATATTTTATCAAAACAGATAAACAGTCGGTACAACATCCGTATCCCGTGAAAATGGTTCCATAACAGTCTTACAGCAGAGTCAAAGTTCGAGGTCACGCTTCAGGGTTTAAATTTCGGAAAATGATTTTGGGGTTCAAACGTTGACCTTGAACTTTTGACTTCCATCCATCGAGCAGATCATTTAGTTTCCTGGGTAATCTCTCATAACTCTGCTTTTACCAATACGACTGGTTTAGCTGTAACGAAGTTCACCTTCACACATTTAAATTAATATTGCAGTATTAATTTGGCCGTAAAGTTGTTCCAGCCGAAGCGAACTACAACCTGGTGATGTACAGGGAACTGCCGGGACCCCTTATCCTCGGGTGAACCTGGATGGACTCGCGGTTTCCGGAGAACCTCCGACGACCCCGTTTCCTCATCGGAGCCGCTCGTGATCCCGGGGTGTTCGCTTCGATCTTCGGGTTGGTGTTAGGGCCGCACGTCGTGTAGGATGTCAAGGACGGTCGCTGTGTAACCGAGTGAAGAGCGCGAGTGTTTGGGGTAAAAGCGCGAACCGCGAGTGCGCGTGTCGATGGTTCCGCCAAATCACGTGGTCCATGATTTAAATAAAGATAGGATGGGAAGTTTCGTTTAACGGATTGTTTGTGTTTCAGTTGTGTTGTGGAAGGAAATCGAGCCGAGTTCTTGCGAATGATTTTCCTCGGATCGAACAACGTTCTTTTTTTCTATTATTTGTATTTATGGCCATCTCGATGTATCACGGAGTCTTTGTGGGTAGTGGGAATGTATCATTATTTCTCCGGGGGATTGCCCGAAAATTATCTTCAGGTTTAAAACGGTAGCTGCACCAGAGTCCCAAAAGTTGAAAACAGAAATCAACTAGAAACTTAAGATAGCCTCTTAATATGGCTGGAACGGTGGAAGCCCATGGGAATTACCCCTCGCTGCCATGGCATTCCACACAGACGAGGATATAACATTCAATTTCACAAAACTTGATGCAACCGAGTGTTTATCAAACGGCCATTCGACCAATCGGTCATTTTGCACATTGATACCCTGTAATTGCCCCGGGTCAAAATGCCCGAAAAGGGCTCCAGACCCATGTATGGCAGAGCAACTGGTTTATTATCGGGTCAATTGTTTGATGAATAAGAAAGAAGAATATAGGAAAATGAATACAATAAGAAGATATAAACATAAGATATTGTTGTGGAATTCGCGCCCGCCCGGCGTGCGAACGACCGCGTCTAACCAATAGCGGTCGCTTCACCCACCGAACGGA
>CM068963.1:106542138-106553869 GCA_035128595.1 Eptatretus atami
TGATGCTAAAAGTATATGAAAATTTGGATTTTTGGGGCAAAATTTGTAATAAAATTGGTTCTGCACTTACTATTTTCAGCCACATGTTCTTTTTAGCAGCATCTCACGTAGCGAGCTCGGTCTTCTTCTTCTTCTTCTTCTTCTTCTTCTTCTTCTTCTCTTTCTCCTTCTTCTCTCTCCTTCTTCTTCTTTTTCCAAAACCTTTTGGACTCGCTCTTGTATATACAGGATCTGATCTCCTTAAATAATAAACACTGTACACATCCTCGCATTGACGTGCCTTTTGAGAGCGTCTATCATGAACTTTTTAATATATTTCGACATTTGCTTTAAAGTTTTGAAAGTTCACTTACTATTTAAGATTATTCCATTTAATGTGTTGTAATTTCGTAAATACACTATTTTCTCGTCATGAACGAAGATCGTCCATGACGGACGTGACGTCCGGCACGTGACACAAATATCGGAAGTTGTTGTTGTTGTGTTGTTTTTTTGTTTTTTTTTAATTCTCCTTCCCTTCTTGTTCTTCTTCTGGTGAAGACAAAACCTTTAGGACGCGGCTCTTGGACACATTTGTCCTTGTTTGTTATTGCATGTTATAGCCTATTGTCTTAGGATCAGTTTGATGTATATCAAGCTATTGTAACATGAAAATTATAAAAACTATAGCCGTTTTAGTAAATATTGCCAAATTCAGGGGTCAACGACCTTAATTGACCTATTTCTCAGAATGCCACCGTTTCCCAGACTGGCATCATTGGTTTTCATGTACAGGGATAGTAGGTGGTCAATAATAACCACATTAGAAAATGTGGTACTGCTGGTGTGGGTATCTCCCTCTTTTGGTGGCCCCTGCTGCTCCACTATATGGAGACAATTGGCATTAGGACTTTAGCTCCAGTACAAAATAAGCAAGAAAAGATACAAGTTCCAATAAAATATGTTTGATTATAGGTTCCAATAAAATGAGTTACATCCAAATGCAGAATCGTAATTGACAGGTGTAACAGTAATTGACAGGTGTAACAGTAATTGAAAGGTGTAACAGTAATTGAAACGACATACATTGAGTCAATTAATGGGCATGTTTAAACAGATTGATTATTATCAAACTACCATTTAAAAAGGAAGTCCGCTTCAACACTGCTCATCTTGCTCTGATTTCTATCATGCATAAGGAGTTGCTGTAACTATGTCCAATAAGCTGACTCCCATGATAATTCAGGTGACTGTTTCACGAGTGTATTATGAGACTGAGGACTCATCACTCCTTGGGTGTCATTTCCCGAGTCTCTATATCTGCTCCGACAGCAGCGAGTGATCTCACTGTGAAGGAGGCATTCTGTGCCACACTCAAATCCGTGGTTTATCAGTGCCCCAGAGAAGATACTCTTCTAGTTTTGGGGGATTTCAATGCATCGACTGGCACTAATAGGAATGGCTACGAGACATGTATCAGTCCACACGGGTCTGGAACTGTGAACCAGAATAGCAGTAAGTTCCTTGACTTTGCAAGAAGTCGTGCACTTAGGGTGGCTGGTCCTTGGTTTCAGCAACCACGGCCTCATCGCTGGTCTTGGTATTTTAACGCTGGTGGTGTGGCAAAGGAGATTGAGCATGTGCTCGTTGATGGTCGCTGGAGGATGATTCAGAACTGCAGTGTCTACCGGAGTGCCCAGATCCTCTATAACGACCACAGGCTTGTTGTGGCATCTCTGAAGTTGTAGTTCAAATCCAGGACAACGGTACCATCCCAGCCTCTGCTGGATATTGACAAGCTCAGGGATAAGTGTCTCACTGAGGAGTTTGTGAAAAGGCTGAGTGGGGATTTGGGGGATCTGGCTGCTGTGGGAAATCCTGAAGAGTTGTGGAGTGCCTTCAAGAGGACCATCCTTGATGGTCCTGGTGGAAGTCTTGGAACACACCATCAGACGAAGAGGAACTTTGTCTCCCAAGGGAGACTGCATAACATTAACCAGTGTCACAGGGCCAGGCTTAATGGCAGAGCTGAGCTGTTCAAGGAGCTGAGGAGTAAAACCTGACGTGCACTGAGGGTGGACAAGGAGGCCTATGTGCGAAGAATATGTGACAGAGTAGAGCATCACTTGTGGATGAATGATTCTCGTCCTGCTTACAGAGGAATTCATGCAATGCATTCCTCCAAGCCCATCCCTCGGTGTGCTGCTGTTTGAGTAGAGGGTGGTGGAATCTTGAACGAGGAATCTGAAGTGAAGGCCCGCTGTGCCAGTTACTTTGAGAGGCTGTACCATGCTGATCTACCGGCTGTTGAGTTGGATGCTCGGGATATAACTATCCCCATAGCTAACCCTGCAATCAACTGTGAACCACCTTCATTTATGGAAACACAGGATGCGGTGAACCAGGTGAAAGTGGGGAAAAGCCCCAGGGATTTGTGGCATCCCTGCTGAACTTCTCAAGGCTGGTGGAAATGCTGAACTGGTATCGTTACGTGCAGTTTTGTGCTCTGTTTGGAGCACAGGCATCGTCCCAACTGACTGTAAAAGGGGCCTCGTTGTCCCACTCTGGAGAAGGAAAGATGGTCTCCAGGACTGCGACAACTACCGAGGAATGATGCTGCTCTCAGTGCCAGGCAATGTCTTTGCTGAGATAATTCTTCATCAGGTTCACGACCATCTGCTTAATCACCAGCACCTGGAGCAGTCGGGCTTTACACCAAAGATTACAACGATTGACCGTTTCCTTGATATCCAGCTCCTCACCGAATGCAGATGAGAGTTTCGGCAGGGGCTGCTCGTAATATATGTCGATCTCCGCAAAGGATTCGCTTCAGTGAATCAGGATGCCCTCTGGAGAATTCTCGGACTTCGCCTGGTGCCACCAAAGTTGATCGATCTGATTTCTGAACTATACTCTGGTGCAGAGAGTGCTGTGAAGTGTGGTAGTTCCATCTATGACTTATATCCAGTTGTTACTGGAATTCGTCAGGAGTATGTATTGGCCCCCACATGCTTCAACACTTGCATGGACTGGATTTTGTTGAAGATGTTGGAGAGATCCAGCTGTGGTGCATCGCTTTGGAATGCCAAGATCTCCGACCTTTATTTTGTCAATGATGCAGTCATCCTTGTGGAAACACTGGATGTCCTTGGAGGGGTCCTTGAGGCACTGAAAGAGGAATCGGAGCCGCTGGGATTATGTGTTTCCGAGGTCAAAGCAAAGATCCAGCCTTTCAATGACATCTTGTCTGTACCTGTTTGTGGTGTGGATGTTGAGGTCACGGAGAGATTCACTTATCTTGGCAGTGATGTTCATGTCTTCACAGGTTGAGCCGGAGATCAATAGACGTCTGGGTCAGGCCTGGGGAGTCATGGATTCACTGGATCATGGGGTGTGGCACTGTTGGTACCTGTGTGGGAGGACGAAAGTCTGAGTCTTCAGGTCCTTGGTGCTTCCAGTCTTGCTCTATGGATGTGAAACTTGGAGTCTGACAAAGGATCTGAGACGAAGACTTAACTCTTTCGGTACCAGGTCTCTTTGGAGAATCCTTCGAAATTGCTGGTCAGACTTTGTGTCCAATGAGCGGTTTCTGAGAGACTCAAATGAGATTTGTTACCTGTATAGTCCGTGAGCATCAGCTGTAGCTGTATGGACATGTGGCCCAATTTCCTGACGCTGATCCCACTCACCAGATTCTCTCAGCGAGAGAGCTTTGTGAGTGGAGAAGGCCAACGGGATGACCGCATCTATCGTGGTTGCAGCAGGTTGATCGACATCTCAAGGAGATGTGGATGGGCCAGGCATCTGCCTGGGGGGTGACCAGACGGAGCCCCCTGAGTATCGGTGGAAAGTGGACGCAGTGACGCACTGCTCCGACGCATGCTCCGACGCATGCTCCCATACCTATCCTTACCTTGTTCACAGAATTTTTTAAAAATAAAAATGGGGGTCTTGGGGGGGGGTTGCCCCCCAAAATAGGTATTTTCACTCTTCCAAGAAACGATACACACAATTATGATGAAACTTGACCACAACCTTCATCACTCATGATGTACCAAAGTTTGTTCATTGCAGTAAAAAAAAAAAAATCCATGAGGTATTTGCTTTCTTCTCCATTAAATATTTTGTGGGTTATCCATGCCTTCCAGTGGTTCCCTGGTTTTCTTATCCAGCCACTACCAGGTGAGCGCCCAGGGGTAATGCCCCTATGTTTTTTTGCCTCTGCCGATGAAGTCGTCGGCGGCATTATGTTTTCGGGTTTTCCATCTGTCCGTCCATGTTAATTATCTCCTGTCACCGAAGGTGGAAGGAGGTTATGTTTTCACCACTGTCTGTCTGTTTGGTTGATATGCAAATCCAGATCTGGATACGAGAATTATTTCATTTTTAAAAAGTGATTCTTCACCATTGATAGATGGGGTCAAAAGCGATATATTATAGCATGATATCTCAAAATTTTATTGGGCCCAATATGTTCTCCGATATCATGCATTGCCTGGCGGAGGTATGCACTCTACAGAGTGCCCTTCTAGTTTTCTGTTTTCTCTGAAACCACTTATCTGTTTGACACAATTTTCACCACAGGTATGACTACTCATGTAGAATGTATTAATGATAGTTATGACGTCATAGGCCACATCGTGTAGCAGCCATGTTGGAAAAAAAGAAAAACTTTGGACCTCTATCTCCGAAACCACGACATGGAAAAAGTTGAAACTTGGCACATGTGTCGTACTCCCCATGGGAAATAAATGATTTTTTTTTGATGACGTCATAGCTTCGTTATTCGTGAGGCCATTATAATTGCATACGTCGATCACTTTACCCAATGACCATGAAAATTTGAGGGTGATCTAGGGCTAAATTTTTGGGGAAAATATTGATGATGTCATCGGTCATGTGGTTCAGCAGCCATTTTCTTTTAACGTAAAAACCTTCAAAAAGTATTTTTCTCTGAAACGGCTGGACAGATCGAGGTGAAACTTTACAGGTATCATTACCTATCCATGAGGAACAAAAGGTTCTCCACCTATGACATCATAGGTCACAGGGTTTTGCAGCTATGATTTTCTGAAGAATAAACCATTAAAAATCTTCTCCAGAATAGCTTGACAGATCGAAGGGAAACTTCACCTACATGTTCCTCTATCCTTGGGGATACCAGGGTGTTCACGAATAAATCATAGGTCACATGGTCTGGCAGCCATAATGCGTTGAACAAAAAATCTTTCAAATTTTTTCCCCTTGAACTCCTTCAACAATAGACCGGTCAAAATAGTGATTTACCCACCACAAGTTGCAATAGTAATCATTCATGTTTTTTTCCACTCCAAATATGTTGTAGAATGACATACAAAATTCACCTTAAATCGAGCATTGGAACATTTCCATTTTGACCTCAGTTTGAGGCAGCATTTTTTCACAAATATCATAAAATAAAATTTTGGGGTAGGTCTAGATTTATGGTAATATTGTAACAATTCAAAACTTATCCCTAATATAGAGGTATCAACAGATTCATAATGAAAATACATTTCTAACAATACCATATGTAATGGTATTGACCTAAGATTATGTTTTTAGAGTTGATAATGTTTGGAGAATCTGACCAAAATAGTTATTTTGGATGTATGACCATTTCAGATTTAATTCCCAGTAAAGATAACTGAATGTCATTACTTTGTCCTATGTTATTGTGGTTGCCATAGAAGATACAATAAATGTACCAATAATTGAAAAGGGCTGAGGGCTGTTCAATTAAATATGCATAGGGAGAGAGAATCAGAAGGTGTGGGGGTAGGGCAAAATATATCCAGGGGATAGGTGAGAATTCTGAAAAGTTCTCACTCACCTAAAAGTCTGGAACATCTTATTTACAATTCTAATCATGTTTTTGTTTCTCTCAGGTTGAAGATATTAAAGATGGACAAGTGTGTCTTCTATAAGGAACCTCTATTGAGTGGACAAAAAACTGCAACGTTAGGTACCAAAGGATGTGAAGGCATTGCAAAAGCTAATGCATGTGCGTCTAGCAGTATAAGTACTGTTCCTGGACAAGTTGTGCATGTCAAGTGTAGAAAGGACTTCTGTTCTCCAAAGTGTATAGCTAGTGCCAGCAGAAGCGAGAATGTGACTCTGTTTCTTTCAGTAATACACCAAGTACATGCCAATCCACAGGAAATACATTTATTTATAAAGATAACTGCATATTCTGTGGCATCCAGATAAATTCCATGGCAAGGTAAAAAGTCATAAACTTATTCCAGTCAGATCAATGGATTTTCAAGATAAAATTAAGAAGTGTTGCAATGAACACAAGGATTTGTGGTCAGAAATTGTGAATGGTAGACTTGATTTGCACAAGATTTGCATGCTGCAGATGCAGTATACCACAACCTTTGCAGCACAAATTTTAGAACAGGAAAGCAGGTACCACAACAGTTCATGGCAGATGATAAAATCCAACCGAAACGATTTAAGCAGGGTAGACCTCCTGATTCGGCAAGGAAAGATGCTTTTAATCAGGTGCCATGTATTTGGAGGTCATGATGAGGAACAAATCTCAATACAGGATCTTATAAACAAAATGGAAGAGATATTGGTTGAGACTGGAATTGAACCATATGGATTTACCGACATGAAACATAGACTTGAGAAACATTTTGGAGACAAGATAACCATCACTGAGATTAGTGGAAAAGAAAATGTGGGCATTTCGACATAAAGCATCTTCTATCATCCATGACTTCTACTCCAAACCCAAGAAGTATGACCATGATGAAGAGAAATTAAGAATATAGAAACCGCAGCCAAACTTATTAAAAGTGATGTAAATTAGTGAAGCAGCCACAGGAATTTTATCCAAGCTCAATTGAAATATCTTCTACTGATAAGACTATGTCATCAATGTAAGATGGTGCCTGTGGACACTAACTTGAAGCCTGCACCTGACAATCTTCTGGAAGCCTTCAACTGCAATTGCAGAACTAACTGTAGTACACAGAGATGCTCATGTAGAAAATTTGGCCTAGAATTTCTCCAGCATGTGGAGAATGTAAAGCCTACACTGCTCTAACGCAATCCTGCCTGATCCAGAAAGTGATGCTGAGATGTATTATAATGTGTAATTTGTGACTGTTTTTTTCAAGGTGTTGTTTAGAAGTGACTTACTTGAAGTAGTTTAAAATATTTATTTTTCTTCATTAGATATACATGTCAGCTCTTGATAGCACTATAAAATAGTGATTGTTATGTAGTTTTAACAAATAGTGTAGTACTAGTTTACTAGTTACATGTAGTATTGAAAAGAAAATGGCTACCCTGGAATTGGACTGTTATTCACATGTACATATTACAAATGTGTTGTATATTTGCTTTTAGTAGCTTAGTACTTCTGGCTAGAATAGCTTTTTAAGTTTGGTGTTTTGCTATTTTAAATTCCATAGCAATAAATGGAGATAAAGTATAACATATCAGCACCCAGGAGGATTCCAAACTTCTAAGCATAAACGAATTGTCTGATTTATTTTATAGGAATATTGATTAGTGAAATTCCAGTAACAAAATAATTGTTTTATTTGTATAATGATTCATCATATATTTTATTTATGTTGGTAACTTATATTCTGTAAATATGTTGAGGTTTGCAGTAATATGACTTATGCCGAAATGGCCATTTGAAGGAAGAATTTTGGAATATGTTAACCCTCCTTCAATCTTCAGTAAATTGGTTATAGGCTTGGAGAAAGATATTATGTACACATTTAGGACACGGGGGACCAAAAATGAAAGTCATTGTATGATTAAGTTTTGCATATCATTTGTTAGCCAACATCATGGGGATTCAGGATCTATTTGGGCAGAGCTTAATTCTCCTCTTTCTATTGCTCTGACAGGTTCAAGGTCAAATAGACCCAAAGAGTATCAATTATCTGTATCAAGGAACCACTCATATCATTCTAAAATTGGTCTGATGGCTTAGATATGTAATACACTAATTGGAAACCACATATATGGAGAATATTTTGTTACCTGATATTTGACCTTGAGCGAAGAGGTCAAGGTCATATGAAATTAACAAATTGATCAAATTGATCAGTGTTCATTCAGGTCATAAATATAATATGCACATAAACTTAACCATAGAAATACATGCTGTGATGAACCAAACTAACATCTTAGGATTAAAAGTGCAGATTTCTTTAAAACGTTACGTACTTCCTAACGACCTTTGAAGTTCTGTATACTGAACACAAACTGGCCTTTGGATTGATTTTTATATCATAGGGCCATCTTGGTAAACTTATTCTATGGTTATAAAATCAAGCTTATAGCTACCAGTAATTTGTAGCAGCTTGGTAAATGCAATTTGTTATGTACTTCCTAACATTTTTGACCCAATCATGGAAGTGAACCTAAAAACTGGTATGTCGTAATGATCCATGTTGAAACTTGCCATTTTAAATCATCACTTTATGCAGAAGTAAATTGCTATTTAAGATGTTCTATCAGATGCATTTCAAATTTCTGGAATAAGATGTTGTAAGCTTCACTATGACTGGGGGAAATTTTGCAAAATCTGAGATTTTACACATTTGAAGGTGCCAAGATATGCAGAAGGTCATAAGAAATGTACTTTTCAAGGAATTGTTCTATTCTTATGTATAATGATATATATCAACAAAAAAATGCATTTTCAACCATTTTGGACAACATATACAATCATACATGTAACCCGTTTCTAAAAAATGAGCTATAAAAATGGGAAAAAAGGCTGTGTTTGGATAAAAAACATGCTTTGTAAGCAACTATATCCATAGGACCCAAAGCAAAGTATACATTTTCTGAAAGCACAGACACTTGGGCATTATATAACATTAAGATTGTTTATCTTATTAAAACTGGGTTCAATTTCTAAGCTTTCTCCTCATTTTGGACCACAGTGTACACAATACCATGCTACAAGCCAATCTCACTAACTACATTACATATTGGCAAAATTTAAAAACTGTGACAGTCAGAAAACATGTATATAGATATTCAGACCAATTGCGGACCTACTTTGGAAATTAAAAAATTGTGAATTTAAAAATGTCAACATGTATGTCTAAATTCGATAATTTTAGTGATAGGCAGAAATGTTTTTCTTCCGTCATGATGTTAATTTTAGTCTGCATCTTTACTTGTTGTGTTGTTTGAAAGGTAATTTCATTGTGAATCTAATGATATTAAATGAGAATCGGCCAGTAATTTGTCATGATATGGTCATGTTACTATACCCTCCCCCTATATTTTGGCTGTCGATTTTTTCTTCAATGTCACCTTAAACCGAGGTCAAAATGAAGCTGTTCCAATGCCCCGATTTAAGGTGACTTTTAGTATGTCATTCTATGATATATTTGGAGTGAAAAAAAACTTGAATGATTACTATTGCAATTTGTGGTGGGTTTGACCCTAAAATGGCCTATTTTGACCGGTCTACAAATCGACTTGAAATTTCACAGTTATAATCTCATCGTCATGCGGAATATACGTTGTAAATTTCATCCCAAACAGACATGGGTCGCCTGTAATATTCACTGACTGAAAGATTCCAGATGTTTCTTCAGATTTATTCCATGCCCAATATTGCACCTTCACCCCCCCCCCCCCCCGCTCTCCTGGACAAGTCCACGCATTATGTAGTGGGGGGGGGGGGGGGGCGGGAATGTCTACTCTCAAAGTGGAACCAAACAATTTGTATCCCTATCAATACGATATGTGACACCTCCTTTTTTTTCTTTAAAAAAATATTACATTCATATTATTATTATTATTATTTAAACAACCAAATCACTCTGAACAGATCAGCATAAACAGTATTTACAACAGATGGTGACTGCAATAGTATTTGTGACGTTTGTGTCGTCATTAGGTAGACTGCCTTCTGACACAAAGGGATTATTCTGCCTCACATACACATCCTGCACCAAGATATCAGTAACCACAATTCACAAATCCAGTCTATTAGGGGGTTTAACACGTCGCCCAAATCGTGTGATGCGAAAAGCTTCAGGTGAAGTCGCGGTTATTGTGGGATGTGTTGAAGTGGGAGAAGCTGGGTGAAGGCCAATCCGCTCTTGGTTGGGGAAGACCCAGGCTCAAGCTTGGACTTACTGGCAACGATTCAAAGTCAGGGACAACAAGAGGAGCAGGCTCTGCTGTTTTTAGCAGATGACGTCTGCTACACAAACACTACTGTTGCTGACTGGACTATGTATGACCTGGGACTTGCATGACTCACAGTTACCCTGGATTGATTCCACACCCTTTCCTTAATGCGAATACCATCATTTACTTCTAGTTTTCCCAAGGGCTTGGCACTGCAATCATAATAATACTTTTGTTTTTCCTGCAGTTTTAATAGTTTGTTCTGTACACCCGTCACCACTTTTAAGGTTGAAAACAGAATGTGCAGCTGTAGGTAATCTCGAATTTAGCCTTCTACTGTTCAGAAACTGAGCAGGAGAGTATTTCAGGCCAGTGATTGGAGTGTTATGGTACTCCAATAATGCAATATACGGATCGTCTGCTTTCCTCAACAACTGCTTAATGGTCCCAATGGTCCTTTCACTCATGTCATTAGACTGAGGGTATCGGGGACTCGAAGTCACAATTCTAAATCCCCACGCTTTGTCGAACTGTTGTAGCTCCCAACCAGCAAACGGCATGTTATCCGCTATCAATTCCTCTGGAATACCATTTCGCACAAACAGAGATTTTAAGTGAGTGACGACAGTACTCCCACTTTTATCTTTCAGCAGACATATTTCGGGAAATTTGGAAAAATAATCCACAACACAAAGGAAATTTGCCCCCGAAACTCAAACAGATCTGCACCCAACTTTTGCCATGGACGCTCTGGAACTTCATGAGGCATGAGAGGCTCTTTTAGATTACTCCTACGATATTGGGCACATTTACTACAACGGACCACAGTGTCTTCAATGTCCTTTGACATTCGAGGCCAGTAAACTATTTCTCATTCCCGTGCCTTGGTCCTGTCTATTCCAAGGTGACTCTCCTGGAGCTTCATAAGGACTTCCATTCTCATTGTGGCCGGAATGATGAGTTTGTCACCCTGGAACAATAGTCCCTCAGTCTCATGAATTTGATCCCTCATGGTCCAGTAATGGCGAACTACCTCGGGTACATGATGTTTGGAGGTGGGCCAACCGTATTTTGCAAGTCTCTGAAGCTCCACAAGACGGTCATCCTCTGATGTGGAATGCTGCATTTCCAATAACTTTCCTTTAGTGATGGGAAGAGTTTTGATGAAATTATGTACCATGACTTCCATGTACGCCACAAGGCCCTTGTCAATGGAATCATCCTGAATGTAGGCAAGTGACAATGCATCAGAAATATGTATTTGAGGGCCTGGTTTGTAGACAATGTCGACGGAGTACTTGAACAGTCTGAGAAGCATTCTCTGGAGTTGTGGTGAAGCTTTGCTGAGATTCTTCTTACTGATCATCTCAAGTGGCTTATGGTCTGATTCAATGACCACAGCTTTACCATACATGTACTGATTGAATTTTTCACATGCGAACACAATCACCAAAAGTTCCTTTTCAATTTGAGCGTAATTTTGTTCTGCTTCAGTTGGTGACCTGGAAGCGAAAGCTACTGGGTGACCTTCTTGCATGAGGCAAGCACCCAGGCCCACTTTTGAAGCATCAGCTTGTATCACAACGGCAGACTGGACATCGAA
>CM068963.1:106594090-106606346 GCA_035128595.1 Eptatretus atami
TGAGTTGGCACTGAAGTTGGAAAAAAAGATTGGTTGATGGAAAGCGAACATTCATAGCAAACTGGCGTTTTTAAAAGTTTTAGGTCAGTTATGCGATTAAACACAATTCTTGATGGATGCAATAAAGGTGAATTCAGAGAATGGAGAGAAGAAACGCTGGAACAGTTCGATTTTTTAGGCAAGGTATGAAGGAAAGGTCGAATTGAGAGCAGTCTGTTTAAATAGCAGAGTAGTGGCCATTCTGATTACGGTAAAGAGACCACACGTGTGAAGAGGAAGTGAAGCATCATAAAGAATCGTTTTTTGTTATTATTATTAAGTTTGAGAGAGTTTTCAAACAGATTAGGTCATGGAAGTGTTGTAGAAAAATGCGAGGAAGAAGAGGTGATGAAGAGAGAAGAAGAAGAAGAAGAAGAAGAAGAAAGAAGAAGAAGAAGAAGAAGTAGAAGAAAGAAGTAGAATGGAGAAAGGTAGTGTTTTTTTTGGGGGGGGATTTAAGATAAGAAATAGAGTGAATAGAAATTGAAGATGGGGACGTTAAGAAAGTGGGAGAGATAGAAATTGAAGATAATGGGAGAAAAAACAAATAAACACGATCATACACCGAGGAGAAAAAAGGGTAGGCCTCAAGCCTCAGGATAGGCCTCATGCACCCAGTAAGACAAGTTCACGAAATCTCACAAATAGCAAGCATTTTGAAACAAAACCGAACTAGGAACACACAGTAACATGTAGGTGAGAAAATAAACAGTTAAAACGGGACAGATAACGACCGGAAACTTAACTTTGAGATCGTGCAGTCAGGGACCCCAAGGAGACCTGCCAACGCTCCAAACCCAGAACCGGAATGTTGCTCAATATTTGGAATACATTGAAAGGAAAGACGAAATCATGAGCATTGTTTATCGTACAAAACATTTGAACAATAAAGCATTATCCTCGTTTAAGAACTGAGAACACAGGTTGTTACTCATGAACTTTCAGCACCTTCCAAAGGTATTGACGTGACGATTTCCATAACTTTTTACCTTGTCATAAACGAGGAGTAGATCGAGCACAATACCCTCTCCACAATGAATGCTCAGGTTCTCAAAAGGCACCGAGGTCAGGTGAGCAACATGTAGCTGACGCAGACAATCAATGTTTGGCTCACAAGGACCCTTGTAGTTTATGCGTTCCAGATAGGCCATCACATCCAACTTGTCTGTCATCTTGGACATCTAAAACAAGAGCACCAAATCAAAAAAAGTGGAGGTAGATTGAGTACATTTTATTTTTTGCTGTGTGGTCATGACTTCATCTCTAAATTCATGTGATTCATTTCGTGTTTGGCCCTCAGAACGACAACATGATGTGTCTGGTTTTTATAGCTGTAGAAAGTATGTGACTCACTTGGTTCATCGATATCTGTCCATGTATGTATCTAGTGCTTCTCAGAGAGGAGACGCCTTTTGAATGAGTGATTCACGAAAAAAAAAAAACTCAAACTTAATTGAAGTGAGAGGAATAAACAAATATTGGTGTAACAGCTCTGGACCGGATAAAATAATGCCTTTACATATATCTTACAACCATAGTTTTGGCAGATTAATTACTCCAAGACACATATTTTGTCCTTCCTCATGTGGAAGTTATGACAACTGCATTTTCATCATTCAATGGGAAAATCATTGGAAGCTTTGATGTGTAAAGTGTGAGGTGGAAGCAAGACTAAGTTTCATAGTCAAAAGCATGACATATTCCATCGACAAACTATCCCAATCCTGGGAAAATGTGTTACTGCCTGGAATGTGCTGTGCATAGGATAGACTAAATCTGCGCTGAGTATTGCCATCATAGGAAAACTTATTAATGGCTGGAGGAACCACCCTACCCCCAACCCACACCCCCATCCAAATAGCCCATCAAATAGGACATTCGCCCTGAGTCTTTATGAACAAACATTAAATATTTTATGATTTTGTTTACATTTTTCAGTTAAAAATGACTTGTTGGTATTCCCCGTGCCACCCCCACCCCTTTCCAAATGAACAACAGTAACATTGGAGGGACCCAGGTTTCTGTGCAAAACATATAATTCTTCCACAAAAATCCGAGCTCTTCCACGATATGGCAGACAGACAGACTAGCCGTGAAACATTCGAGATATTCTTAAAAATAAAAAATAAAAAAACTCATATACTTGGTATAAAATGGTAAATCTGATCTTAAGTATCATGATCCTTCTGTTATAACCTTCAATTTGCCAGAGCACAATGAAGAACTATAAGGGTACTCGGTAGAGCACATACCTCCACCACGTAATGTCTGATCCACGAGAACGTATCGGGCCCAATCAATACATTTTTGAAATATCGTGCTATGCAGTGCTATATCGTTTTTGGCCCCATCTCTCAATGGTGAAGAATCACTTTAAAAATTAAATAATTCTCGTATCTGGATCCGGATCCGGATCATCACCATATCGAATCAATTCGTCGTGGTCACACACCAACCGATCCACTAAATTTCATCTGAATCCGTCCACAACTTTTTGAGATATCGTGCTTTATATGAGTTTAGCCCCGTCGCTCAATGGTGAAGAATCACTTAAAAATGATCAGATCCGGATTCGGATCTTCACCAAAATTGAATCATTTCTTCCTTGTCACACACCCAACGTGTCTCCCAAGTTTCGTCCGAATCCATCTGCAACTTTTTGAGATATCGTGCTACTTATCATTTTTGACCCTATCTCTCAAAGGTGAAGAATCACATTAAAAATTCTTGTAGTCATATCCGGATCCGGATCTTCACCAAAATTTAATCGGTTCGTCCTCGTGACACACCCAACCTGTCCACAAAATTTCATCCAGGTCCGTCCAAAACTTTTTGAGAAATCCTGCACAAAATCTAACAGACAGACAGAGAGGGGTGAAAACATTACCTTCTTCACCTTCGGTGGTGGAGGTAACAAAGGCAAATCCTGCAAGGAAATGGCTCTGATCATATAGTTAAAGTACCTGATCATATAGTTACGAAAATGAGAGTTTATTTATTTTGGTATGACGTTTTCCTTTAATAGAGTGGAATGGTTGATGTAATTACTTCCACCTCCGAAGGTGGACGGGGGTTATGTTTTCACCCCTGCTTGTCAATCTGTTGGGTCGCCAAAATAGGTGACCCTTATTGTCAGTAATTCTGTCTGTTTGTTTGGATGTTTGTTCTGTGTGTTTGTCGTCAGCATTAATTGGTAGTACGTGGGCGATTTGACCAATCGGGTGTAGGTACATCTTTGACCTCGTGCTTTGGAATTTGTGATGGTTGCTAGGACGCTTTGTTCCCTAGCAACAACCGAAAACCTTCCAAATCGGTACCGTTCACGCGCAAAATCAATTCTGAAGCCATTATCCAGCATGGGTTATGAAATTGGCATGATGCTCTACAGGTGTGCTCTTCAACTATATTCCGGTTGTGATTATGGAGAATACTTTACCACACAGCGCCCTACATGGGGTTATGCGCGAAAATTGGCGAAAATGAAGGCCCCTAGCGACCAGGTGAGTGCATCGATCGAATGAACTTCTGCAGGTATTGGTCAAGGTACTATCTTTCCTCAGGACATATTGACCGATGTTCACTTAGTCAGGGGTCAAAGGTCAATTGTGCAAATCGTAATCTGGGAGTAGGAGTGCCTTCGCGCCAAGCTACTCCTCCTAGGTTATGGTCGGATGGTCATAAAATTCACAATGTCGTCTGGAATACATTGTGCACAGAACGACTCGAGCGGTTTTCGATTTGTATTGTTACCCCCACCCCCTCGAACTTTTGGATTTCCGATTTCAAACCGCATTTTCGGTCTTTTCATTCAAGGGATACGTAGGTTTCGTTGGAAAACTGAATGAGATTTGATATGCATAATCTTAAGGTGATTCCCTATCCGCTATATGACATCAATTTTGCTCGATATCTTATAGTTTCCATGCTCGGCGACCCATCGCCGCCTACCGGCTTGTTTGTCTGTTGCTTGTCTATGAGCAGGATATCTCAAAAAGTTGTCGAGGAATTCGGACGAAATTTGGTGGAACTGTTGAGTGTATGACAAGGACGAAATGATTTGATTTTGGTGAAGATCGGGATCCAGATATGATAATTTTAAAAGTGATTCTTCACCATTGAAATGTTGGGCCAAAAGTGACATATAGCGTGATATCTCAAAAAATTGTGGACAGATTCAGAAGAGACTTGGTGGACGAGTTGGTTAGATGACAAGAACAAGCCGGTTAGCTTTTGGTTTAGGTCCAGATGTAGATCCGGCCAATCAATAGGATACAAAACGTAAACTGTTCAGCCTGGCGGAGTTATGTGCTCGACTTCGTGCTTTTCTAGTTTTATTGTTGTTATTATGTGACTTAGAATTTAGTACATGCACAACTAGAGAGTTCATAGAACATGATACCCTGCACAGTGTTAAGTGTACACAGGAGTGCCTTGCCATTTGCATTCAAGCCAAAGAGTTCAATTTCTTTTCAACCTGATCGGAAAATCACCGCTTACATTCTTGAAAATCTCTGTGAATCCCAAATCCGCAAATTTTGGAGGTAATGGGGTAAAATCGGGTTAGGGAGTTCAACTTAAAAACTCGTCCAAACTGTAGCTTTAATTAACATGTTTGTGCATTGTTTTTGTGCTATTTGTTTTCATGAATTCCAGCACACTTTGAACCACATCCCGTCAGTCTTAGGAGAAACAGGACGTAGTTCACATTTGAAACAGACAATGAGCCTATTTAGAACTCCAAGTAAAAAAATTCAGTGAACCTTTAAAAAAAAAAGACAAAAAGACTGTACTTGACGCAGCAATACAATCGGTTGAAAAAAGATTCACTCAGATGCATCAAATTAGTTCTGTGTTTGACTTCCTGGATCATGTTCACCATTTACAGACTATAACATCAAATCTAGTGATGGAACATTTCTTGAAGCTCGAGCAAGCTTTACAACACGAGGACTCCAAAGGTGTTGATGCTTCAGATTTGTTCGGTGAATTGCGAGCCATTCCAAGACGAGTTCCAAAGTGGGCACGACAACAAGATGTTTTGAACTTTGTTTGTAAAAAATAATCTCACGGAAAATGTCCCGAACTCCTGTATTCCTGTCCGCATCCTCTTCACCCCTTCCTGTTTATATGACTCATGGTGAGCGAAGCTTTTCCAAGCTAAAGTTGATCAAAACACACATCCGTTCCTCAATGATGCAACAAACACTTGTGGGCGATCCACCTCGTCAACAGAACATGAAACGACACAAAGGATTCACCTGGAGGGACTGGTTCATACATTCGGTAAACTCAAAGCACGGAAAGTGGAATTCTTCATTGTAAAGATCAACTTTGTTGCAAGAACACCTGGTACGACATCACGTGATGCATATTACACATTGTGAAGCGCGTTTCTTCATGTACATATCCTGCGAAAAGTGTGGAACGTTGAGAACGTACAATCAGCATCAGATTCCCCTTTTGCTTGTAAAGTAAATCATAATTATAAAGGCTGAAGTTTTATTCATAGTAATGCACGACGTGCGTTTTCAAAAGTTAATTGTTGGGAAGGGGAAGCACAGAGCTGAAGGTTCTCAGATGACAAGTCGTACCAGCACCCGTCACCACGGAGACCGAGCACGAGCACACAATCAGCCTCTGTCAGGCCCCTCCACGTCTTTATTCCTTACCAGACTCTTGGGTTCGTTGGGAAAACTTAAAGTAGGTTCGGTCCCAACATTTTGAGGGGGGGGGGGGGGGGGGGGTCGGTGGGTTTCTATTAGTCTGTAGGCCGATGTAAGAGAGAGCAGTGATGTCGATGTATGTATTGTATGTATGTATGTGGTGTATGTATGTTGTGTTGGTGTATGTATGTATGTGTGTATGTATGTATGTGTGTATGTAGTGTTTGTGTGTGTGTTGTGTATGTATGTATGTATGTATGTATGTATGTTGTGTATATGTATGTGTGTGTATGTATGTATGTATGTGTGTATGTATGTTATGTTGTGTAGTGTATGTGTGTATGTGTTGTATGTATGTGGGTGTTTGTTTGTTGTATGTAGTGTATTGTTATGTGTGTATTGTATTGTTGTGTATGTATGTGTGTATGTATGTGTGTATGTATGTGTTGTATGTGTTGTAATGGTATGTGTGTATGTATGTGTGTGTTGTATGTATGTGTTGTATGTATTATGTGTGTTTTAGTGTGTGTATGTATGTGTGTATGGTATGTATGTGTGTGTTATGTGTTGTTTATGTGTGTGTATGTGTGTTTGTATGTGTTGTATTGTTATGTGTTGTGATAATATGTGTTGTGTATGTGTATGTTATATGTGTGTATGATGTGTGTTGTTATGTATTGTAGTGTGTGTGTATATATGTGTGTGTATGTTGTATGTTATTATGTGTGTTATGTATGTGTGTGTATGTATGTATGTGTGTGTGTATATTTGTATTGTATGAATATTGTGTGTGTTATGTATTGTGTGTATGTATGTATGGTTGTGTGATGTGTATGGTAGGTGTGTATGTATGGTGTGGTGTAGTGTGTGTTGTATGTATGTACAGTGGGAGAACAAGTATTTGATACACTGCCGATTTTGCAGGTTTTCCCACTTACAAAGCACGTAGAGGTCTGTAATTTTTTTCATAGTACACTTCAACTGTGAAAGACGGAATCTAAAACAAAAATCCTGAAAATCACATTGTATGATTTTTAAATAATTAATTTGCATTTTATTGCATGAAATAAGTATTTGATCACCTACAACCAGTAAGAATTCCGGCTCTCACAGACCTGTTAGTTTTGTCTTTAAGAAGCCCTCCCATTCTCCACTCATTACCTGTATTAACTGCACCTGTTTTGAACTCATTATCTGCATAAAAAACAGCTGTCCACACTCAATCAATCAGACTCCAACCTCTCCACAATTGGCAAGACAGAGAGCTGTCCAAGGACATTAGGGACAAAATTGTAAGCCTTGCACAAGGCTGGGATGGGATACAGGACAATAGGCAAGCAGCTTGGTGAGAAGGCAACAACTGTTGGCGCAAATATTAGAAAATGGAAGAAGTTCAAGATAACAGTCAATCTCCCTCGGTCTGGGGCTCCATGCAAGATCTCACCTCGTGGAGCCTCAATGATCATGAGAAAGGTGAGGGATCAGCCCAGAACTACACGGCAGGACCTGGTCAATGACCTGAAGAGAGCTGGGACCACAGTATCAAGAAAACCATAAGTAACACACTACGCCGTCATGGATTAAAATCCTGCAGCACACGCAAGGTCCCTCTGCTCAAGCCAGCGCATGTCCAGCCCGTCTGAAGTTTGCCAATGACCATCTGGATGATCCAGAGGAGGAATGGAGAAGGTCATGTGGTCTGATGAGACCAAAATAGAGCTTTTGTTTAAACTCCACTCGCCGTGTTTGGAGGAAGAAGAAGGATGAGTACACCCCAAGAACACTCCAACCGTGAAGCATGGAGGTGGAAACATCATTCTTTGGGGATGCTTTTCTGCAAAGGGGACAGGACGATGCACCGTATTGAGGGGAGGATGGATGGGGCCATGTAATCGTGAGATCTTTTGGGCCAGCAAACCTCCTTCCCTCAACAAGAGGCATTGAAGATTGGGGCGTGGCTGGGTCTTTTCCAGCATGACAACGACCCGAAACACAGCCAGGGCCAAACAAGGAGTGGCCTCCGTAAAAGAACGCATCTCAAAGGTCCTTTGGAGTGGGGCCTAAGTGTGGCCCAGTCCTCCCAGACCTAATACCCGGATAGAAAATCTTTGGAGGGAGCTGGAAAAGTCTGTGTTTGCCACGCAGCCCCGAAACCTGAAGGATCTGGAGAAATCTGTATGGAGGAGTGGGACAAAATCCCTGCTGCAGTCTGTGCAAACCTGGTTAAGAACTACAGGAAACGTTGATCTCTGTAATTGCAAACAAAGGTTTCTGTACCAAATATTAAGTTCTGTTTTTCTGATGTATCAAATACTTATTTCATGCAATAAAATGCAAATTCATTATTTAAAAATCATACAATGTGATTTTCAGGATTTTTGTTTTACATTCCGTCTTTCACAGTTGAAGTGTACCTATGATAAAAAATTACAGACCTCTACGTGCTTTGTAATGGGAAAACCTGCAAAATCGGCAGTGTATCAAATACTTGTTCTCCCCACTGTATGTGTGTATGTATGTGTGTGTATGTATGTGTGTATGTATGGTGTATGTGTGTGTATGATGTGTATGTATGTATGTGTATGTGTGTATGTATGTGTGTATGTGTGTATGTATGTGTGTATGTATGTATGTATGTGTGTATGTATGTGTGTATTGTATGTTTGTATGTATGTGTGTGTATGTATCTATGAGTGTGTGTATGTATGTGTGTGTATATATGTGTGTGTATGTATGTGTATGTATGTATGTATGTATGTATTATGTATGTTATGTATGTTATGTATGATGTATGTGTGTGTATGTGTGTGTATGTATGTATGTATATATGTATGTATGTATGTATGTATGCATTTGGAAGAGAGCGGGCATCATCTTCTCTTCTCTCTTACAGTGTAGGTACTTAATCCAACCACTCCTCGGTTCTCCTTCATCGGATAAATGGTTCATCGTGGAATGAAGACGTAATCCAGCTCGTGAAGTCTCGTCCCTTGTTCATCGCCGCGGTACACATTATTTAACAAGTAAAATGTGACCCTTTCAACAGAAAGGAAGGAAAACATGAAAGGATTGAAACGCCTCATCATCATGTTGTGAGATCTGAAACCATCGCAATATGTTCCCTGTACTGGATGTGATCCACTGTGATCATATAACACAAACGTGCACGGTTCGGCCGTGTGACACCTGTGTCCACGGTTCGGCCGTGTGACACCTGTGTACAGCGGTTCGGCCGTGTGACACCTTGTCCACGGTTCGCCGTGTGACACCTGTGTCCACGGTTCGGCCGTGTGACACCTGTGTCACGGTTCGGCCGTGTGACACCTGTGTCCACGGTTCGGCGTGTGACACCTGTGTCCACGGTTCGGCCGTGTGACACCTGTGTGTACACGGTTCGGCCGTGTGACACCTGTGTCCACGGTTCGGCCGTGTGACACCTGTGTCCACGGTTCGGCCGTGTGACACCTGTGTCCCACGGTTGCGGTGCCGTGTGACACCTGTGTCCACGGTTCGGCCGTGTGACACCTGTGTACACGGTTCGGCCGTGTGACACCTGTGTACACGGTTCGGCCGTGTGACACCTGTACACACGGTTTGGCTGTGTGACACCTGTGTCCACGGTTCGGCTGTGTGACGTCTGTGTACGGCTCAGTTCGACGTGTCGTCATCGTAACCTAATTAAAGATTTGTAAAATAAATTTCTTACCACAAATGAACGTCCGGTTTGAACAGGCTTCGTTTGAATCGATAGCTCGGTGCTCGCTAAAGTAGAACCGAGTAAATCCTGATCTCCTCAGATGTGTCTCAGACTCGTGTGAATCCCCTGCAATGCGTCCTCCTCGAACTTGATCCCTCGGTGGGCGTGTCCGTGGTTCGGTGTACACTGTTCCCTGTGATTGTGACACGTCTTACTTACAAAATACTGCACCGAATATGTATTGTGGTTGCCATGACAGCTCAGCATTGTGAAACGGAGTTTCTACAACATATTATTACTTCAAGCGAGGGAAACCTCTCTGGAGCACAAGGCGATGTTGGCCGAGGGACGTTAGGATGGAGTCGGTGGTGCTGTGCTCCCCTCTGAGTCGTCTGGGCATATTTTTTGTGATATTGTGGGGTTGGAACCTTCTAAAGACGCCGTCTCAGTGCTGCGTCATCAGGGGGTGTTCCCTCTCGAAACAAACGATAATTCAGAGGGAGCTGTAAAAGCGGCTGCACTGTGAACAAACGATCCATTAAATGATCGACCAAACAATCAACCGAAGTGTAATTCCTTGGGATGGGAAAGATGCCACTGTGAATGAAAAAGGGTAGGTCACTGTGTTCCCATAGTCCGGTTAAATTCCTGTGGCCAAGTGTTTAATGGGACATGTAACTGAATTAAGGAGTATGGATGGTTTGATTAAGTTCATCTAAGAATGAATTGGGTTAGAACATCGGAGATAAGTACTGTACTGTACATGAATTGTGGACAAAACACAGGGCTGCCACTACTACTACAACCACTACAACCACTACTACTACTACTACTACTACTACTTATTTAACACCCCAATTATTTCCACCCTCTTGTGAGATTGGCTGGGGAGTGGGGCAAACCTTTGATCCAAGTCTTCAATGAACCGGTTGCCCAGGTCTGACGTTCATTGTAGGTGATTGGAGAAAGAAATATATAATTTGTTCAGGCCTCGGGGAACAGATCAGATGACAACTCGCCTAGTCTTTGCAAAAGACAATGGATGACATCAACATGACATTCAACGAGGTGCTCAAACCGTCATCTAAAGAAAGGAGAAACTGGCATTTCAGGCGTTAACCCTTCATCTGAGCAAAAGAGACAAAAGGGACAGGAATGAGGGTTAATATATAGTGGGGGTGAGTCAGAGCTGGGTGGGTCATACGCAGAGGTGGATTAGGATTTTTTGGGGACCCTGGGAACAAAAAATATTTAGGCCATAAACATCCCCCAAACAACACGAATGGGTCAAAATGCATTCACACATAGACTCCATTCAATGTTAAACTGAGTTAATGAAGCATAAACTACACAAGAAAAATAGCAATCAGAGATTGCAGATCCTTGCTCGGACTTGTTTTGCATGATGTTTGTGTGGTTTTGTATGGTGTATTTTGTGTGGTGTTTGTGTACTGGTGTGCTACGTAATTAATAATGATAAACATAACTAGAACTGCCACTTTATAATTGCTGCCAGTGATGACTACGTAACAAGACGTCCTGCTTTGATGCAACCCCGCTTTGATTGGACACCTGACCCTGACCCATGACGCTTATTATTATTCAACTGAATTCAGAATGGAATGAAAATAAATTCAATTCAAATCAAATGGAAGACCAAACAGGTACAGTCGTGCATTGGAATATTCAGAAGGAACCCAAACAGGAAAAAAAAGCAAATATGAAGTCATCAGGAGGAAGCTGGATAGGATTCGGGTTTCAACAAGTAACTGCTCCTCTACCCTCAAACCCACCACAGACCTGAGCCTCATCCTGGTGGAGGAGTTGCTCTCTTCATCAAATATTTGATTCCTCACTCTCCATGTGCTGCCCTCACTCCACCACACCACCAGGAATACCTCTGGCTACGGCTTCCCTCCACTCCCACCTCATGTTTATATGTGTACTCTACCGTCCACCAAACAGTGATGACTCCATCTACACCTCACTATCCGAAAGCATGGACCGACTTCTATACACTCATCCAAACTCTCTCTTCCTCTTATGTGGTGACTTCAATTGTCATCATGCCAGTTGGCTGGGTGTGGGTACCTCTCTCACCTGTCACGGCACTTCAGCAAAAGACTTTTGCGAGACATTGGGACTGACTCAATCGGTCAATTTCCCGACCCGGATCTCAACCAACGGTACTCCATCTCTTCTGCATCTGATTTTGACAAATTTCCCTGAAAATATCTGCTGTTCTTCCTCCGCTCCAATCGGTTCTTCTGACCACGTCCTTGTCAAAGTGGACATCTCTCTGGCTATAAATCAGAGAACCACCTCAGCGCCATTGAGTCTGGGATTTCACTCAAGCCGACTGGCAGGGTCTCCAAGCAGCCATCAAACTTCTAGACTGGTCTCCCATCGCTACTTTCTCCAATATCAACTCATCCTGGGAATTCTTTCAAAGAAACTTGCTCTCTCTCTCATGCACAGATTTATCCCCTCTCGTCTTCAGTTGCCCTACCCTTCCTCCCGCCCTTGGTTCACTGAAGCTTGTGGCGAGGCAGTTGTCCTTAATCAACTTGCCTTTGCCTTATGGAAAGCAAACCCAATTGAGGGTAATCTCAATTCCTTCCATAAGGCTTGGAACAAGTGTGTGTCGACACTCAGGAGAGCCAGGAAACAACATCTTTCGAATAGCAAGTCTGAACTCTCAAACTTCTCTCCCTCCTCAAAATCTTGGTGGCATCTAATTAAATCTGTTTCTGATGTATGTTCCCCCTCCATCCCCTCTCTCACCTCAAATGGCCGCACTGCTGATACCACATGTGAAAAGGCTGAATGCTTAAATTCGGTGTTTGGATCGAAATCT
>CM068963.1:106633843-106654789 GCA_035128595.1 Eptatretus atami
ATTGACTCTTTGTGAAAAAACCGTCCTTCCTCAGCGATGCTCGGACTGATCCCGAAGCCGATCACCTCAAGACCGTTCGCGCTGGCTGGCGGCTCTCTCCGCTCTCTCCAACGAAAGCGCAGGTCGCGCAGCACAGCAGGCTCAGCACGCTCTCCGTTCTCGCGTGTCCTCCGCCTCCTGGACTTCGCCGCCGCCTGGTGTTCTCCCGACTCAGACTTACCGACTGATTCCACCGACTGCCTCACTCTCAAACTCCCCGACTGGCGCTCTGCGCCCCTTTTTATAGGGGTCGGACGAATCGGACCTCCGCCCTCGACCCGCACAGGCCCCCCATTTCTCCTGTGATCCGAATTCCGAGGCGAAGCCCCACAGACGGACGTGCGCGAGATCACCGCGCAGCCAACAAAGCAAACCCCGCGTCTGTTTGCAGCGACGCTGTTCGCTGGAACTCCGCCTTACCTGCGCAAAGATGAGCTTTGCGAGTGAAGGTGAGGCGATGTTATTCGGATTGGGAGATGCGGTTTAGGAGAGTCGTTGTTATGAAGCGCGTGGTGCGAGAGGGTGGTTGGTGGTTGACGTGTGTGGTGGTGGCGGGGGGGTGGCAGAAGGTGTTGGTGAGTGGCGTGATGGAGAAGGTGGTTGGCTGGCTTGTGTTGGTCCAAGATACGATAGTAAAGAAAAAGGGCTAACTCAAAGATCACAGCCCTGTCCAACACGGGATAATTCACATATAGAAAACGGGTGGGAAATCTAACTGAACACGACTTAGTCGGCATAATAACTAGGGACCTATATAGTGTTCTGCGAATTTCCACAGCCGTAGCAATATATATATACATATAATATATATAGTATATATATATATCTATATATATATATATATAAAGGTATATATATATATATATATTATGGGAATTACAACCAGTAAATAATAGCGAATGCAGTGATCTTCATACTTAACCTGTGCACATGAGAAATAAAAATAGAAACAACAACAACAACAACAGAATACCCTGGCAATTTGGAATCCGATGTCGTTGGCTATGACCCTTTTGCTTCGACGTTTTTTAAACGCTGTGCGTGTATAAACTACGATTGTGTTTTATTTCTATCTGTGAATATTACTAACGCGTGCACATGAGCAGAATAGGAAACACAACAACACAATACCCTGGCCAATTGATCCGTGCCGTTGGCTATACCCTTTTGCTTCCGTTTTTTTTTTGCTTCTGGTTTTTTTTTGTTCCGGTTTTTGCATGGGAATGATGCATGCCGGAGATAAAGGCATCGTCGGGAGACATGAAGACCAAAAATATCAGACAATGTGAATATTTCCTCACTGATTTTAATAAATATCTCCGCACATCATCAAAAAAAATTTTTATCGTGATTTAAACCTTATTGATCGCTAATCCGATAGTAACCGGAAAATTGCATTATACAGTTTAACAAGTTAAGTAAAGTCAGAAGCAATGTTAAGAGATTCTACGTTCGCTTCTAGTATTTATTTTTGATGAGATCCTGTCTTAGGCGGTTCTGTATTGTTGTTGTGAAGGTAAGTTGAGTTATATGTTTGAGGTAATATTAATTTTTGAGATGAGATCCTGTTCTAGGCCGTTTATTTTGTTGTGAAGTATGTGAGGTATAATGGTGAGGTAATTATTAATTTTTTAGATGAATCCGTTCTTTGCGGGTGTAGTTGTCGTGAAGGTAATGTTGAGAATTTTTTTTTTCAGATTAGATCCTGTGCCAGTGTGTAGTGTGTTGCTGAAGGTTAATAATTGAGCGTCATATTTATTTTGCAGATGAGCATCCCTGTTCTAGGCGGTGTTTGTTGTGACTGTATGTTAATGGTAAGATTTATTTTTCATAGCAAAAAGACTGTTTAATTTGATATATTTAAAAACGAATGTAAGAAGTTCTACTTCGCTCTCTAGCTGTTGCCTATGCCAATTTATTCACAAAGCTCAGAAGCCAAACCGGAATCACAAAGAATATCAAGTGGAGATCAGCCTCTGGTACCTGTGGACAACACCTCGTTATTACATCACTTTCCTGGTTACCAAGAACGATGCTTATGTTAGGCGCCAGTCTGGAATCCTCATATTTACTATTTATTCTGTCCTCATAGCGTTGACTCTGTACCAATAGGACAGAAGAAAAACACTGCTCCCACACATTTAACGATTCACAAGAGAGAAATCAAACACAATCGACTGTTTATTTACACCGCTCAGCGTTTTAACATTCACTGTTTAACGTCGGTCCTAGTTTTTATTTCCCACAACATTAGGACTCTCTTAGCCGTTCTCTTTAAGATCGGATTGGAAGAAGAGACGAATAAATAGTGGGGGAGGTAGAGGATGGTTGATTGCCCTTGAATGGGAGAAATAATGAGCAAGTAATGAGAGTGGATGATTAATGAGAAGGAGAAGAAGTAGAGAGGAGAAGAAGAGTATTAATTTGAGAATCACAAGTGAAATGCCCAGGTGTGTAAAAATCCCCTGTTCTGCAGAACAAGAGGCTTATAATGAAGAACCGGAACCCAGTTTCATCAAGGAAGCCGATGTTGCACGTCCCGGCATCCTCCGGTCTGACGTACCACGAAAATACGTTCCATTGTGCAATGGCATCGTCATCCACGAGGTGGTGATATCAACAAGATAACACCGTAATGGAGGCAGGGGCAAGTCAAGGGGAAAAATAGGAGACACTTGGTACTGTGGGTATGCGCAGCGGAGCCTGGCGACGTGGGCAAAATAGTGTGAGTGGTCACGTGGTCCGCGGCAAAAGTGTGGGCACGCGCTTGAGCATTGAGTCCGGCTATAGGTAGCGCGCTTCGAAACGCAATAGACACAGAGTTACAGCAGCCTCACGGATCGACAGCCTTCACTCTCTCCCGCAGGCCAACCGGTACCATAAACAGTTGACGACGAGGACTGTTCGGATCGACGCGTGCAGTGTGCAGCGTTCAAGATGTGCCCATTTCACGCGCATTGACTTTGAGTGGTGTCGATCACGCTACTTATTCGGTGTGGCGTTTCGTTACGGACATTAGAGTCGCCGCGGCACACGAAACAGCCGATATCTCACCTGTCGCGCGAGTTCACGGAGTGGGACAACGGACGGTTTGAGGGATTTCACCGAGCTCGCGCGGACGAGTTCGACCACCTGCGAGGAGCCCAGGGAGCGGCATCGCGCCGCACGCACAGTTTGCAGTCCGCGTTGTCAAGCACGAGAGTGAACAACGCAACGCTGCGCGCGGAGTCGTTTATTCCGCACTTCTCGGAGTTCGTTTTATTCTGCTTACAAGCCTCGAGAATGTTCTGCCAATGCCACGCTAAAAGACGAGACACTTGGGTTCACTCAGACGCGCAAAGGCAGTCGCACGCACGCTGCGGGGATGTCCGAGCCTCGAGGCGCAGGGCGCGGCGGAGGGCTCGCAAGGTCGCCACGGCCCGCACGCACGAACTTCTTCGAGTCGTGAACCAGAAGGTACAACCGTTCAGTCAGACGCAGCCTGAACGCTCTGGACATCGACGTGTGTTGCCGAGGTATTGGCGCCATCATAACGGTCGTGGATGGCGGTGTGCGGAAGCGACCCAACTCCGATCGAGGCCTACGCCGGTACGGTGTTCTTGTCGTGGCGTACACGTTTGGCGCCCCGGTCGGAGTCCTGCAGTCTGGGCTAGTGATCCCGGGCGTTCCCGGAGCAGGACATACTGCCGAAGTTGAGCCTGGGTCAATGCGTTCAGGGGGTGGTAGACCAATGGTAGTGTGGTCGGAATGATCGGCCATCGATCGTGTTTCCGAGTGGAAACCGGAGCGGCCGAGCAGCGTGCGGCATAGCGAGCGCACCGCTCGTGCACCCCCGGTCTCGCCTTGCGGGTCTACCCTCGCATTCACACTTTATACCGGTGAAATCGGCTACCGCAGTTGCAGGCAACACGTCTTGGTAGCCCATCAAGTCACGCATCGGCGCTCTCGCTGTTCGTCGTGCGAGGGAGGGGCTCGCCCTTTTGGGTCGGAGCGGGTTGGCCCGGCATTCAACGGACGGGACGGCGCCAGCCATGGCCTTGAGTCCCGTAGCCGGCCCGAATTAGTCCGTGTCGGCGCGAGGAGAGGAGTTCCTGTTTCGGGGTTCGTACCTCCAGCTGCACCTGGATCTCCTTCGGGGCCTACCCCCGTTTGGCCGGGCCTCCCCTTCAAGACCCCAGCGAGGTTCCTGCGGAGGAGCCGCGCCAATGCACATGGGTTTCCGTCATGTTTCTCCAACTACATATACGTTCCGAAGCAACGGGGGAGCATGCCAGCTGCGACGGGCTCTCGTCTTGCGTGCATGAGGCGTCACCTTCGTCAGATCAACCACACCGGGTTAGGGTGTGGCACTGGGCCAGGTCACCCCCATGGCAGTCGCGGTGATCGGCGCTTCATGAGATCGAACGCCGTGTCGTTCACTCCACGGTTTTTCCCAGAGGGAATTGGAGCAATCCGGCGCGTTCAGAAGTTCGTGGCGCGACTGTCGATGGTTCTCTTTCAGCATGCAGATAGGCGGCTCGGCCAGCGGTTCGTCTCGACTCCGTGACGGTCAAGAAAGGGCGGGACAACTGCATGTTCATAAATGGGTGTGAATGTTCGATTCTCGCAGCACGAGTAATTCAACTTGGTTTGTAAAGCAAATGCGACGGGCCCTGGGCTGCATTCAATGTTTTGGTTGGATCAATCGGCATGATGATCGATATATTCGCGTTGATGGTCGGTATGAATGATGATCGCGATGACTCGGTTTGATTTAGTATCGTGGGCATTCGTTGAAAAATAAAGAGGTCTGTTCAAACCTCGGTGACTGGGCAGCTCGCGGTTCGTGGATGTTCGTGTGTGGGATTATGAATGGAACGCGCTTACGAGGGATGCAAACGACTGGTCTGTTGCCTTATGATGACGATGGGCGATGTCTTCTGGTTGGTGCGCGGTCTGGTGGCGAAGTGCAGGGTGTTCGCTTTCAGCGTTCGGCGCCGTAGGCGCACCTCTAATCTTGCCAAGGTCAGCCACTCTGCGCCTGGGGCTTGCAGACTCAGGTTTTACCCTGATTCGTCCTGTCTCAGGAGTTCGATTTTGGAGTGTCACTCGACTCGCCGGATAGCGTGAGCATGAGCCGCCTGGGGCGCTTCTCTGCATAGTGATACTGTGTTCCCAAACTTGTCTCTTTATATTCTTTAACACGCCAGGGTTTTTTTTTTCTGGTCTGCACCACATGGTTCGTCGTTTGCAGCTCGGTACTCGAGCATCTGTCCACTGCATTTTGGAAATTCAACTCGAACGGATGTATGATGCTGGCCAGGTTAAAACAACGGCTTAGTGTGGCGTTGTGCGGGATGAAGCACGGTTTTTTTTTGTTTTTGTATGTGTATGCTTGCTAATTGGCTTATCGTCATCTTATGCCATTTTGCTTTCCTTTTTGCGCGCGAATTGCCTTTCTGATGTAGTGACAATGACTGTTGTTATTATCATTTTTAATCATGTTTTTAGTGGAAGAGTGTTGGTGTATGGGCACGGAGCCTGCGAATCGGGGCAAAGTGGTGTATGGTCACGTGGTCCGGCGGCATAAAGGTGTGGCACGCCGCTGAGGCATTGTATCCGCATATGGTACGCGCTTCGGGATACGCAATAAACAGAGTTACGCGCAAGCCTCACGACTCTGCGATTTCTCACTGCTCTCCCCGAGCCAACCGAAGACATAACCCAAGTGAACAGGGTAATTTGAGGTAAATTTATTTTTGCAATGAGATCCTGTTCTAGCCGTTTATTTGTTGTGAAGTAATGTTTGAGGTAATGTAAAATATTTATTTTGCAAATGAGATCCTGTCTAGCGGTTGTAGTGTTGTTGAAGGTAATTTGTTGGAAGTTATTATTTATTTGTTCCATTGCAAAAACGGTTTAATATGATATTATTTAAGAAGGCGAAATGGAAGAAAATTCTACGTTCGCTTCTAGGCTTTTGCCTATTCCATATTAGCGAACGCAGTGAGCTTCATACTTAACAGTGACACGATGAAGAATAGGAACAACAACAAAACACATACCCCTGGCCAATTGGAATCCGTGTCGTTGGCTATGACCCTTTTGGCTTCCGGTTTTTTTTTAAACGCTGTGCGGTGTTAACACGATTTGGTTTTATTTCTATCTGTGATAATACTTAACGCGTGCAATGAGAAGAATAGGAAACAAACAACGCAACAAACACCAATACCCTGCAATGTAATCCGTTGTTGTTGCTATGACCGATTTTGCTTCCGGATGCTTTTTTGCTTGGTTTTTTTGTTTCGGTTTTGTCATGGGAAATGATGCATGCCGGGAGATCATTGACCGGAAAGTGTTTATTATTATTCAATATTTTTTCCCCAAAGTTAATTTAACTTCCGAAAAGTGATTTTATTTTCATGACAGGAAGTGTTATTTTGTATTAAACATTACGGTATAGATTTTGAAACTCTTCCGACTTTTAATTTCTTTATTCTTGGACTAAGTGATCGTTTATTTATTTATTATTCCCAATTATTTGTTACCAAATAATTTTAATAAAGATATCTCCCGCTTCATCAAAAATATTTTTTATCCATAATTACATTATTTGTTCGTGATCGAATCCAGCCGAAGTAACGGAATTGCGATCAAAAATCATCAGCTGTGCTCGCTACACGTACCACGTATAGTGGCAATATACAGTTGTGAACAACTTTATGTAAGTCAGAAGAAGCGAATGTTAAGAAGAATATCTCACGCGCTTCTCGGCTTGCCTATCCATTTATTAAAACTCAGAAGCGAACCGGAATCACAAGAAGAATATCAAGTGAGATGCAGCCTCGGCAACCTGTGAAACAACACCGCTCGTTATTTAACATTCACTTCCGTTACCAAGAACGATGCTTTGTTATGTGCTGAGTCTGAATCTGCCATATTTACTATATCTGTCCTCACTATGCGTGACTCTGTCAGAATAATAAACATGTCCCACACGTTTAACATTCACAAGATAGAAATCAAACACCATCGTGTTTATACACCGCACAGCGTTTAATATTCTGTTTAACCGGTTTCTCTGTTAAACATTCGCCTTGGTTTTAAGTGCGGTCCTATTATATTCCACAAACATTAGGACTCTCTCAAGTGTTCCTCTTAAAATCGGTGATGTGGAATAAGGCGAGAACGAATAATAGTGCGCCGAGATGAGGATGTGATTGCCTTGAATGGAAAAAAATAATGAGAATAATGGAAAGAGTGGATCAATAATGGGAAGAAGAGAGAAGAGGTTATTAATTGAGTATCACAAGTGAATCCATCAGCTGTGAAAAATTCCCCTTTTCTCTATCTCCCGCCCCCCCCCATTTCTCTCTCTTCTCCTCCTCCCCCCCCCCCACTTTCTCTCTCTCCCTCTTTCCCCCCCCCACTTTTCTACCTCTCTCTCACTCCACCTCTCTATCTCTCCTTCCCCTTTCTCTATCCTCTCCCCCCATTTCTCTCCTCCCTCCTCCCCCCCCACTTCTCCTCTCTCTCACTCCCTCCACCTCTCTATCTCTCCTCCCACCACTTGTCTCTCTCACTCCCCCCCCCTTCTTCTATCTTCCCCTCCCCCCATTTCTCTCTCTCCCCCCACTTTCTCTCTCTCTCACTCCTCCACCTTCCTATCTCTCCTCCTCCCCCCTGTTCTCTATCTCTCCCTCCCCCCTTTCTCTCTCCCCCCTTTCTCCTCTCCCCCTTTCTCTCTTCCCTCCCCCCCCTTTTCTCTCTCCTCGCATCCCTCCACGCTCGTCTATCTTCTCCTCCCCCACCCTTTCTCTCTCTCCCTCCCCCTTTCTCTCTCTCTTATCTTCTCCTCCCCCCCCCCCCTTCTCTGTCTCCCTCCTTCCCCCCGTTTCTCTCTCTCCCTCCTCCCCCTCTACTTTCTCTCTCACTCCCCCACCTCTCTATCTCTCCCTCCCTACCCTTTCTCTCTCTCTCTATCTCTCCCCCGCCCCCCCCCCCACTCCCCCCCTTTCTCTCTCTCACTCCCTCCACCTCTCTATCTCTCCCTCCCCCCCTTTTCTCTCTCTCTCCCACCCCACCACATTTCTCTCTTCTATCTCTACTTCCCCCCCCTTCTCTATCTCCCTCCTCCCCCCCCATTTCTCTCTCTCCCTTCTTCCCCCACCCCCCACTTTCTCTTCTCTCCCCCCCCCTTCTCATCTCTCTCCCCCCCCTTCTCGCTCTCTCCCCCCCCTTTCTCTTCTCTCCTTCAATTCTTCAACAGGAGCGTTCGCCAGCTACTTACCTTTGCCCTTGGTTACACGCTGGGATCGTGTTCGTCTTGTGTTGCCTTCACAAGTAGAAAAAGATCCAAAACACATAGTTCTCAGTATCTTGGCACAAAGGGATTAACATTTCAGTATCAAGCAGGAGTATCCTTTCCACGGCAGGAATGGCGATGAAATTGTGAACTGGGGGAAAAGAAATAGGGACAACCGACCCCCCCATGGAAGTTACCTGATCCTGGCCTGTTTGAACCCAAATTGTAAACTTTCTCATTGTGTTTGTGAGAAAAGATGTGCAAGGAAATTTACACGACCGCCATTTTACATTGTTGCAGTCACGTGATTGCCTTGACCTCCCAAAATTTAAACAACCTCTCCCCTCACCTCATGTTATAACCCAAATTTGGAAAACATTGCTCACTGGTGGTTTTAACATGCCTGGTGTTGACTCAATGTGAGGGTGTGGGCTTGAATCCTGGGATCCTGAGTTCAAATCCTGGCTTGGCTGTTGAATTAATTACCCGGTGGGGTTGACTCTGCCTATCTCTTCTGAGGTCGCAAAATGAGGCAGCTTGCTGTATTCCCTGTGTGGATTGGTGAATCCTCCAGGAATTGTGCCCAATAGCAAGGACACTGCTTAAGCAGCATCAACAACTGCACAGATGTGCGTCCCGATGAATGAATCGGTCAGTACGTGGTTAGAATGAGCTTTACACTTTACACTCTTGTATTTTTTGAATATTTGATCATGAAACAGAGGGTATAGTTGGGAGGACAGATGGAGGATGGAGGGAAATGGTTGAAATAAAACTGATGGAACAAGAAAAAGTAGCAATCAAGAGATTGCAACCCTGCTAGGACTTCTTTGAGTATGGTGGAGAAAATAGAAAATTTATTTGATTAGGTTTTAGGGTAAATCCAATTTGGTTGCCAACCATTTCTTGAATTTGTTGCTGGTCGTATCTCCATCTCGGCTGCCATGAGGTTGACGTGTAAGAATCTTCTGTAACCTTCAGGCATCGACCCTGAGGACGATGTGTTTGGTTGTATCCTTGCACGAGTGGTTTTTTGCATTGAATACTTGTATGTGTTGTCTGTTATTGCGACAACCTGTGAAAATAAAATTAACCGCTGGCGGACAATCGACGGAAGATTTAATTTGTAGTATTTATTTTTTTTTTCTTCCAACAGGTTTGTTTTTTGTTACCTTGGTGCAGGCTCGCATAAGAGGAACACACAACGCAGTCAAGGGGGGGCACGAGACGAAGAGGAGAGGGAGGGAAGGACCAAAACTGTGAGGGAACAGAGACATCAGGACATATGTGAAGAGAGGATGGGCGGGAAAACATGGAATACAATGGACATTACAGGACTTTCAGGAAGAAAGCAGAAAATGAAGGAGTGCGTTTGGTGGATGACGGGGAAGAAAAGTGAAGTTTGAGATGACGGGAGATCAAAGATGGTGTGACAGCTGTTTGAAGAACCGGGAGGGAGGAGTGGGACTTGAACAGAGTTGGTGAGTTTGTTCCAGAGTGGGGTTAAAAGAGGAACGAAAGAGTGAAGTGAAGCAGTGATTCTTGATTTTGCAGTTTCACAGAGGGGTTTTTGGCGACATTGAGTGCCCTGAGCAAATTATAGGGGACAGATCACAGACGGAGGATGAAGAGGGGGTCAGGCCGTAGAGGGGTGTCAAGCCAGAGAGCGGGTCAAGGCTGGAGAGGGGGTCAAGGCCGGAGAGCGCGCACATGTTTGTTGCAGCCAGCATTTTTTGTTTTCCCAGAGGCCGTCGGACCTCGGCCTGCTTGACAGGGTTACATTTGCACGCAGAGAGGTCGTACCAGAAGGTAAAGCCAGGTTGAGTGTCTGCCTGTTCGCTTCTCCTCACTGGCTTTTTTAATAGCCAGAGGCTTTGCCATGACTCGAATCACTCACGGGAGCTATCGCCAACCAAACTCTTCTCACCGGATGTGAGTTTATTTATGTTTATTCAAGGCTGATAAACCATGAAAAAAATTACAACACAGACACTTTTCGGCTCTACCCAGTGTGAGTTAGTTTGTGGACTTTCAAGTTTGATAATGACGAAAAACGTTAGAACACACAGAGCATTTGTGCAGTTTCTTCCCCAGTTGAGGTCTTGTTCTATCAGGGTCGATAAGTCACGAAAATCCTCTAGAACACACAGAACACTTGTTTTATACGGTTTCTCCCCTATGGAGTTATTTGTGTCCTTTCAATGTGGATAAACTGACTAAAAATCCTTAGAACACACAGAAACATTTGTTACAGTTTCTCCCAATGTGAGTTCGTTTGTTCTATTACCGCTCGAAGTCACGAAATCCTTAAACACACAGAACATTTTGTACGTTTCTCCCCATGTGAGTTCTTTTGTGGCGCTTTCAGGGAGAAACGACTAAAATCCTAACAAACACAGAACATTTGTACGGTTCTCCCCGTGTTAGTTAGTTTGTGTCTCTTCAAGTGTGAACACCAACGAAAATCCTTACAACACACAGGAACATTTGTACTTTCTCCCAGGTGTGAGTTAGTTTGTGCCTTTCAAGTTGAGTAACCGACTAAAATCCTTACAACACACAAACATGTTACGGTTTTTCTCCCCTAGTGTATTAGTTTGTGTCTCTTCAAGTTGATTAACCAACGAAAATCCTTTAGAACACACAGAAACAGTTGTAAGATTCTCCCAGGTGTGAACTCGTTTGTTTATTTCAAGCGTTGAAAAAATAACAAAAATCCTGAGAACACACAAACACTTGTACCGCTCTCCCCATGTTAGCTTCGTTGTTGTTGCCCCGTGTTGGAATGCTGATGTGAAATATCTTCTTTGTTGAAGAACTTGCGAGTGAATAAGAAACGGATTTGATTATGTTTCTCTTCCAAAGAAGAAGGAACCACCATCACTAATTCGTCATGATGTGTTAACTGCAATGAATTGTGGGATATCATCAGTGTCGGTTATCAATGTTCAACTTTCTTTTGAAGAAAAGAGTAGCGATGTTGCCAGTTTAACATGTTTGACGATTACCAATGACCACAGCAAGATTAACTTCAGATGACGATGAAAAATAAACAAAAAAGAGCAATCATACTTGCAGACACCACCAGAGAGTTGTTTTGTCGTGGATGTACTCTGTGTGGTGTTTGTGTACAGTGTGTTATGTATTAACAAGAGACTAATTGCAATGCCACTTTATAACTGCTGGCAGTGATGACCGAGGTACCAAGACGTCCTGCTTTGATTGACACCCCGCTTTGAGCAGACAGCAAAACCCTAACCCATGACATTATTCCATACCATTCATTATTCAATTAATTTAGAATGGGATTAAAATAAATAAATTCAAAAGGAAGACCAAACAGTTCGATACTGATGAGAAATCAGAAGGACACGAACAAGCAAAAAAGCAAACGGGTCATCAGGAGAAAACCTGGACAGGATTCACATTACAACTGCTACTCCTCTACCTCAAACACATCCAGGAACACCCAAGTGAGCCTATTATTATTTTTTTTTAATTTAAACACAACACCCCCCCCCCCCGTTGAAAAAATTAAATAAATCTGGCTGAGTTGAAATTTAAAACTACATTCTTCCCATAATGACTAATCATAAATGTGAAGTTTCGGCTTCTCCCAGCATACAATCAGTGCCGTTAATCAATGTTGGGACGTTAAGATTGATCAGCGTTCCAGGGAAAACATTATTTAATATTTCTCTTCAATCCAATAAGGTGTCAAACCATGTGACCGATCATTATTCTCAACAAAACTTTACACCCATGGACGTTGAGGGAACATTTTTGTGAAGTTTCTCTCGATTCTGCCAGCTATCTGGAGAAATTTTTGTGCGGCTCTCATGTAAATCCAAACATGGCTGCCACACCACGTGACTTATGACGTCATAATTTATGCATTAAAACATTCTGCATTGATAGTCGCCACCGAAGGTGAAAATTTCGTCTCAATCCGAGCAAGCGGTTGCGGAGAAAGAACACGAAAGTCTATGGGACAAACAGACAAAGACAGACGAGAGACAAGACAACAAACGGACCCACACACAATACCCTTCTCCCTCGGCGAGGGTTAAAATATTCTTGTGATTACATTACGATTGATGTTGAATCTGATTGAGAATAATTCTAAAGTTTTAAAACTTAATTTAATGCCTCTTTAAGCACACGTGTTCAACCAAAGGTGAAACACAATATCTGAGATTATAAAGAACTTCTACTTCACAGTTGGATGGTCATCTATTCACATAGACCCCAGAAGACCCAAAGACCATAAAGACCCAAATAATGCCCAAAAACCCTGACTACCCAAAGACCATAAAGACGCTGAAGACCCAAAAGACCCCTCAGAACCTTAACACCATTTAGACCCCTCTTACACCCTCAGAGCAGATAAGACAGCTTGAGATTCCTTGACCAGTTCGACCACTTGACCTTCTTACATCACAAATAATTCAAGTAAAGTATCAATAAATATCACAATATTACAAATTAAATTTGTGGAAAAAATGTTTGGATGATCTGATTGTTAAATCATGACAACACAGTAAGTCTGGACGTCAGTCTCCTGCCAACGACGTTGGGAGGTGAGCGCAGTGAGCGGTCCACGCTAGTTTGATGATAAAAATCAGTTCACACCTTTTCTTGAGAGACAGATTCATCCCACGATCTCAGACTTGCATCCTCACGTTCATAACATCATCTGCAAATAAAAATATCATTAAAAATAAAACAAACTTCAACATGATTGAATCAAGTTATGTTACGGTTCGAGAAACCGTATGCATAAAACATACATGTCCAAAGTTAGTTATGCGTTAAGTATATGAAGACAGATCCCTTTCCTTGTGTTAGACGGAAAATTAAAGGGTGCCGTTGCGATTTTTTTTTAGTAGGTTAAAATACATCTTTATATCCCCTCCATTATGAACCACAGACCATCCTCCGCATGGCTGAACAAGCGGTGTTCGCCCGACTCGCCTAACAGCGACTCGCTGTCCGAGGCAAAATCCTCTTGCATCTTCCTTTTTGTCTGAGTCCGCACTGTGATTGCGGCATCCGTATGCCGAAACACGCCCAGAAAGGCGACCGATGGAAGCCCCTCCAATCGGGCAAACGAGTAGTCGGCTTTTCAACCAAGTCCCTCCCCGCTGAGGGAGATCTATTAAATTACAAGTTGCGAGACAGTGTCGTTGAGGAGCACTGAGAGTGCTGAAGATGCTGAGAGTGCTGAGATGTTGGAGCTGAGAGAGTCGGAGTTCGTTCTTAGTTGCAGTGTGACCACTCCTCTTTTCAATAAATGCCAAGGAACCAATGTAAAAAGCCTAAGAATTCACAAGGTTTCGGAAAAGCGATGACAATTAAAAAACCTATACGCCAAGAAAACCTCCAGAAACCAAGCACCAAGGTGAACAAACGAATAAACCAAGATCTTGTGAAAGAAAGCCAAGGAGTGTCACAACATGCTGTTGAGTGCTGAGAGGTTGAGCAGGTGAGCTGGAAACTGAGTCGTCTGGGCAGTGCAGGCTGAGAAACCCGATCCCACACCTCGGACTCTCTCTACTTGACCCGGGCTCCTTTCGCGGACACGTCTCCACGCGGGCGACCATGACCAGGACACGACCATTACAGGTGCCGCCACCACGCGAGCATCCTTTCCCCGGAACTCAAGTACCGAACTGCGAACTCAACTCCTCCTCCCTGGCTCAAAAATTCCTTCCCATTCAACTGGGTTTATTATTGTCGAGGTGTGCTGAGGTGTGGCGCCAGTCCATTAGTAGAAACTATGTTATTCAACCTCTGTAAATCTTGCCTTAATTATTCTCTCGACAAGTCTGCTCTGTGTCTACAGTATAAGTGCTGTTAAAAATTTGTCGCACTACATCTCTATACATCTCCCCTGCATTACACCCCAAATAAACCGTTACCTGCTACCACATAACTTTTCCTCGCTTTATTGTCAATAAATTCATGAATAAAATGTTCCCAGTTCGTTTTGTCTTTTCTCATTGTCCAGCATGGTTCTGACTAAGTTTAGCCGGGTCTTATCCCATAATCTTCATTCTCGCCGTACGTCCTTGCGTAGGTTCCGCTCGGCTGATCCGCATCCAGAGTAGTAGTTGGAGTTGCGTACTCTACCGATAGGGTGGTTCCCGGCTAGACGCATCGCAGTGGTTAATTAGGTAAATTCGTTTCGACACAAACCCTATGCTACGCCGTGAGTTATTGCTCCACGTCGGCTAAGCGACCCCTGCGTCACGGAATTTCCGGAGCGAGATCCAAATTTTAGTCGATTTCGGTCATGAACCATGCGGACAAGACTGAAACTGGTACGTGGGTTCTGAAATAATCAAAGGAAACCCATGCCTGAGAAGAGACACCCTTAACCCCAGGTTGGGAAAAGCCTGCAAACCGTTCATCTGGTTCTGTTATTATTTTCAAACCAACCACTAAACGATAAGTCAGGGGAGCGCAGGCAAGTTACCAGCACGCAAAGTTATGGAGGGTAATGCAGAAAGCATGAAGCGCAAGGATTGGAATTTGCAACATGATAGAACCTTTTCTTTGAGGAGGACGTAATCATCCAGAATTCTCAGACTGAATCTCCTTTCACAACATATCTGCAAAAAAAAACATTCATTAAAAAATAAATAAACTTCAACAGCATTGAATCAAGAAATTGTCACGAATCACACACGTCACGCACCCAATTCAATCGAGATAACTTTACTCAAAACTTAACCATCTAACTTAGAACTTATCCCTTTTCCAAGAACAAAGAATAAGGCCAAAAAACATAATGGTGAAGATCTACAGGGAGTCCAAAAACTGACAACTTTGGTTGTTCAATTGTTACGATCTGGAAACCATTGGCATTCAACATAAAATGTCCAAAAGTCAGTTATGTCGTCAAGTATGTTGAGCACATCCCTTTCCTTTTGTCTCGTGAGATCAAAGCCGTGCGTTGCGATTCGTTAGTTTGGTTATTACATACAATAAACCATCCCATCTGCAGACCCCTCGCCATCACCGCTCCATTCACCACCCGCGGCTGCTCGTACCTTGACTTGCCGAGAGGGGGGGGTCTCGCGCGTTCAGTTCTCGGCTTCCACGAACGTTGGTAACTCTTGTTCGATGACCTTCGCGGCGCTGATATGTTTCAGCGGTAGTCGAAAACGCCTAGTTAATGAGGTTAATTGGTTAGAGACAAATAGACCCTACGCTGCAACGGTTGAATATTGCGACATGGTCGGTTAAACACCCGCCGGCTCTGAGTTCCGAGCAACGCCTACCAATTCCGGGGAGTTTGTGGGAGACGACACAAGCTTTCCCGCCTAGTGGTCGTCTCCCACCGACCCCCGGCCACAACATATTGTTGCGGAGCCGGTTCGAGGCTGCGACGAGGGGAGAGCCTTGGGTCCCTCCCGATGCCCGTTCTTGATGCCCGGCACAGATAACTCCACAGGGCAGCACAGGTTGCCAAAAGCAAAACACAAAGCTGATTGGTACTACCAATCATAGAAAGGATTACACTACTTCACGTTTCCGTTTCTGTGGATTGACCGACACAAGCGAGTTCCGTGCCTCGATTGGACTTGGTGTTAATTTACGTATCAGCGTACAGCCGAGCGGAGCTGCCAAGTACGCACCAGCTAATAAGAGCAAAGTAGTGGACAGAACTTCCAGTGAGAACGTGTGTGTGGACTCGCTTAACCAACAGAAAAGCAGAACGACCGGTACATTTTCATAAAGGCAGTTTATTATACTTATTGCGAGAAAAGGCATGTGGCACAAAATTCTAATAAAAAAGGTTTTAATACAAGAGGCAATGTCTACAGCATTATTAATGGGTGAGGCAAAAGAAAATGCAAGTAAATTTACAAGAGGACAGAGGGAGCTCACCCCTACAGATAACTACACATCCTTAACTTACGCGAACACGACAGCGCCATCAGACACACACCCGAAGGAAATTACAACAGCAAGAAAGGATTAAAGACAGCTCGAGGCTGATTCAAACCTCTAGAATACCTGAGCGGCCGACGGACCAGCGTGAAACCCAGTTGCTTCGGTGGAGGGAAAGAGGAGGAAATGGGTGTCTACGGTGCGTGAATGAGCAGGTTTCAAATAAGGTGCAATTTGTGATTCTAGAGAAGGAAAATGGGAAGAGGTGCGTTGTCTTGTGAGAGCAGAATGGGCTTCTAAAAGAATGTAAACCCAGATTCAGGAAAGAGTACACCCTGGGAATGAGAGAGAACCATACAGTCTGTGTGTCTGAGAGAAACAAGTTACAAGTGAGCAAGTCCAACACCAGCAGGACAGATCCACAGAGAGTTCCTGGCTGCACTCGTCCAAACACACTGAACTTACACAAAACCTTCTCCTTCTATCTCATGTTCCACCTCATGCCCTCTGACGCCACAAACAATCAACACAAACACCAAAACTGTCCTTTTCATTGCTCACTGATTGTGACACTCACTCACACCAATTTAATCCTAAACACCACACACATTTCCTTCGCCAACTCTCAAAACAGTTTGCATTGGCACATGACACCGCCCCCCACCTATTTGGACCCAGGTAACCCACCGACTTCTTCTTCTCTTGTTTCCACAATGACTGTGACACCTTTCGTTACCTTGACAATGACTGACGAGGAAGGCCGTTTATGTACGTTACACAAGGATTTCTACCATCGTCACACCGCTTTGTGTACTCTCTTTACAAATTCATTCATAAACAACTTTCTTACAAACTGTCCGTTCTCTGTTCTGTGTTATTAATCTATTTTTTGTAATTAATTTACATTTATCCCTGAATTTGAGGGTCAAGGTCGAACGGCGTTCTAAACAAACATTTGCGATCACAACACCTGCCTTGTTGTTACTTATAAATTATCATTATAAACAATAAACTACTGTGTGAACATGAAGAATGAGTTTGTGTTCAAACCTTCGTACGGAGGAACAATCATCAGACGAACTCGGACTCGACCTTCACTTCACAACAGAATCTGAAACACAAACAAATCCGTTAATTAAAAACGAAACTTTCAGGAATAAACAAGTGTCGTCCGATGTGAACTCCACCTACCGGCGGCTCCTCTTCCTCGGCGTGAACCGACCTGGCCCGCTGTGTGAGGGACGACTCTCGGAGTCCGCACCGTGTGTCCGCCATGGAAGCGCTCGTGATCCCAAGGTGATTCGCTTTGTGATCTTCCACACAGAATCTCGGATCATCGCGCATCGTCCTGACCCGAGGACACTGAACACGTACTGAGAGCTGAAATTTCCGGCAAATAAAACCACTATCACGAAAGTATCGTTATCGCGTTTTCTCGGCCGGCCAGCATTCGCCGCGCCCTCAGTCACGTGACACGCGAAAACAATGAGGAAAACTGAATTAAATATCGTTGTTACGAGAAAAAACCACCAAACCGTTAAAATCTAGTTAAATGATGAGATTAAATATTACAACTCAGCAGCCAAAACCGAAATCACAAGAATATCAAGTGGAATCCAGCCTCTGCGTCAGTGATGGAAACAACACCGTCGTCATTACATCACTTCCGGTTACTGAGAACGATGCTTTTTATGCCCGAGTCTGACTCATATTTACTATTATTCTGTCCTCACGAGGCGGACTCGTACAGATAGACAGAGAAATAAACACTGTCCCCACACGTTTAACATTCACAGATAGAAAATCAAACACAATCGTGTTTATACACCGCACAGCGTTTACACTGGTAACTGTTCCTGTAAACATTCCCTGTTTCGCTGTTTAACGTGCGGTGCCTATGTTTATTTCCACAATTACTCTCTTAATGTGTCCTCTTAAGATCGGTATGGAAGGAGAACGAAAAATATTGGGGGAGGGTAGAGGATGTTGATGCCTTAATGGAAAAATAATGTGAAAGTAATGGAAGGGAGATTGAGTGGGAAGAAGAAGAAGTATAGAGCAGAGAAGAAGAGAAGGAGAAGAAGAGAAGTATTATTTTGGAATCACAATGAAAGCCATCAGGTGTGAAAATTCCCTGTTCGTGTTTCGCAGAACAGAGAGGCTTATAATGAAGGACACGACCCCAGTGTTCATTAAGAAGCCATGTTGCAGTCCCGGCATCCTCCGGTCGAGGATGACTCACGAGATACGCATGTCCACTGTGTTGCAATATCATCGTCATCCACGAGTGGTATATATCAACAAGATAACACCTGTAATGGAGGCAGGGGACAAGTCAAAGGGGAATATGAAACACTTGGTACGCGGGTAGCCACATTGTGCGTGTTAAGGCCATTGTTGCTGCTGTACGCACATTATGTCCGTAGGCCCCATTGTCTGTGGTAGCCAATTGTGCTTGGTAAGGCCCCATTGTGCCTGTGGTAGCCCAATGTGCTGGGTACCACATTGTGCTTGTAGCCCAATTTCTGGTAGGCCACATATGTGGTGCCGTAGGCCCCATTTGCTGTCGTAGGCCAATTGTGTTGTGTAGCCCCATTGTGCTGTGGTAGCCCCATTGTGTGCCGTAGCCCCATTTGCTTTGGTAGCAATTGTGCTTCGGTAGGCCCCCATTGTGCTGTTGGTAGGCCCCATTAGTGTGCCATAGCCCATTGTGCTGTGTAGGCCCCATGGTTCGTGCCGTAGGCCCCATTTGTGCTGTTTAAGGCCCCCAATTGTGGTGCCGTAGGCCCCATTGTGGCTGTGGTAGGCCCCCATTGTGCTTCGTAGGCCCAAGTGTCTGTGGTCAGCCCCCATTGTGCTGTGGTAGGCCCCCAATTGTGGGCCATAGCCCCATTGTGCTGTGGGAGCCCGTTGCTGCTGTGGGACGCCCCATTGTCTGTGGTGAGCCCCTTGGGTGCCGTAGGCCCCATGGTTCTGCTCTGCTGTATTCAATGTATTGCCCCCAATTTATACCCCTCGATCCCATCTAAAACAATATTAAAGCCATCCTGTCCACCCTCATCATCCACAATTATCCTTTATCATCAAGGACCCACATCCTCTAAACGTTAACCCCTGCCTTTCTTGATCCTAAAAATATCTCACCTTTATTGTAGAATCTTCTTGCCACGTCCTATTTCATATTCCCTTTTGTCTGCCGAGTATATTTTAGCTCCTCTACTAATGCTGTCGAAACCAGCTTCCATGTGTTGCTTTTATCAACACTTGTGTTGTGTAGTATGAACACATTCAAAAGATAATTTTTTTGAATTAAATTTTGAATTTTAATTTTCTTTACCGTGATCAAATAAAAGGGAAAAATATTTATAATCCTAAAACCTAAAAGCCAACGCAACGCACCCCGTGTCGCCACTACACACAAGAAAGATCTATCTGCACTGTATACTAATGAATAACGACTTGGGACACCGGTATGTTGTAGCATACGGTCCAAAGAACCGTAACAGTATATTTCTTCAAAGGAACGTTTGACGGAGGAGGAGGTTGGAGCCCATCAAAGCTGCCCTCTATTACCAACTTGGTTGTTGGCCATGTTCTATCCTTATAAATGCTGAACGTCAAGCAAGAAGCAGAAGTGTGTTTTTAAGTGTTGGTTGTCACTCAGCAGTGTGGTGACAAACCACACCTCCAGGCTTAGAGTGGCGATTGCTCCAACAATGACACCGCCGATCTGGTTTTCCAACGTTCTTTGAAAAACTACGGACATATAATACAAAGATGAACTGAATTAAACTTTCATGATTGAACAGATCAACTGGTCATGTAACTTTGTCAATCATGATGCACATCACAACGGGAGTTAGAATCATCTCATCGGTTGCTCTCTTCGAGGTTGTGTTTTCTTTTCTCTTCCAGTCTGCCATCTCTCTCTCCCTCCCTCTTTCCTCTCTCGCCAACACGTATCTCCATCTCTCTCCCTCCTCTCCTTCTCTACTCTATCACCTCAGACCGTTCGGCGCTGGCTGGCGAGCTCTCTCCGGCTCTCTCCACACGGACGCGCATGTCAGCGCGGCACAACAGGCTCAGCCACGCTCTCCGTCTCACATGTCCTCCGCTCTCCTGGACTTCGCCCCCGCCTGGTGTTCTCCCGACTCAGACTTACCGACTGATTCCACCGACTGCCTCACTCTCAAACTCCCCGACTGGCGCTCTGCGCCCCTTTTTATAGGGGTCGGACGAATCGGACCTCCGCCCTCGACCCGCACAGGCCCCCCATTTCTCCTGTGATCCGAATTCCGAGGCGAAGCCCCACAGACGGACGTGCGCGAGATCACCGCGCAGCCAACAAAGCAAACCCCGCGTCTGTTTGCAGCGACGCTGTTCGCTGGAACTCCGCCTTACCTGCGCAAAGATGAGCTTTGCGAGTGAAGGTGAGGCGATGTTATTCGGATTGGGAGATGCGGTTTAGGAGAGTCGTTGTTATGAAGCGCGTGGTGCGAGAGGGTGGTTGGTGGTTGACGTGTGTGGTGGTGGCGGGGGGGTGGCAGAAGGTGTTGGTGAGTGGCGTGATGGAGAAGGTGGTTGGCTGGCTTGTGTTGGTCCAAAATAACGATAGTAAAGAAAAACGGCTAACTCAAAGATCACAGCCCTGTCCACACGGATAATAACCATTAAACAATGGTGGGGAAATCTAACTGAGCACGGACTTATCGGCATAACTGAAC
>CM068963.1:106659011-106677572 GCA_035128595.1 Eptatretus atami
TAAGGAGCGAGAATAAAAAAGCAAAATAAAAAGGTATAAAGAACACAAGTTTTAGAATTTGAAATGACTAACAGGGCACCGCCCAGGAACCGACGACACCCTGAATAGCGCCATGGCATGCTCTCTCTCTTCTCCACACAGAGGGGAAACACGGGAAAACGTCACAAACAAAAAACACGAACACAGAGGAACGAAATGGGGAGTGTGGAAACACAAACCAGCACAACGGAGGACAGGTACTCACGACACGAAGCAAGCAGCAGCCATGACAGTACACACAACGTACCAACGGCCAGCAGGGGGCGAGAGAGAGAGAGGTGGAAGAAAGGGGAGGATGGGAGAGAGAGAGAGAGAGAGAGAGAGAGAGAGAGGTGGAAGAAAGGGGGAATGTGTGGGAAAGAGGGAGGATGGGAGAGAGAGGAAAACAAGGGTGAGAAGAGAGAGGTCATGGCTGTTAACTGTCATCCCAGTGTTTCACAGGTAGGGTGATTCATCAATTTGTGTGCCGTTCCTTGGATGGATGTTAAACTGGATGTCCCATCGCACACTCACTTCTAAGCTGTCACATTATCGCCGGCACCAGCCGGTTCATGAAAGACTTCAATCACACCTCCGTCCGCCAACCCGATGAGAATGTGGGACGAATGGGAGCTGTTCACATAAGTACACACATTAATCTTCCCATGTTAATCCTCTCTGCATAAAAAAACTGTTATAAACCAATTTCCGACCTCCAAACAAATTGACTTACAAACAGGGTTCATGTGATGAATGCCAAGTGAGAAGCTGTGAGACCGCAGTGATATTTCAGAATTAAATTATGCTATCCCTGTTCATCAACATATAAAAATCTCTGTCAAACTTCTTTCCACAACCCTCCCATAACCGATTAGAGCAGTTTGTTGGTGCACAAAATGGCATTTATCATATATTTGGCTTTTTCAATCTGGGATGAGTTCAAAACAAACCGGATACGCAATGCGAGTTCGCCAAGTGGTGTAAAGCAAGATGGCGCCAGTCACGTGACCACAAGCTCATGGTGGCTCCACTTTTAGACGGGTTATGATCCTATTTATTTTCAGTTCACTGATAATGACGGATATATGAATATGTATATATATATATATATATATATATATATATATATATATATATATATATATATATACATATATACATATTCATATATATGTTTCATGTTTAATGTCGGATCGAAATACAACAACGTAATAACATTTTCATTGGTAATTTGCTGTGATTCATCACATGCAGTTTTGAGAGATGATCATGGATAAATGGAATCCCATCCGATCCACTCTACACAGCCTAACAGCATGATCCGGATCGAGTGACACAAAACTCCACCACATTTTTTTTTAAATCATGTTTGCCACGATGTCCTTCTGATCTTATATTGTTTGTGTGGTGAGGACAAGCTTTTAAAAATTAGTTCTTGCTCAAAAAGGATGCAGTGTACATTTATCATTTTTAAATGCCAGACGTTAAAAAAACTTTAAATGTCAGACTTATTCAATTACCTTTAATCCAAAATCTTTTGATGGGGGGTGGGAGAGAGAGATTTATCCTGCGATGATCCCCTCGAAGCTTCCCCTTGTACTGCCACCTCAAATATCTCTATATCTATCTTCTCTCTCTTCTTCTCTCTCTCTCTCTCTCTCTCTCTCCTCTCTCTCTCTCTCTTCTCTCTCTCTCTCTCTCTCTCTCTCTCTCTCTCGTCATCTGCCCTCCTCTCAGCTACCCCCTTGTACCACTCACACCTAGCTCCCCTGGTGGCAAAGTTGCACTTTACATCATAACTCCATTTCTTACTGTCTATATAAATCTTTCCCCTCCCAACCCCAGGAGTACCGTTGGCTACAACTTCCCCTCCGCTCCACGTCTCCTTTTGTTTGTTGTGTGTTTTACCATCCTCCAAACAGTGAGGACACCATCTACATATATCTATCTCTCTCACTGACAACATGGACCAACTTTTAACCACTCATCTCAACTCTATCTTCCTCCTATGTTGTGATTTCAATTGTCCTCAGGTCAATTAGCTGGGTCTTGGTACCCCTCTTACCAGCCCAGGCACTTCAGCAAAGAACTTCTCTGACTCCATGGGACTGACTGATTTCCAACAAAAAGTTTATGTCCACTCTTAGGAGAGCGAGAAAACAATATCGGGCCAACCTCATGATTGAACTTTCTAACTCGTCTCCCTCCTCTAAAACCTAGGTTTATGGTGGTGCATTCTTAAGTTTGTCTCTGGAGTATGCTCCCCTTCCATCACTTGAAATGGTACAACAGCCGACTCCACTCGTGAGAAGGCCAAATGCCTCAATTCTGTGTTTGCTTCTTGTGTCCCCAACCACTCGCTCCATGTACCCACCGTACCCAGTCATACCCAACTGCTCCTGGATTCTGTCTTTTGCACCTGAAAAAGTGGAGAAGTTTGTACCAACCCTCGACTCTGATTCTGCAACTGGACCAGACAACATCAGCTCACATGTCCTGAAAACTTTCTCTGCTGCTCTTTTCATCCTCTTTCTGCTCTTTTCATCCTCTTTCTGCTCTTTTCATCCTATTATTCACCTTCGTCCTCCACCAGTCTTCCTCAACCGGAATGGGCCCTGATCGAAGAATAGCACAACATCCCATAGCAAAAGCTGCATCGTATGATTTGATCAATGACAAGATGTCTACAAGGTTGCATTGGGGTCAATGGTAGTCACACGTGATATTGAAGCCATTTCTGCCAATCTAAACCTCTGTGATCACTTGTAGACTGGCATCTTTGCTAATTTACATGCTCATTTTAGACAGCAATGTCGTTTTCAGATAACTTAACTTTGGCTTTCAAGCACCATGTTTGTTTGTGGAATATCCACTCCAATGTGCTGGTCCTATTCAACCAAAACATGGACACGTTTGAACGAACATGAAAAGCAATCCAAACCTCAAAACTTTTGTGTTTTAATTTTATTTTTGTGTGTAGTATATTATTGACATTGTATTTCGTCATGGCAACTCATGAATGAGTTGATGATACAACTTTGGTTTATATAATTAATTAGTTTATATAATCTAGGTATGTTATGGGTAAAACTGGTGAAATATTATGAACTTCTACCTAACTTTGCAAAGTTCAACAAGCATGCCATTAATTATTTCGGTATTGACAGTGTAAATGAATAATGTTTTCCATGAAGCACTGTCAGGCTTTGTGTTTGTAATTCAAACAGCAAACCTGGCAAGAGCCTTACATAAAGTCACACAACAGCAGAAGACGTCCGTCACCTTTAACTGCAGGATTGACATTGCGTAAGAAGTTCTACTGCAGGTTTGCCATTGCATCATACTATAAATATCTGGAAATGACATGTATAAGACATTCTTTTCTCTGTATAAATGTCCGTCCATAATATTCAAGGGGAAGGTAAGGTTAGTGCTCGTACTTTTTCTGTTTTGGAATTTGGAACCGTTGATGGAATACACACATGTTTATAATAAGGGACAATGATTGATACGAATATATATTTATTTTGGCAATTTTTGTCTTAATTCACAAGATCTGCAGGTGTGTTTTAAACGGTTATGGTGAACGTGTAGTCAACTAATTAATCGTCAAATTTGAATACAAAGGCATTTGCACTTCCGATGGAGGCACTTGTGTGTAGTACTACCGTTGGAGTTTGTTGTTATGAGACTAGATATTGAAGCGTTCGCAGGACAGGAAAATATGACCGAGTTGGTCCGACAGTGTCCCCATTTTAACCTCTGTCATGTGAGGAACCAACCGGCCCTGAGCTAAATGATAGATGGCTTGTTGAGGAATTTGGTCAAGTCTTGCTGCATTGTCCACACTGGTATGTGTTCGATTTGATTTCACAAGTTTTTCCCCAAGTGATGCAATGACAACCTGTCTGGGGTTAGTTCTTCATCAGAAAAACGTCCACTACTTCATGTGTATCCCAACCACAGTATGCGCCTACCCCACCATTATCTAGCCTCAAATGGGCAATGTCCTTCATTGACATGAATACATGTGATCACATCCATGATTTGTAAACTGTACATACTATCACGAATGTACTTGAACACATCGATAAACTATGAAGTATTTATATTTGAGTTTTCAAATAGTTTTAACTCTGTCATCAAAGTGCAGTTACAAGAAACGCACACAAATAACCTGGGATTGTGAGCATACTTGTGTCGACAGTGCCACAAAAACACATACTTAAAGAGAGTCGTAACAAAGGAGGAGAAGAATGTGGCAATAAAAAAAAGATTTGTCTTTTTTGGCTAAAATTCCTTCAAAAGATACAATAAGGTCTTACATAACTCACCTAAAAGTAATGACACATTTCACCACAATCGGGGAGAGGGGGCCAGAGGAATGGGGTGAATTTTACAACACATACTCATAATATAAATTTATATAGTCCATGTCGGTATTTATTTTATTAACCTCCGCCATCGAAGCTGGACGGAGGTTACTGTTTTCACCCCTGTCTGTTTGTTGTTTGTTGTTTTGTGAACAGTGGTACGGAAAAACTCCTGACGGATTTCGACGAAACTTGGTGGGGGATTAGGTATGGTCCAAGGATCATGCCATTAGATTTTGGACTTGGTCCAAAGTCCAATATGGCCGCTATGGCGGCCATTTTGAAAAAATACTTGAATTTTGTTTTTGCATTTCTACATGTTTTAAGTGATTTCCAACCAAAAAATAAATAAATTTGTTAGAGAAAAAAAAACAAAATTTTGCAACTTTTTTTCAAAAAAAATTCGATTTATTTGAAAAATATTTGAATTTTTTTTTTTTGCATTTCTACATGTTTTAAGTGATTTCCAACCCCCCCCCCTTAAGTGATTCCAACCCCCCCCCCCAAAAAAATTGTTAGAGAAAAATTTTTTAGAAATTTTGCACCTTTTTTTTCAAAAAAATTTCGATTTTATTTTTTCAGCATTTCTACATGCACGTCGATCAGTTAGTTTATTCAATTCGTGGTTCAGTAGAGTCTGATCCGTTTTGACCTACAATGAATGGGATATCAGGTTCACTTAAGTGACCCAGTAGTATTGGCGGCGGAGGTTTTGCACTCTACCGAGTGCTCCCCCTCTAGTTATTTATGTACCTGGGGCTGGCAGAATAGCCGAGAGGTAATACACACTTTCTAGCCTGGGTTTGAATCCCGACCCAGCTATAAACTGTCATTTCAGTGCTTCGCAGACAGGGCAATTCCTCAAAGTGTGTGCCGTCCCTCGGATGAACGTTCAACGGATGTCCCATCTGCCAGCATTAGTTGATGGACATTAAAGATCCCACAGTGTCCTTCGCGGAGAGCAGGTGAGCTATCACCGGCACCATCAACAAATTCAAAATTCCTGAAGAGATCCTTCCAGGACTATCCCTCCATGTAATTGAAGCTCCCTTGGCAGCCTTATGCGCCTAACGATGTAATGAGCATAAACGAACAAACAAAACAATCTTATAAGTTGGAAAAAAAAGGAAACCTCAGCGTTTATTGAACTATTTATTGCATCTCATTTGGATAACTTATTGAACACCTCATGTAATGTTTGACACCTTTGCCACAGTGAAACGATGGGAAATTAATAAATAATAGACTTGTATTTCCATACAAAAAGGCACGGTTAGTTGTTTTATTACCGAGTCATGGTGGTGTGCAGGTGTCAGTGTACTCATTCTGGTTTCACTTTCCATTAGAGTTAAATTAACTACAAACTAATACCGTGTTTTCATGCAAATAACTCGCAGGTTGTGGATAAACACAAAAAAGTTACAAAAATTCCAACTGTGGGCTATACTCGTGTACGGTATATACGCTCCAGTATTTTACCGTACAGCATGTGACAACCACAGTAGGCCAGGTTACCATAAATTATATCATCAAAGAGATACATAAAGAGGCAGTTCTTTTTTGCAAGTTTAATCGTAAGATCCATAATTATAGTTCTTTTATATTGTTGCGGTTCTGGAAACTACATCCCTCCAACACCAATAGCAGCCAACATGCAGTGGTCTCCAGACAGTTATTTCATTAATGTACGTTCAGATCGCCCCTTCCTTCTTGTCGAGTGGGTCGAACAGACAGTGCATTGTGTAAATCTCATAGTTAGGTCTGATTAAATCTCTGAACCTCATTCCTATTCTTTTTTTTTCTCTATTCATGAGGTAAATCCAAGCAAGGGGTCCTCACGAGGCCAGCAGGCACTCCGCTCGGACACCCATCTATAAAAACTACAGCCGCGCCCTTCGCGTAAGAATGCGTCCTCACAGAAGACCAAGGGCAGCAGTAGAAGCCAACAATAAACGCCAGCGCTGCATGGAGCACGTGCCCCACATCGATGACCCCCCACCTACTGTTCAGGCGATCGGAGGAATAACCAACACACCAAATGCGAACAGCATACAGTATGCACGTAACGCACTATTCTTCAATCCAAATCTCCATTAATAAATATATCTGTCCCCTTTTACAGGAGCGGCGAGCAGGAACGACGGGCAAGAACGACCTAGCGGCTCCGCAACCCGTCCTTTTATAGACCCCGTGGTGAGGCGGGGGCGCGACGACCCGAAGCGATATGTCCGCCATTGTACACGTGGTCAGCACGTGCGTCCGTCCGCCCTCAAGCATGCTCCGTACAGTGCGCGCGGGTCCACCATTGTACACGTAGTCAGCACACGGGTTCGTCCGTTATCGAGCATTGTTCGCGCGGTTATCAGAGGCATGGGGTGCACGGTGCCAGCCCTGATCTGTGTCAGGGAATTGAGGAAAGGATTGATATAATTATTAGATGGAGATTCCGGATCCCCGAAAAGGGGACAGATATATTTATTAATGGAGATTTGGATTGAAGAATAGTGCGCTTACGTGCATACTGTATGCTGTTCGCATTGTTGTGTTGGTTATTCCTCCGATCGCCTGAACAGTAGTGGGGTCATCGATGTGGGGCACGTGCTCCATGCAGCGCTGGCGTTTATTGTTGGCTTCTACTGCTGCCTTGGTCTTCTGTGAGGACGCATTCTTACGCGAAGGGCGCGGCTGTAGTTTTTATAGATGGTGTCCGAGCGGAGTGCCTGCTGGCCTCGTGAGGACCCCTTGCTGGATTTACCTCATGAATAGAGAAAAAAAAAGAATAGGAATGAGGTTCAGAGATTTAATCAGACCTAACTATGAGATTTACACAATGCACTGTCTGTTCGACCCACTCGACAAGAAGGAAGGGCGATCTGAACGTACATTAATGAAATAACTGTCTGGAGACCACTGCATGTTGGTGCTATTGGTGTTGGAGGGATGTAGTTTCCAGAACCGCAACAATATAAAAGAACTATAATTATGGATCTTACGATTAAACTTGCAAAAAAGAACTGCCTCTTTATGGATCTCTTTGATGATATAATTTATGGTAACCGGCCTACTGTGGTTGTCACAATGCTGTACGGTAAAATACTGGAGCGTAATACCGTACACGAGTATAGCCCACAGTTGGAATTTTTGTAACTTTTTGTGTGTTATCCACAACCTGCGAGTTATTTGCATGAAAACACGGTATTAGTTTGAGTTAATTTAACTCTAATGGAAAGTGAAACCAGAATGAGTACACTGACACCTGCCACACCACCATGACTCGGTAATAAAACAACTAACCGTGCCTTTTGTATGGAAATACAAGTCTATTATTTATTAATTTCCCATCGTTTCACTGTGGCAAAGGTGTCAAACATTACATGAGGTGTTCAATAAGTTATCCAAATGAGATGCATAAATAGTTCAATAAACGCTGAGGTTTCCTTTTTCCAACTTATAAGATTGTTGTTTTGTTCGTATTGCTCATTACATCGTTAGGCGCATAAGGCTGCCAAGGGAGCTTCAATTACATGGAGGGATATCCTGGAAGGATCTCTTCAGAATTTGAATTTGTTGATGGTGCCGGTGATAGCTCACCTGCTCTCCGCGAAGGACACTGTGGATCTTTAATGTCCATAACTAATGCTGGCAGATGGGACATCCGTTGAACGTTCATCCGAGGGACGGCACACACTTTGAGGAATTGCCCTGTCTGCGAAGCACTGAAATGACAGTTTATAGCTGGGTCGGGATTCAAACCAGGCTAGAAAGTTTGTATACCTCTCGGCTATTCTGCCAGCCCCAGGTACATAAATAACTAGAGGGGAGCACTCGTAGAGTGCAAAACCTCCGCCGCCAATACTACTGGGTCACTTAGTGAACCTGATATCCCATTCATTGTAGGTCAAAACGGATCAGACTCTACTGAACCACGATTGAATAAACTAAACTAGATCGACGTGCATGTAGAAATGCTGAAAAAATAAAATCGAAATTTTTTTTGAAAAAAAAGGTGCAAAATTTCTAAAAAATTTTTCTCTAACAATTTTTTTGGGGGGGGGGGTGGAAATCACTAAGGGGGGGTTGGAAATCACTTAACATGTAGAAATGCAAAAAAAAAAAATTCAAATATTTTTCAAATAAAATCGAAATTTTTTTGAAAAAAAGTTGCAATTTTGTTTTTTTTCTAAAATTTATTTTATTTTTTGGTTGGAAATCACTTAAAACATGTGAGAAATGCAAAAACAAAATTCAAAGTATTTTTCAAAATGGCCGCCATAGCGGCCATATTGGACTTTGGACCAAGTCCAAAATCTAATGGCATGATCCTTGGACCATACCTAATCCCCCACCAAGTTTCGTCGAAATCCGTCAGGATTTTCCGTACCACTGTTCACAAAACAAACAAAAACAAACAGACAGGGGTGAAAACAGTAACCTCCGTCCAGCTCGATGGCGGAGGTTAATAAAATAAATACCGAATAGGACTATATAAATTTATATTATGAGTATGTGTTGTAAAATTCACCCCATTCCTCTGGCCCCCTCTCCCCGATGTGTGTGAAATGTGTTCATTACTTTTAGGTGAGTTATGTAAGACCTTATTGTATCTTTTGAAGGAATTTTAGCCAAAAAGACAATACTTTTTTTATTGCCACATTCTTCTCCTCCTTTGTTACGACTCTCTTTAAGTATGTGTTTTTTGTGGCACTGTCGACACAAGTAGCTCACAATCCAGGTTATTTGTGTGCGTTTCTTGTAACTGCACTTTGATGACAGAGTTAAAACTATTTGAAAACTCAAATATAAAATACTTCATAGTTTATCGATGTGTTCAAGTACATTCGTGATAGTATGTACAGTTTACAAATCATGGATGTGATCACAGTATTCATGTGCAATAAGGACATTGCCCATTTGAGGCTAGATAATGGTGGGGTAGGCGCATACTGTGGTTGGATACACATGAAGTAGTGGACGTTTTTCTGATGAAGAACTAACCCCAGACAGGTTGTCATTGCATCACTTGGGGAAAAACTTGTGAAATCAAATCGAACACATACCAGTGTGGACAATGCAGCAAGACTTGACCAAATTCCTCAACAAGCCATCTATCATTTAGCTCAGGGCCGGTTGGTTCCTCACATGACAGAGGTAAAATGGGGACACTGTCGGACCAACTCGGTCATATTTTCCTGTCCTGCGAACGCTTCAATATCTAGTCTCATAACAACAAACTCCAACGGTAGTACTACACACAAGTGCCTCCATCGAAGTGCAAATGCCTTTGTATTCAAATTGACGATTAATTAGTTGACTCACGTTCACCATAAACCGTTTAAAACACACCTGCAGATCTTGTGAATTAAGACAAAAAGTTGCCAAAATAAATATATATTCGTATCAATCATTTGCCCTTATTATAAACATGTGTGTATTCCATCAACGGTTCCAAATTCCAAAAACAGAAAAAGTACGAGCACTAACCTTACCTTCCCCTTGAATATTATGGACGGACATTTATACAGAGAAAAGAATGTCTTATACTGTTCAATTTCCAGATATTATAGTATGATGCAATGGCAAACCTGCAGTAGAACTTCTTACGCAATGTCAATCCTGCAGTTAAAGGTGACGGACGTCCTTCTGCTGTTGTGTGACTTTATGTAAGGCTCTGCCAGGTTTGCTGTTTGAATTACAAACAACAAAGCCTGACAGTGTTCAATGGAAAACATATTCATTTACACTGTCAAGACCGAAATAATTAATGGCATGCTTGTTGAACTTTGCAAAGTTAGGTAGAAGTTCATAATATTTCACCAGTTTTACCATAACATACCTAGATTATATAAACTAATTAATTATATTAAACCAAAGTTGTATCATCAACTCATTCATGAGTTGCCATGACGAAATACAATGTCAATAATAACTACACACAAAAATAAAATTAAAACACAAAAGTTTTGAGGTTTGGATTGCTTTTCATGTTCGTTCAAACGTGTCCATGTTTTGGTTGAATAGGACCAGCACATTGGAGTGGATATTCCACAAACAAACATGGTGCTTGAAAGCCAAAGTTAAGTTATCTGAAAACGACATTGGCTGTCTAAAATGAGCATGTAAATTAGCAAAGATGCCAGTCTACAAGTGATCACAGAGGTTTAGATGTGGCAGAAATGGGCTTCAATATCACGTGTGACTACCATTGACCCCAAGCCAACCTTGTAGACATCTTGTCATTGATCAAATCATACGATGCAGCTTTTGCTATGGATGTTGTGCTATTCTTCGATCAGGCCCATTCCGGTTGAGGAGAACTGGTGGAGGACGAAGGTGAATAATAGGATGAAAGAGCAGAAGAGGATGAAAAGAGCAGAAAGAGGATGAAAAGAGCAGCAGAGGAAAAGTTTTCAGGACATGTGAAGCTGATGTTGTCTTGGTCCAGTTGCAGAATCAGAGTCGAGGTTGGTACAAACTTCTCCACTTTTTCAGGTGCAAAAAGACAGAATCCAGAGCAGTTGGGTATGACTGGGTACGGTGGGTACATGGAGCGAGTGGTTGGGGACACAAGAAGCAAACACAGAATTGAGGGCATTTGGCCTTCTACACGAGTGAGTCGGCTGTTGTACCATTTCAAGTGATGGAAGGGGAGCATACTCCAGAGACAAACTTAAAATGCACCAACCATAACCTAGGTTTTAGAGGAGGGAGACGAGTTAGAAGTTCAATCATGAGGTTGGCCCATATTGTTTTCTCGCTCTCCTAAGAGTGGACATAAACTTTTTGTTGGAAATCAGTCAGTCCCATGGAGTCAGAGAAGTTCTTTGCTGAAGTGCCTGGTGGTAAGAGGGGTACCAAGACCCAGCTATTGACCTGAGACAATTGAAATCACAACATAGGAGGAAGATAGAGTTGAGATGAGTGGTTAAAAGTTGTCCATGTTGTCAGTGAGAGAGATAGATATATGTAGATGTGTGTCCTCACTGTTTGAGGATGGTAAAACACAACAAACAAAGAGACGTGGAGCGGAGGGGAAGTTGTAGCCAACGGTACTCCTGGGGTTGGGAGGGAGAAAGATTTATATAGACAGTAAGAAATGGAGTTAATTGATGTAAAGTGCAACTTTGCCACCAGGGGAGCTAGGTGTGAGTGGTACAAGGGGGTAGCTGAGAGGAGGGCAGATGACGAGAGAGAGAGAGAGAGAGAGAGAGAGAGAGAGAAGAGAGAGAGAGAGAAGAGAGAGAGAGAGAGAGAGAGAGAGAGAGAAGAGAGAGAGAGATAGATATAGAGATATTTGAGGTGGCAGTACAAGGGGAAGCTTCGATGGGATCATCGCAGGATAAATCTCTCTCTCCACCCCCATCAAAAGATTTTGGATTAAAGGTAATTGAATAAGTCTGACATTTAAAGTTTTTTAACGTCTGGCATTTAAAAATGATAAATGTACACTGCATCCTTTTGAGCAGAACTAATTTTTAAAAGCTGTCCTCACCACACAAACAATATAAGATCAGAAGGACATCGTGGCAAACATGATTTAAAAAAAAATGTGGTGGAGTTTTGTGTCACTCGATCCGGATCATGCTGTTAGGCTGTGTAGAGTGGATCGGATGGGATTCCATTTACCATGAATCATCTCTCAAACGCATGTGATGAATCACAGCAAATTACAATGAAAATGTTATTACGTTGTGTATTTCGATCCGACATTAACATGAACATATATATGAATATGTATATATGTATATATTATATATATATATATATATATATATAATACATATTCATATATCCGTCATTACAGTGAACTGAAAATAAATAGGATCATAACCCGTCTAAAAGTGAGCCACCATGAGCTTGTGTCACGTGACTGGCGCCATCTTGCTTTACACCACTTGGCGAACTCGCATTGCGTATCCGGTTTGTTTTGAACTCATCCCAGATTGAAAAAGCCAAATATATGATAAATGCCATTTGTGCACCAACAAACTGCTCTAATCGGTTATGGGAGGGTTGTGGAAAGAAGTTTGACAGAGATTTTTATATGTTGATGAACAGGAATAGCATAATTAATTCTGAAATATCACTGCGGTCTCACAGCTTCTCACTTGGCATTCATCACATGAACCCTGTTTTGTAAGTCAATTTGTTTGGAGTCGGAAATTGGTTTATAACAGTTTTTTTATGCAGAGAGGATTAACATGGGAAGATTAATGTGTGTACTTATGTGAACAGCTCCCATTCGCCCACATTCTCATCGGGTTGCGGCACGGAGGTGTGATTGAAGTCTTTCATGAACCGGCTGGTGCGGCGATATGTGACAGCTTAGAAGTGAGTGTGCGATGGGACATCCAGTTTAACATCCATCCAAGGAACGGCACACAAATTGATTGAATCACCCTACCTGTGAAACACTGGGATGACAGTTAACAGCCATGACCTCTCTCTTCTCACCCTTGTTTTCCTCTCTCTCCCATCCTCCCTCTTTCCCACACATTCCCCTTTCTTCCACCTCTCTCTCTCTCTCTCTCTCTCTCTCTTCTCTCCCACCTCCCCTTCTTCCACCTCTCTCTTCTCTCGCCCCCTGCTGGCCGTTGGTACGTTGTGTGTACTGTCATGGCTGCTGCTTGCTTCGTGTGAGTACCTGTCCTCCGTTGTGCTGGTTTGTGTTTCACACTCCCCATTTCGTTCCTCTGTGTTCGTGTTTTTGTTTGTGACGTTTTCCCGTGTTTCCCCTCTGTGTGAGAAGAAGAGAGCATGCCATGCGCTATTCAGGGTGTCGTCGGTCCTGGGCAGTGCCCTGTTAGTCATTTCAAAATTCAAAAACTTTTTCCTTTATACCTTTATTTTGCTTTTTTATTTCGCTTATCTTCCTTATTTTGTTCAGTTAGTGCTCCCTTTCCCAAGGTTCGGGAAAAAGTTGGAGTGTATACTGTATTGGTGACTTCCTCTTCCTGAGTGAGGAAGACATCGAGCGTCGTGTGTTAAAACATGGCGGCCGTTCGCTCGCAGCGATATACCGCGTTCGAACGGTTATCGCGTAAGAATGGCATCGCATGCTCCCCACGGAGGGTGTTTCGGTGGAAGCGATTGTTCTCACGATGGGAACATTACGGGTTTTTTGAGGTCCGTGCCACGTCGCGGATGAATAAACGAGTTATCGTGTTTGTGTCCGACGAAGAGCACGTTGCTCTCATCGTTCAACAAGGCCTGTCCCTCGACTCTGGACACTTTGTGATGACGTATCCTTTAGATACTCCTGCTCAGAAAGTGGTTATCTCAAATGTTCCGCCATTCCTGAGCAGTATGTAATCCTGAAAGCGCTGCAGCGCTATGGACACTGCGTGTCCCCTCTAATAATGCTCCCTTTGGGCTGTAAAGATGAACGTGCCAGTCCACGTGATGTGGTTTCCGTAGACAAGTATTATGGTACTCAACAAGGATTATCCCTTCTGAACGTCATTTTAAAATTCATGTAAATAGTCACAACCACCAAGTATATGTTAACACTGACACCCTGAAGTGCTTTGGTTTGGGCAGTGGACATATGAAACAGTTTTGCCCTCTCCGGAAAACCAGCCTTCCACAGCCGAACGGAAATAAAATGACTCACAGATTAATGTTAACGTTTCCCTTTCAAGGAACGTACAGGATAAACCGGTCTGAACGAGGACACGCCCCTCCCAATGAGCCAGATGGACAGTGTAAGTGAGGGGTTCATTACCATCTCAAAAGTTAAAAACGTAAACCCCTTCCACCACGTTGTGTCACCTTCTGGTAAAAGGCAAATCAGTGAAAATGTAATTACTGGAATTCCATGTAATAACAGATTTGCCTTTCTGGAAGAAGACAGTAATCCAGAAACGTCGCTTGTACAAACATTATCAATGAAACAATCGTATCGAACCTGCCAATGCCCAATCAGTGTTTCCAACCCCACAGAGAGCGTCCTCTCGCACAAGGACGTTCCTAATGTAGACTGCTCCCATATCCAACAGTCACAGGAGAAGAGAAACTTTTACAGTCTTCTCTAATAAAGCATTAAATGAACAAATAAGGACACTGAGTAAACATGGAAGATAGTTTCAATCCTCCAATCCAGAGTGACACTCATGACCGAGCACGTGGCCGTGTCACGGACAGGCTTGGAGTCCCCTCTCTTACATTCCGAAGAATCCCCAGACGTAACTCTGATTTATAAGGGGCCGAAGAAGATTGTTTCATTGAAACCAAAACAATCATGTGATGCTCACAATGAACTAAAACACCAATCGATTCCCCATGTGAGGAATCTGATGGTGAGGTCAAGATGACTCCTCTCAGATTCTAAAGGCTGAAAATCAGACCTTCGGATGACGAGCTCGGGACTTCTTGAGGGACTCTTATCGTAAGAGAAATATGAACTGAAAGATCATTTCCCTGACTCTTCCGGTGTTAATCACGAAATTGAAATAAATTGTGAGTAACCCTGTCACCCCAAACTTCACTGAGGCTCAGAAACACAGGTTAAAAAAAATGATCCAGAAAGCTCTACAGGAGCTTCCTAAGTGAGGTCCTTATGGTTGTTTCTCTTATTATTATTTTTCTTCTTCCCTTTCTAGAGCACAAGAATGTTAATTTCGGAAGTCTAAACATTAATGGTGGTTCTAGTTTAAACGCAAAGTCAGGTAAAAGACCTCACTCGGTGTTTTGCACCTGGACGTCTTGTTATTGCAAGAAAACGCCTGGAGATCTGACTACCCAAGCCCAATGGAGAAGGCTCATGAGGGGTCAGTGGTTCTTCAGTGATATCAAATTCCTTCACTGCGGGTATGCTTTCTTTGTCTCTCCTTCATTGAACGCTCTCGCAAGTTCATTATAATGAAATAATTCCTGACGTCTGCCTTGTCTTCAGTTCATTGCCAACAATCAAATCGTTATTTTTGTAAACATCTATGCCCTCATGAGAATGCTGAAAAGTATAACTTTTTCCTTAAACTAGAGGCCTTTCTAAGCACACTTGACTTGAACTGTTGCTTTATACTGAGTGATGACTTCAACTGTACCCTTGACCCATGCCTATAGACAGAAACAGTGTGAAGCCACATTCAAAATCTGCCAAAACTTTGGAAAAAAATTATAAAAAACTGTGGGACTCATGGATGTTTGGCGTATCCAACACCCCAGACAACGTCAGTTCACTTGTTAAGATGTGTGTCCCAGAAGACGCACTCCAGCTCGGTTAGACAGAATTTATGTCAATGCTACAATGCTTGATAAGATATTAAAATCTGATATTAGTCCTGGATCAGCCTAAAGTCGCAAAAAAGTTGATGTGCAGGGATTTTCAAGATAGTTTTTTGCAATCTATGAACATAAATGTCAAAATTTATTTTGGTTAGACATTTTCACGATGGGACATTTTCAGGATGCAGCCATTTTGGAAAAAGGCTGTTTCCAACACTCAAATCACCAAAATTTCAACATTTATTGTTTGAAAAGGACTGATAAAGTGATATTTTGCCTTTTCAAGCTGCAGGACAAGGGAATGCATAAATGATTAGACTCTCGCATTATGCAATTTCCAATATGACCACCGTCAGTTCAGCAATGTGATGGTTTAACCAAACCGCGTGCTTAAGAACTCAACAATATTTGATTTAACATTTTCAATTGAATTATATTATGTATAGATATATTTGTATTGTTATCTCTACAGAGAAGTTGTTCTCAACTTAACTTTTCAATGTCTTTTATGTATTATCACATGAAGTAGAACATTTGCAAAATACACAACAATTGAGGTTTGCCTTTCTACATTACACCGTTTGTTTTACAGTGTTTACAGCCGCAAACAGTTAGTAGGACATCTGGAAGTGGTTTTAGGTGTTTTGATGGTACAAGTAAGCTCCATCAGAATTCTTCCAGCCATAATTCAGTGCCTCAGAGGGAAACTCTCTGGTCCAAAGAGACACAGCTTCACGAACAGCAAGGAAATGTTTCTTTGTAATATGTCCCTCGTATGACACTGGATGTTGGTGGAAAGTAGCCAGTGACTTATTAGGTTTTGTGAAAATCTTATATCGTAAGTTCATCAATGTTCAACTTGTTGCCTTAGTTGACCAGACCTTAACAATGATATTTTCAGATTCATGTACATCAGTATCAGAAGGTTATCTGTCTCGCCAAAGTCCGTTAGAATGAACACCGGATCAGCAAGCCAATATCCATGCTTCGTGCCATATCTGCTGAGAGCATCATTCCCAAGGCTAAGTTGAGCTTTGACTAACACCACGACTTAAATCATGGGCCAAGTATTTTCTGGAGAGGTATGGAGTGTAGTAATCGTTGTTTTCTCGTCAGTTCGAACTGTATCCAAATTTCTGACCAGCCGTTAGATTTGAATGCTCAATATACGCAGCATGATGGGATGACATCTGTGTCATTCGAAAGCAGGACAACCCTCTTAGTGTTGTGCTGAGCTTGCCCAGTTAAGATTTGGGTACAAGCGATAATCTGCCTCTCAATAGAAAATTCTTCAGTTATGGGGAATGGGAATCTCGTTTGTAACGCTCTGAACTGAGGAAGAACCTCACCATTCACTAATAAACCCTACTCACTACAAGTGGTGTACTAGTCTGTGCTGATATACATACTTGGCTTTCAGTGATGCGAGGCTCTGTAAATTCTGTTTGTTAGTTGACGATGCCAGAATTTCTCCAACTGGACAGGCACTGTTGTTTCTGAACAGAATTGATACCACAGTCATGCTTCCCGAGGACGGCCCTTCGGATTCTTTCTGACTCTTTGGTTGATTTAATCTAAGTAAACTGTCTAAGACGATGTTTGGATTTCTTGAGTAAAACATACAGACTGTGCCTTTCGGAAGATGTCATTATTGATGGCCAAAGTGTTTCTGCTGTTGTCATCTTATTCATACGTATTTGTGACATGAAGTCGACAAGTAATTGTTTAGAGCAGATACAGCGTTCAAATAAACAGTCCCTGGTTGAGAAAGATTCTTCTCCGAGTTCTACATACAGAATAGTGCTTTGCTGACTTCTTTTGGAACTTCACCATGCAAATAATGGCTTGTCTGTAGTTAGATCATTGAGATAATATATTGTTACGGCTGGAAATTCGCAGAACACCATATAGGTCTTAGGTTTCAGTTTATGCCGATAAAGTCCGTGCTCAGTTAGATTTCCCCACCATGTTTAATGGTTATTATCGCGTGTGGACAGCGTGTGATCTTGAGTTAGCCGTTTTCTTTACTATCTTATTTTTGACAACCACAACGCAGCCACCAACCACCTTCTCTCACCACGCCACCCACAACAAACCTTCTCCACCATGCCACAACGCCAACACCTTCTCCACGCCACCCACCAGCCACCACTGTCAACCACCAACCACCCTCTCCGACACGCCTTCATAACAACGACATCTCCCCACCATCTCTAAACCGCAGTCTCCCCACCCGAATAACATCCCTCACCTTTCAACTCCGCAAACGCCGCCACTTTGCGCCAGGCACGGCGATCCAGCGAACAGTGTCGCTGCAAAACAGACACGGGCTTTCTTTTGGCCGCCAGCGACGGTATCTCGCGCACGTTCCGCTCTTGGAGCTTCGCGCTGGAATTCGCTCACAAGAAACAAAAATGGGCGGGGCCGTGGGGTCGAAGGTCGAAGGGCGGAGTGATCTGAGATCTGACCTCGCCAGTTCGCCTGAGAGGGAGGCGTCGGGAGTCAAGTCGGTGAAGTCTGGAGTCGGAAGAACACAGCGGGGCGAAGTCAGAAGCGGAGCGACATGTGAAACGGAAGCAGTGGTGAGCCTGTTGCCGCGCTGACATGCCGTCCGTGTTAGAGGCCGGGAAGAGCTCCCAGCCAAGCACCTGGACGGGGCAACGAACGGTTAGCTATTCTGAGGATCAGCTTCGGGACAGGTCCGAGCATATCGCTGAGGAACGGACGGGTTCTCATAAAGAGCCATCAACTTTGCAAGAGCATCAAAACCCGTTCATTCCTCTGCAAACGCGTTCACCGCGGAGGCCCGAACACCGGCCGCTTGGCAAGCCTGGCGCAACCGCGTTACGCTAGCTGCCGTGGGAAGGAGCATCGCCCGTCGCCCCATCGAGGCACCACCGAGGGTGACGGTAACGGGCAACGGTCTCGTGAACTCCATCTCTCTCTT